>CAWUFW010006267.1:600000-1179973 GCA_963921515.1 Calotriton arnoldi | reverse complement strand
ATTTGGCACCCCCTGGCTAAGGGTGGTTGTGGTGGTTGGCATCCAGCCCCCCTGGGTTGGGGTGGTGGCGCGCATTCAGGCCCCTGTGTGCATATGTGGCATTGGTGATGGGCATCCCGCCCCTATGGTGCTGCTGTTGCAAGTATATTCAGATTCCCCGTGTATGTGTGTGATGTGTCGTGTACGTGTTGTATGTGTTTTGTGGTTGGTGTCTGACTTACCTTCTGCGCCGTACGCGTCCGTGCCTGTTCCGGTAGTAGATGTAGAATATTGGTATGATCGGGACGAAGGGATTCATGGTTGGTTCGTGTCGTTCGTCCTTCTCGTTGCTTCGCGTCGTCCTCGTCGCTTGGCTTCGTCCTCGTCGCTCCGCTTCGTCCTCGTCGCTTCGCGTCGTCCTCGTCTGTGCTGTGTTCGTCTCGTAGCCGTGGATCGTGTTGTGGCGCGATTCGGAGCTTATGTGCGCCTCTCCCGGATGCTTTGACGTGCCGTGCGTAGCGACGGGTTCGGCGCGTACGGAAAGCGCATCGTACTTGTCCGGCCGGACGGGGCTGCATTTTCCCTTCCGTGCGACTCGATTCGGCGTTTCCGGATTCGCCTCGGTCGGAGAACAGGACCTGGTTTGGGTGAGTACGGCTCGGCCGGAATTTTTGCTGTTGTGCGCATCGTACTTGCTCGTTCGGTGTGCTGTACGGATCGGTCGGGAAACTGGCTTTCGCATGGCTTTTTTCCCGACCGAATAGTATTGGGTGCGCCTCCGACCGAGATCGGAATCGGCCCCTTAGTTGTAGGACTTTTAAAAGGAGAAATTACAAACCCAGTTTTAGAAGAATTTGCACCAAAAATAGGCCCATTTGAGGAAAATTACCAATTTGTTGTTTGTGATACAGGCTTGGCAGGAAAACAATTATTTTACAAATTAAACAGCACAGATTACTGTACACCAGATAATGTTAATTTTCAGATTCCTGATGAGGATGTACATTTTAAAATGGCCCAACAAGAGACAGCTGTAGCATTGTTTTCAGAAAAGACAGTTGAAAAATTACCTTCTGATTTGAAAGAAATAATAAACACAGAAATAAGAGAGTTCACAGAGAAGGATGTCAGATTAATAAAATGTGCAGACCATGTCTTATTCAAATTAGAACCAGATGACATGTATTCAAGAACACCATCAGTTGCAGAAATGTTACCCATAATTGGAGATAAAGTGAGTAAAGTATTTTTGATGGAATTGATTGGAAGTTTATGTAACTTTCTGATCACAGGTTCACAGAAACTAAATGAAAAGAACAGATTAGTGCAGGAGATTAATAGCATAATTTTTCCATGTTGTCCTGTGGTACCGAATCCAGCCAATATATTTTTTTACATTCCATGTGCTGAAGAATGGCTTACTGTTATTGATTTTTGTCAAGTTCATGTCACAGTGCCATTGCATGGGAATAGTCAGGAGTACTGTCAAAAAGAAAATGAATGGCTGGGACACATAATTGGAAAGGGAGGTAGAAAGGTGTCACCAAAGAGAGTGGAAATAATTCACCAGATGAATCCACCTCAAATTCAGAAAGAAGTCAGGAAATTTTTGGGAATGGTTGGCTGCTGTAGAGAGTGGTTACTAAACCTTTCCCTAGTGGCTAAGCCTTTACTGAGGCTGACACACAAGAATGTGTCTGATCCGCTTCCATTGGACAACAATTGCACAAAAGCATTCCTAGAGTTGAAAGAGAAAAAGTGTTGCGCCCCGGCACTAGGAATGCAAGTTTATTTAAAAGAAAATACACCAATTTGCAGTGAGAAGGAGGGCTGCGCTCTCTCAGTGCCTGTTCAAAAACATTAATGTGTTCAAGGGTCTGTGATGTATTTCCCAATGACCTTTGATCCCAACATCAATGAAACTGAATATGAGTGTCTAGATGTCATGAAAATATGCATAAAGCCAAGATCAGACTTTAAGGATGAACGTCTGATTCAGCCCAACAATGTCCATTCTGTAGATGGCCCATATTTGAAAGGTAATAATGACACATTAAAAGCAGCACATGCTGTGCTTCCTATACATTATGTTGTCAAAGCTTCATGGCTTTCAGTAGTTACCTCAGCCCAAAATTCGAAATTGATTGCCCTTACCATAACATGCAGTATATCTGCTCAAATGGGAGTCACTGTTGTCATGGGAGAGAGAATTGCTAATTCAGTTGCACAAAATTGTATTCTGTTAGCATATACATTCAATGGAATCTTCACAGGTGAATTAATAGAGGCTCAAGAAATTGTTTCAGAAGCAGAACAACAGGGTTGTATCAGAACAGTTTTTGAAAAAAGTGACAACTGCATAGTAGCAAATGTGTTACTGCAAAAACTGATGCCCAGGTATAGAATGCCAGTTTCTCTGAAATCAGATCATAATGAGGTCTCAAAGATGATGTGTGTAGAACCACAGATTGGACAAAGATTCGATTGTAGCCATCAGCTGAAGTTTCAAGCCTAATAAAGCAACACAAAGACAGCACAGAGTCACACTTTGCAAAAGACTGTGTTTCAGCATCACTGAAGTGGCTTGAAAATGAACATGCAAATGCACTTGTGAAAAACACAGATGAAAAGACTAGCCATTGCTGTGAAGGTCTGACTGATGTGGAGCGTGCAGGTTCTCACCAGATTGCAGCTGCTACACAAGATCTGCATAATGGATGGTGCAACGACTTTGATCTGAGAGATGCTGTGAAATGGAAAGGCCTGTTCCAAATGATCCTGGCAAAGACTGTTGTGAAATGTGGTGGCCTTCCAAATTGGGTGTATGCCTCTCACACACGTATGGTCCTGTGTCCCCCTGATAAAACAGCTCCTCTTCAAGAAGAGATGCCAGCAGTGGTCAAAAGTCCACAGAAGAGGGTCAGTCAAGCTGTAAGGGAACACACAGAGTCTGAAGCAGCACTAGAGAAAACTGAAGTGGCACTGGAAAAGCAAAAAGTGGAAACTGACTCAGATGAAAGCGGTGTCCAAAGGGTGAAAGAGTCAGATGCAGCCTCTGAAGAAGAAATTAGTGCTGTGGGCCTACGAGTGGAGGTAGGAAAAGCTGGCTGAAAGGGTATCCAAAATGTCTGGCGTGGTCCTTTGAAAAATCATTTGCACCCATAGCTGAAACATCTGAATCTGATCAAAGTGAAAATAAAAGTGAAAGGCTTGGATTGAAAAAGTGCAAGGAATTGATGGTGCTCTGTCAGAGTTTCTCAGCACCTGAGTGGTCAAAATGCATGGAAAAAGTACAAAATGCCACTTTGAATGAACTGTATGAGCCACCCTGATGGCAAGCTGGTGACAAAGAGAAAAAGAAAGGCTGAAAAAATAACTGAGAATTGTCGAGCTGAAGAGAAAAGAATCTTTTGAATGATGAAAGAAAAAGAAGAAACAAAGAAAAGAAAATAGAAAAGAGAACTGTCCTGTTGAATTTTCCTTTTAATATTTTAGTTACTTATTTTAGAGAAGACTAACAGTTCCAAGAAGCTACTTACAGAACTCTGCACTAAACTTTGAGCTTGGCTATATATGATCTGATTACAGACAAGACTTGTGTTTGCCTTAGAAATAGAAGTAAAATTGTTATATGCTCAGCTTTTGCAATAAAAATGTCACTTGTGAAAATAAATAAGTGTGATGATCTACAAATCATTTGAGGTATCATGATTTGTTATCATCAAAGGGGAGTTGATAGAGCTAGATTTCTCAAATTAAGCATTGCTTTATTTTTATGGTTCAGACAGACTGCATTTAAAATGGCACACAAATTTTGGTGCAAGTGAAGACACATGGCACATGCCTAGTCAAAAGTTTTTGTAAAAGTGGCACTTTTGGTGCATGCAAAAGTGAAAAACATAAAATGAGGCTTGTTCATAAATGCTTTCAGTCTGAAATGCTTGTGTTGAATTAACATGTGTTTTTGCAGTGTAGAGAAAACTCATGATTTCAGTGGCCTCTTTAGCTTTGAATCATGGAATGTGTTCTCTCTTCCCAGTATCCTTTCCCTTATAATCTACACTCCCTGTTCCTGTCTCAAGGGACTTTGGCTTTGTTCCATATTTAGACAATACATATTCAGTTCATAACACATCTTTTTATAATGTGTATTAATTAACCATGCACCATCACTACACGGGGGCAAAGCATTTGCATGAAAAGCTATCTAAAACATTTGAGCATGTTACTATGAGTATGTATTAACTGTGTGCGCTTTCAAAATTTACACTAGTGCATGTTTTATGCTTTGTTGTACATTGCACATTTTTGCATTTTTTGCACAAATAAGAAAAGCTGCTTTACATTAATAGCTTTTGCAAGGTATCATTTATACAGGGTATTAGTATAGGGAGGTAAAACATAATGGGTTTCATTTGAAAATTAATACTCTTTTTGTGTTTATTTTTTTTTTGGGCCTAAAATAAAATGGCTGCCTGTGAATCCAGCAAGGCTGTGTATTGAATGAGAGACGCATGCACAGATTATACCAGCTACATACTGCCAAGTGCCTCAAATGAAGACCTGGTTCAAGGCCACCATGAACTGTACATTCTTGTTATCGTGCCAATGTACCAGTGTTTGTGGAATGTGTCTTTCCTGCGTGCGATATGACAGGAAGGAGGAAATAGACTGAAACATTTTTCCTAGTAAATGTTGCTAAAACATATCATTGTATTAATCATTAACGCTTTTTTTATTAAAACTGGTGTGGGTTGGATTTGCCAATGAGAACAGGATGGTGAGACCCTCGTCATCTAAGCTATCCAATCAGGGTGCAAGCTTTACTGAAAATTGCAACCTTATTAGTATAGTCAGCCAAGAATTAGAGTATAAATATGACCTCTTTAGGGGGCTTTGTGGTTTTTTAAAGTTTTTTTTTAGAGGCTTTAGAAGCTTTTGCGGGTGCAGTCTGAGAGCAGATTGCATCGGATGAGAGATAGAGGGAGGTGGGGGGCATAGGCTAGCCTTGCACGTCATATTTTTGGCAAGGTAGATCACATTCCTCTGTGGTCTGTGAAGGAGGGGCCTTTTCAGGAGCAGCGTCTCTCTGTGAACACAGAGAGGACAGATGAACAGACCAGGGCAGAGAGTGGAGCTGGATAGAAAAGGATTAGATTTAGATGCTAACATTTTTTAAGTTCATGCTTTGACTAATTAATTATTTTTGAAAAGATTTATTTGTCTTATGCATTTATTTCTCTTTATGGGAGATTTTTGCCAATTATTAATTATTGATTAGCCTTGCATAATTCACTCTTGAATTATATTTCCTGAACATTCTTTGGAGAATTCTGATTGACATTTGATTGCCTCATTCCCTTCCTTTATGGAATGTTTTGTATGCAACCTATAATATGTTCTGTATTAATTCTATTTTTCCTGTTTTCCAAATTCTGTAACCTGATTGATATTTGACTAATGAATAAAGGGTCAGAGAACCTTAACTTTTAACTAGAAAATATAACCCTTTAAAATACTCGCAACTCTCTTTATTGGCTTAAATATTAATTCCATTTTTGATTTTTCATGTTTATGTAAATCTCCTGATGGTAATATACAGTGGCAAGGGTCCAGTACCTTTGCAGCGGTAAATTAGAAGGTAAATGAGGTTTTGCATTGAGAAATTACCGTGAAATTACCGCTGCATCACTAGGTAGTCATCCAGTAGCCAGTCCTCAAGAGGGGAGGACTCAGGAGTATCTTCACCCTTCCGAAGCACCTTACACAGGGCATGAAAGATTTGTAAATATCTATAGGCCTCATTGGGTGCCAGTTGGTAGTCGTTTCATAGTTCCGCATATGGGAGCACTTCCCCATTCCTCCACAAGTAACCCACCCGAGACAGGCCTTTGAGGTCCCACTTGTCGAAGCTCCTTTGGAAGGCCAGGGTACCGAGCCGTATGGGGGCCCACAGGGTGTTGGCCTGCGTAATCCTTCCCACCCTAAACCCACTGCCACTAGTGCCGTGTCCCACAGGGAGATGGTGACGTCCGTAGGGCCGAAGAGGGACATACGGCCCGCTCCCCGTAGATGGCTCACAGGTAACCCGCAGGTTTCATGTTTCTCCTATCCATCCTGTAGGCTGGTTCGCCCTCCGGGAGGTGTACCCAGTTATTGATTATTTGTGATGCCCAATAATATTTCTGTATATCAAGGAAGGCTATTCCACCATCGTACCAACCCCTCGTCAATTTCTTGAATGCTATACAAGAGGGACCCCTGTCCCAGAGGTGAGCACAGGCCACACTATCTAAGGTGCAGAAGTAAGACTGTGGTATGGGATAAAGGGTGTTTTGAAGTGCATAAAGAAATCGATGGAGGGCCATCATTTTGAATAAAGCCGCTTTTCCCAGTAAGGAGAGAGGCAGGGTCCTCCAGTGGTGCACATCTCTCCTTAAGCGTACGTGAGGGCTCAAGTTTGTGGGTGTAAAATGCATCAGGATTTCTTGTAATAAAGATGCCCTTGTAGCAAAATCCCTCTGTAACCATCCTGGCCTTACAGTTGTCAGGGAAAACCGGGGACACCGCATGAAGGACATAAATCAGGGACTTATTCCATTTAATAGTGTCGTCGGAATATTTACGTTAAAGTGTCAATACGTGCGTTACCCTGTCAAGTGTGGAGGAGGGATCAGCCACATAGTGCAGGATGTCGTCCACGTAATGGGAGATTCGATCTTCCCAGTCTGTAGTCCATCTCAGCCCTCTAATCATGGTATCACTTCATACCCATGTGTAGTGGGCTGGAGTTTACTGCTTATATTTCTTCTATGTTTATTCATATTGCTTTGGCCACATCATAGTATTAGAATCCTATGATGTGGTGTTCATTCCATGGTTTTAGATTGTTCTCCTTTGGTTGCTAGGTGAGTTAGTTGATAGCTGGCTACTCATCCAGGCAGGCACAGGTGGTCGTGGTTCTTATATGTATGTATTTTGGAGAATAAAAACCTTTTATTCAACATCTCCATCGGAAGACGTCTTATTCCTATGATTGCCCAATACTACATTTGGTACCAGGAGTGGGGTAATCACCATTTATTCGAACTTGCTTTGAACCACTGACCAACTCTTTTCTACGCTGTGATCCGGTCCTGATTTCCTGCTATAATTGTACATTCCGACTCCGCCGCCATAACCTTTACTAAAGTGTGTGCCGCTGCTGGTTGTTTTAATCTGTGGAAATCATCAAAAGGATAAGAAATATACAAGTGCGTGCTGCTGGCATTTCAAGATACAGGAAATATAAAGGTCTGCTAGCCTTTTTAGCTACGAGTTTTACTGTTGAAAGCTAAAGGGTATGCTGCTTTGGTAGATTCAAGTCTTCGTGATTGCTCAGCTGAACTTCCTAGCTGAAATCTGCAAGTTTAATTTATTTTGAAGCCCTGCATATGTGCCGCTATTTCTCCTTCTCAAGGTGCGTTATATTTTGGAGTACTATTGTCTGCTGATGTATTGCTAACTGCCTGCTGCGCTTTTCTTGCAACTGCTGGGCTCCGTATTCACCGCATTTGTTTCAACTATTTATTTGAAAACTTGTGCCTCTTGCCTGCTGTGGAGCTCGAGGGAGCAGTTACCTGGCAACTGCGTGCTCGCTCCAGCCTTTCTGTTACCGGCAACCTTCTGATCCCGAGGTTGCCGACTGTGGTGATTCGTATCTGGCGCGAGAGGCTGTTGGAGCTCGAGGCTGTTGGAGCTCGAGGCTGTTGGAGCTCGAGGCTGTTGGAGCTCGAGGCTGTTGGAGCTCGAGGCTGTTGTGTCCTTTCAACAGCATTCTCGCTCCAGCCTGCCTGTGTCTTCACAACGAAGGAACGAGCATGTCTGTTCAGCTGGTGTCTCGCTCCAGTCCGCGAGCTGCGTTGTTCCTTTCTTGTTCCAGCCTGCCTATAAGCCCTACTCCGGACCACTCGTTATGTGGAATCTGCAGGTTTCAATAAAAAAAATTTAAAAAAAGAAACGTATATCTTCATACGTCCGGCGGCCATTTTTCTTCAGGTTTATTCTAAGTGGAGTATTTAGATTGTTTTCTCTCAAGGACTGCTGCTATAACCCAGCAGTATACACCATTCTGTACTGCCTTTTAGTTCACCGGAAATTCTTCTTGACTCCCTCCCTGGCAGGTTTCTTCCAGCACACCGAAAACGGTGACTACTTTTATTATTTATTTATTTATTTATTTTTTTGTGGGTTCACTGGGTGACACCAGAGAATACTTTTGTTATTTTAAATTCATTGTGTATTCTAGTAATGTAGAGATATATATATTTTACTGTGTTTTGCTACTTTCTTTTTGGGCATCTTACCAGGATCAGTGTTTAGCATACACTTTTACTATTGTTACTTCATTTTTCATTGTTAATGTACCAGCATTCACTGTGAATAAATACATTTGCTTTTCCTATTCTTTTAAATATGGCCACTACACAGAATGTAATGCAACCACCCCCATTTTTACAACGACCAGGTAAACCAGAAATAAAGTGGAAACAATGGTTACATAATTTTGAAAACTATTTAGCTGCCATTGATGGTCTTACATATAATCCTGCCAGGAAACTTGCCTTACTTTTTAATCATTTGGGGGTAGCAGGCCAAAACGTTTTTGATAATTTCGATACCACCTCTGGGTGGTGATGCTGTATGGAATGTTTATGTGGAGGCTAAAGAAAGACAATTTTCTGAGGAACCTAGCGTCCTTTTAGAAAGGCACACTTTTTGTAAACGTAAGCAGGCTTGTGATGAATCAGTCGAAGAATATGTTGCGGCATTACGTGTTCTAGCTTCAACTTGTGAATTCGAAAATTCAGTAGATATACACATCAGAGACCAATTTGTTTTCAATTGTTTTTTTTTTTAAATGCAGGAAAGGCTTCTTACATGTAGGAATCCTTCCCTTTCAGATGTTATCGACATAGCTAAAAGTATTGAAAGGTCGATTGTCTCAACTCAAGCATTAGCCAATCAGGAAGAACATTCTCATGTATCTTTTATTTCTGAGGAGAATACCATAGCCACAATCAAGCCTGGGAAAAATATTCAGTTACAGACCACTTGTTATAGATGTGGTTCTGTGGTAATGAGCACTTTCATTCCTTAGAATGTTTAGTTCTCTTAATTCTTTATTTCTTAACCAAGCTTGGTTATCTATATTCCTTTACCCTTTATTCTTGTATATCTTTGCTTCTATTGGTTCATGGCTGGGTATTCTATTCTCTGTCTGATGTTCTATTCAGTTGGAGTTTGCCTGCCTTACGTTGTGGATGCTCCTAATAAAGCTCTAAGTTGAATTCTACATTTTGTGGACCCTACTTCATTTTGGCGACGAGCGGTGAAGTACTTGCCTGGCAGGAGCATCCACCTTTCTCCGCATCGCTGGAGCAACTGTTCGTGTATTTGGATATGGATTTTTCCGCACTGCTCAATTTTGTCTGGATTTCCTTCAACAAGACTCTACTCTTCGAGCTGCTGCTTTCACCCTGTTGATTGCTGGTGTCGCGGTAGGGCTTTTGTTCGCTGTTACAATATTTGGGCACCCCGCCGTTGCGCCCGTGCCAATGCCTTCGTTACAGTTCACAAGACTGCCGACCGAGTGTTGCCTAATTACGGCAAGCCTCGTGTTTACGTGCAAGCGTGCCATTCACGCCTGTGTTCTTTCGTCACAGCGTGGTGTCGCTTAGATACGGCAATCTTCTTGTTGACGCATGAGCATTTCCTGGATACACGCTCATTCTTCCGACTGTCGTCCTGTCATTTTGGTTGCCTAGATACGGCACGCTTTGTGCTTTACGCTGTGTGTGCATGAAAACAAATCGAGAAGATTCAGAGCCAGTCTCTTCTTTCAAGCGTTTTAGTGAGAGGCTTTTCTTCTCGGCCTAACTAATTTCCTGTGTCTCACGGAGTAAAAATTTACAGGTTGGATTATTATTATATTTTTTCTTTTCACTCTTGTGCTTGCATTTATTACCATGGCCAATACCAATTGTGGTAATCCTCCACCAGCATTTTTCAAAGGGCCCAACCAACCCAGCATGAAGTGGGACAAATGGCTTCGTCATTTTAACAACTACTTATTGGCCATCAATGGTGCAACTTTTCCTCCTCAAAGGAAAACAGCTTTACTTCTAAATCTTATGGGTAACGATGCGGAGGATATTTTTGAACACTTACCTGCTGCAGCACCTCCACATGGTGTGGATGCTGGTGACTATGATTGTTTTTCAGAAGCTCTTGATAGATTAAAGAAAAGATTTAAGGAAGAGCCCCACATAGTTCTAGAAAGATTTCATTTCTGCACTCGTCACCAGTTGATTGACGAATCTGTTGATGCATATGTTTCTTCGTTAAGAGTTCTTGCTGCTGACTGTGCGTTTGGTGTTGAGGTTGATACCTATATCAGAGATCAACTGATTATTCGTTGTTCAAATAAAAAAATACAAGAACAACTCCTTCGTCAGCGCAACCCTTCACTTCAAGAGACTATTGACATTGCTAAGAGTGTAGAATGTTCTGTTAGTTTTTTAAAACGATAATGTAGACACCACTGTTGTGGGAGTAGCATCATTATCTGTCAAAGATAGTAGCAAAGTTGGTTTTCCTAAAACCAGATTTTCTAAACCCATCACTCCTTACAATAATTCTATATCCAAAGTAGTGTGCAATCGTTGTGGGTCTAAAACTCATTCAGCTTAATACAAGTATTGTCCAGCCAAAAATAGGGAATGTTATTCATGTGGGAAAATGGGTCATTTCGGTAATGTGTGTTTAAGCAAAAGTAAAAGAGTTTCTATGATCCAAGAAAATGTCAATGAAGAACAGTGTGTGCAAGATGTTATGTTGTGCATTAGAGACTGTCCAATTTCCACTGAAAAGAGGAATGTTTGCATGATTAGTTCTCAAGATGTAGTTTCAATTGAACATGCTGAAGCTACAGAATGTGGTTTATCTTCTGATTCGGGTGCAACCACTTCTCAAATGAATGTGGCAACATCTCCCTTGAGTCAATCTGAAGAATGTCATTTGATTTCTGGTGTTTCCTTTAGTGGTGTTGATGGAGAGCCATATGTTCTACCTATGTGTGAAGTTACTATCGACAGTAGAACCTTACAAGTCATGGCAGACTCCGGTTCTCCATACACCATCATTTCTGATTTATTTTTCAAGGAAAATTGGCATGACAAAGTTTTGGAACCCTCTGATATTAAAGTTTATGAGTTTGGTGGAAAAGAAATCGCCATAAGCGGTTATTTCGTGTCTGAGATTAAATTCAGACATTTATTTTTGGCAAAGTATATGTTGCTATTGTTGGTTTACAAGTCTTAGGTTGGAGACATCAAGGAAAGTTCAACATTACTCTTCGTCCTAATTCTAAAGTACAAATTTGTTTTGCTGAGGATTCTGAAATTTGTCCAAAGTGTAATTGAAAAAGATAATAGATTAGAGTGTATCCTAGATAAACATAAAAATCTGTTTCGTAAGGAACTAGGTCAGGTTAAAGGCTTTTCACACCACATTCACCTTAAAAAAAATGCTGTTCCCGTCAAACATTAATTGAGGCATGTTCCTCTGTCTGTTCGTGCGGAGTTATCTCAAATGCTTAAAAACATGTGTGCTGAAGGAATTATCGAACCGGTGGACTCATCGGAGTGGGTTTCTCCCATTGTTTTAGTTAAAAAAAAAAAAATGGGGATCTTCGTCTCTGCTTCGATTTGAGGTCTGTTAACAAACAAATTCTAGTTGATTGTCATCCCTTGCCTAGAATTCAAGATTTGTTATCCAAATTGGATGGGGCGAATGTTTTTTCCACCATAGACCTTAAATCAGCTTATCATCAGGTCGCATTATCTTCCCAGTCAAGACATTTAGTCACATTTATCACACCTGACAGAGCATTTAGATATGTCAGGATGCCGTTTGGATTAGCGTCTGCCGCTTCGGTATTTCAAAAATTGATGTTCTGTCTTTTTGGAAGTATCGATGGGGTTGTCGCGTTCCAAGACGACATCCTCATTTTCTCCAAAACCAATGATCAGCATGCTTCTTTACTGAGTAGAGTGTTGACCATTTTGGAGGACAAAGGTATGACTGTGCGTTTTAGATAAGTGCAAGTTTTTCACAAATGAAGTAGAGTACTTAGGACACACAATTTCCAGCATTGGTATTGCTCCTAAGGAAGACTTGCTTAATACTATCCAAGATATGCAAGTTCCTAAATGTAAAGACCAACTCAAATCCTTTTTAGGTTTATGTGAGTATTATGCAAGATTTGTGCAAAATTTCGCTGACATTGTTTTACCTTTAAGGCTATTGTTAAAAAAAGGTGTCAAATTTGAGTGGCTGGAAGTTCATGTCGCTGCATTCAGTACTTTAAAAAAGGCTATCATTGAGTCCAAACCCTTGTTTGCCTTTTCACAAGAGGCTACCATTGTAGTCACTGTTGATTCCAGTTCGACGGGACTTGGTGCAGTGTTTAGTCAAATCAAAGATGGGGTTGAACGCACCATTGCTTTCGCTTCTAGACCTTTATCTAGTGCTGAATCGAGATACTCCACCATTGAGCGCGAAGCTCTGGGGTGTACATGGTCTGTTGAACATTTTAAAATGTATTTGTGGGGAAAACATTTTCATCTCAAAACTGATCATAAGCCTTTGATTTCCTTACTCTACAAACATGGCATGGGAAAAGCTTCTTCTAGGTTGGTTGGAATTTTATCAAAACTTTACGAGTACAATTTCACTGTGAGTTACATTCCTGGGTCACAAAATGTTCGGGCTGATTGTTTTTCTCGTTTGACAGGGGATGTTATTACAGGTCCTAATTGTTCATCTCTTGAAGAATGTGTTGTCGCTTCCATTGATGATGTTGTACTCTCAGTGGGTGAGGTTATTTCTAAGGAAGAATGGTTTTCAGCAATGTCGCAGGATGATGTTTTGGTTTCCCTCAAAAGTTACATGTTGGATGGTTGGCCTTTAGAGAAACATTTATCTAAAGAGTTGCAGGTTTTCTGGAAGATCAGAGATGACTTGTTTTTTGAAAATGATCTTATTATCTAAGGATGTTGTTTTGTTCCACCTTCTTGTATCAGAAACAAATTGATTTCCATTGCCCATTTAGGTCATTTGGGTCAATCCAGCACTATTAATAAAGTCAGGAATTTTTTGGGGTGGCCTTATATGGACAACGATATTGTCAAATCTGTTGAAAATTGTCCGTTGTGCATCAAATATGACAAGATTTTGAAGACTCAACATGTTGATCATATTCAAACTACCTTTCCGGACAGACCTTGGGCCAAGTTGGCCATGGATTTGTTAGGACCATATGAAGGTATTGATTCTAGGAAGATTTATATCTTAGTTCTCATTGATTATTTTTCCAAATGGGTTGAGTTAAAATTGATTTTTCATCCGGATACCTTCACCGTTATTGAGTTTTTGCAAGAAGTGTTTAAGAAGGAAGGTTTTCCTGACAGTATTGTAACTGACAATGGTTCCCAGTTTACCTCGTTTGCTATGGAAGATTTTTTTAAACAAGTTGGTATTTGTCACTTTACCACGGCACTTTATTCACCGAACATGAATGGTTTGGTGGAAAGGTTTAACAGGACTTTAGTGGAGGGGATTCAGTTGGCTCGCTAGTCCAGAATTGATGTGAAACAACATATTGCTGATTTGTTGTGGTCTTACCATTGTACTCCCCACTGTACCACCAAATTTTCTCCTTTCTTGTTGCTCAAAGGGAGGGCTCCTAGGCAAAAACTTAACCCTGGGTGGTTATTTCCCAAAATCACTACTTGTAATCTTGAAGATATGTATGATGTTGTCAAACATAATGTGGAAACCAAAGGATCTAAAAATTTTGTTCAAGAGTTCAAAGATACTAAGAATAAGTTACGTATTGGTGATGCTGTTAAGATCAAACTTCCTGTTCATGTGCATAAAGGTTGTTCAAAGTTTTCTGAGGTCAGGAGAGTTGTCAAACTAGGAAAAATGTCAGCTTTACTGGACAATGGATCTTGGTGGAGTTTGTCCAGATTAGCTAAAACTTGCTCTCCTACCGGATCTTTCTTCCCTGTGATTTCTCCAAACAATTTTACTAATGTTCATGATTTTGGAAGTGAATCCTGTTTTAAATATGTTTCAAGCAGGGAAACTTTTTGTGATACTGTACCTGAATCTGTTGAGAGAAGTAAGAGAAATATTAAGTTGCCTTCAAAGTACAATGATTTTGTTATGTATTAACTTGTTTTTTTTTTCATTTTTCTTTTAAGGGAGGGGGGTATGTGGTAATGAGCACTTTCATTCCTTAGAATGTTTAGTTCTCTTAATTCTTTATTTCTTAACCAAGCTTGGTTAGCTATATTCCTTTACCCTTTATTCTTGTGTATCTTTGCTTCTATTGGTTCATGGCTGGGTATTCTATTCTCTGTCTGATGTTCTATTCAGTTGGAGTTTGCCTGCCTTACGTTGTGGATGCTCCTAATAAAGCTCTAAGTTGAATTCTACATTTCGTGGACCCTACTTCATTTTCCAGAACCCATATTGGCAACAGCTTATTCTGTCCTGCCATGGGGAAAATATGTATGTATTGTAGAAAAATTTGACATTTTCAGTCTGTATGTAGAGCTCATAATGGCGGTACCAACTTTAGAACACATAACCCAAGTCTCCAGAAATCTACCTCTAATGTTAACATGGCTGAAGCTGAGTTCCAGAATTTCTCTAATAGATTTGATACCCAGGGAGGTGCAGGGGATGTTAACATGCTTGAAGCTGATGTTAGAACAAATGTTCAGAACTGTTCTAGAAAATATTCGAACATAATCCTAACTGTGGATTGTAACCAGGTAGATTTCGAAGTGGAAGGTCCTGTATGTCAAGCTGTGATAGGTGGTAATGTCATCCAGGTTATGGCAGCCTCTGGTGCACCTGTCATTGTCCTATCAGATAACACTTTGTTTTCTCTTTGGCTGGTTTCCTTTAAACTTGAAGCTCCTGATATTTCCCCTAAAGCTTTTGCGGACAAGTAGGTTGAATTGCTGGGGTTTTTTCACTCTTTTGTGGAAATATTAGGAAGGAGTCTGTGCAAAAGTGTATGTTGCTGCCAAAGGGAAGGATTTGATTGGATGGATGGATCTAGCTAAACTAGGAAGCCATTTAAAACTGGCCACAAAAATCCTGTTGTTTTGGAGAAATCCCTGATAAGTGTAGAGTAAATTCACCGTTTGTCTCTTTGTCCAGTGTACCTTGGCACACTTTGGCTTTTGCTGGCCCGTTCAAATTCTCGCCTTCTTGTGACAAGTTTTTGCTGTTATTGATCGATTGTCACTCAAAGTGGATTCATTGATGTTTTGTAGAGTCTATTTCCACTCATTCAGTTATATGTTTTCTTCAGGATGTTTTTAATTTAGAAGGAATTCCCAGAGAAATACTGACTGACTTTAGCACTCATTTTGTGTCTAGACATATTTTGAATTTTCTTGGCAAAAATGACATTACACATTCTCAAGTAGCTCTGTATAGTCACTCTGATGGTTTGGTACGGAAGGTCATCTGTTTTGAGGCGGGCATTCACTCTGCTGTTTCTGATTGTGTGGATTTAAAAGAGAATTTGAAAGACAGAGTTTCCACTTATCACTACACCACTTATCACTACACCTGACTACATGTCAGGTCCCACTCCTTTTGAGTTGTTAAGAGGCAGGAAAGGTAGATCAAATGTCCTTGTTGCTGGTTTCAATTCCAAAATGAGAAATGATTTAGAATAAAATTCTTTCTTCCAAAAAGAGGTGCAATTGAGATATTCAAGACAAAGACCCAGTAATTCTTTTCCTGTTAATACTTCCAAGGCAGATTTTGTCATTGGTAATTGGGTCTCCTTTAGGGAGCTGTTTGAAATTAAGAAGATTGTTTTTAAGATTGAGCAGATTGTTAAGAATGCTGTCTTATTACACAGTAGGGGTTGGTGGAACAAGAGCAGGTTGATTCCTATTTCTAAAATATGCTTATAACCATATAATAAATCACAATCTGCACTTGTTTTCAAACCAGATGTTCTGGATTCTCACACGTACATTGGTTGTGACAAGTTTACACATTGTTTCTCTAAAACTGATTTGTCCTCTGATGTCTCTACGATACAGGAGTCTGGAAATACTGAAGGTGCTCAAGGGGTGTTACAGGACATTGATGAGAAATTAAATGACACTTCAAAGCACTGTCCTTCTAACAAAGATTTTTCTTCTGATGTCCCTAGGGGGAAAAGTGCATGTACTTGAGTTGTATTGCAGGATATGAGTGTAAAGATTGTTGTTTGCAACATTAGTGAAAAGATGGTTGATTGTGACATTGCTCCTTTTTCGGTGCAGCACAACAAATCCATTCAAAATATGATGCAAGATGATATAGGATCTTTTATTCTTTGTAACACTGAAACCTTTTCCAGTGTCCCCGGAGTATGTGTTACAGAATCTTTCCAAGTCAATAGTAGTATTTTGTCTTAAAACACTTTGTTTCCATTGTTTATGTTCTCTTGTTTTCTTGCTTTTTCTTCTTTCCAGGATCATCTTCTCATAAATGATTGTCCAGAATACTTGTTTTTATATATATATATATATATATATATATATATATATATATATATATATATATATATATATATATATATATATATATATATATAATCTTTTAACTATTTTTGTTTTCCTGTTGTAGGGGGAGGTGATGTAGTGGGCTGGGGTTTACTGCTTATATTTCTACTATGTCTATGCATATTGCTTTGGCCACATCATAGTATTAGAATCCTATGATGTGGTGTTCATTCCATGGCTTTAGATTGTTCACCTTTGGTTGCTAGGTGAGAGTCATTTGATAGCTGGCTATTCATCCAGGCAGGCACATGTGGTCGTGGTTCTTATATGTATGTAACTTGGAGAATAAAAACCTTTTATTCAACATCTCCATCGGAAGACGTCTTATTCTTATGATTGCCCAATACGACACCATTTCACCAAGGGCTCCAAGATTAAAGCAAAAATGAGGTAGGAAAGTGGACAACCCTGCCTCGTGCCCCGTCGAAGGGAAAATATTGCTGATGTGCCTCCATTTACCACCACCTGAGTGGGGTACGAGTATAACAGTCAGATCCAGAAAATGAAACGGGGACCGAATCCCAATGTGTTTAAGATATAAAGGGCCATTCCACTGTATCAAAAGCCATCTGTGTGTCCAGTAACAGCACAATTGCATCCTCACAGATTTCTGACGCATGCCCCAATACTCCATGCAGCCATCGCAGGTTAAGCACCGTGTTGCTACCCGGCATAAAGCCAGATTGATCTGGGTGAATTAATGACCGGATCACCCTAACCAACTTCGTGGCTAAAAGCTCTGCCAGGATCTTGACCTCTGCGATATTGGCCTGTAGGCGGCACAGTCATTGGGTGGTTGATTCTCTTTGGGAATATAACCACTATACTCACTATTCTTTGGTCCTTGGGAAGCTGGTCGGTATTGCGGCTCTCCAGAAACATGCGCAGGTGTGACGCGGCAGCACACAAAGCTGTCAGTTTAAAGAGTTCTATAGAACGGCCATTAAGGCCCATCACCTTTCCAGACGCTAAGCCACAGATTGCCGGTGCCACCTCACTTTTCATCAGGTCCTCTTCTAAGGCCGTTCTATCAGTTTGTGAGAGTTCTGGCATCTGAATGTCGGCAAGTAACTGTAGAGAGTGGTATTTAATTGTTATATGTATGTACCTTTAAAAGTTGTTATTAGAATGTAATGTTCACTGGATTCTGTAATCTAGAATGTTTGTAGTGCTTATTGGATTCTGTGCCTGACTTCAACTGGATCTGTCGTGGGTCTCTGCTGTGGAAATAAACCTTTCAACTATACTTTACATTCCTGGAAGTTGTTGGCTTCATTATTTCCTAAAAGGACTTTCTACATTTATTGGCGACGATTTACTTTTTCTGAAGACCCACCGACCTACGGGATTTTATTGCATCCAATTTGACCTTTCCACTGATTTACGGAGGATCACTTACCAACACTCCTAAAGGCATTGCGCTCTGGGCTCAAGTTACCATCTGTTTAAGGAGTTACGATCTGTTCAAGGAGTTACGATTATATATATATATTTTTTTTCTGTTACTAATTTACGTTGGATTTTACAACTTCCTGACTACGATCCCTCCGAATACCTCTGAGGCTGACTTTGGATTTCTATTGAAAGGTACTTTCATTTATACAAAGTTGCCTTGTTTTATTCAGTACTTGGAGGTGTATTAGCAAAAATCCTATTTGATTGCTGGGCTTTAGAGTTGGTGTTTACCGTTGAAGCTGCATCCCACCGTTACTCCCTTGCTTCTCTTTGAAAGTGCCTTCGTTCCATGGCTCGTGTTCCCCGCTCTGTCTCCATGATTTACCGTCTATCCTGACGTCAGCCTGGTTTCTTCAACTGCAATTAATAACGCCACTGAATCATCACGTTGAAGACGCTCCTCACGCATTTGTGTCATCGCGTCAGTCACGTTCCGGTGGCCATCTTTGCTTGGTAATTTCTTCCGTGATAAACACACGAACTTTGAACTAGTGCTGACAAGGATTTCATCGGTGTTTATCTTCCGTGATAAGCACACGATCTGGGAATTTCTGCTTTTCATTGCTTCTACTTCTCAGCGCATTTCACCTCAGGGTTTTGCTGGTGCTTGTCTTCCGTGACTAGCACACGAATTGGGACTTGCTGCTGTTGATCCCTCATATCATTCATCCCGGTGACAATATTATTATTATTTTTTTTATATATTTTTCATTCCTACTTCTGATTTTCCTTTTATTGTACATATTGTGCCTTAATAATTTTACTTGTTGTTTGTTGCTCACATTACTACATTACTTATATTATTACTGCTACTTACATTATGTCTTCCTCATCTAACAATGTGATGCAACCACCACCCTTTTTACAAAACCCTGGTAAACCTCTCACTCCTTGGCACAAATGGTATAGAATTTTTGACAATTATTTAGAAGCAATTGATGCAACTAAATATTCTGCTTCAAGGAAAAGAGCACTTTTGTTCAACCATTTAGGTAGCGCAGGTCAAGATGTTTTTGATAATTTGCCTGTCATTCCAGCCCCATCTAGTGATGAAACATGGGATGTTTTTTCTGAAGCTTTAGCAAGATTAGGAAAACATTATGTAGATGAACCATCTGTCATGGTTGAGCGTCATATGTTCTTTAAACGTAAACAAACACAAGATGAATCGATCGAAGATTATTTAGCTGTTTTGCGTGTTTTGGCAGCTAAATGTCAATTTGGCACTTATTTAGACACATCCTTGCGTGACCAATTAGTTTTCAATTGTTATAACAAAAAGATACAAGAACGTATCTTAACATGCAAGAATCCATCCCTTGAGGAAGTAATGGATATCGCAAGAAGCATTGAACGTTCTGTTGTTTCGTCAAAAATTTTAACTCAAGATTCTGTTAGTAAAACTTCTTGCAGTTCAGAAGTTATGCATGTCGCTTCTAATGCTAATTCTAACGAACTGGAGGTAAATGTTGTATCCACAAAACTTAAACCAAGCATTAATGTTGAAAAAAAGGTTCTTGCTATAGATGTGGATCTAAGTATCATATGGGCAACAATGTGAATTGTCCTGCGCAAGGTAAAAGGTGCAATACGTGTAAAAAAATTGGCCACTTTTATACTGTGTGCAAATCAGTTAAACATAGGAGAAAAGTTAATTTTCTCAATGTTGAAGATGACCTGTGTCAAGCCATGAGTAATACTTTGTCTACTATTGAAATTAACACTTTATGTGGTGATACCAGAAGATGTAAGGGTCCCTTATGTAATGTATTAATAGGACCTATTGACATCAACGTCATGGCTGATTCAGGTTCTCCAATCACGATACTAGATGAAAAGACTTTCAAAAAATTCTGGTCTAAAGTTCTTCTCAAACCCACTGATGTCAATCCCAAGGCGTTTGGGGAATTCGATATCATGATGTCTGGATATTTTTCAGATTCCATCAAATTTAAAGGTAGAGAAATTTATACTAAAATCTATGTTGCTCTTAATGGTCGTGACATTTTGGGGTGGCAAGACCAAGCGAATTTAGGGATCATTTTAAGACCTGGGCATTCTGAACCTGTTACCTTAGGAGATCTTCCAATTTTATCTGTTGTACAAGAACCTGCAAATGTTCTCCAGTCTGGTGGGGATTCTGCTTTGGAGAATTTATTCTCAAAATATTCAAGTGTATTTTCTGACAAAGTAGGCTTGGTCAAAGATTTCCGACACATTATTAAACTAAAAAAAAATGCTATTCCAGTTGTTCAAAAATGCAGACCAGTCCCCTTGTCTGCTAGAGATGATTTAAAAAAAATGCTTGATGATTTATGTTTACAGGATATTATAACACCTGTAGAATCCGCTGAATGGGTTTCCGCTGCGGTTGTCGCACGTAAAAGTTCAGGTGAGATTCGTTTATGTGCGGATTTAAGGGTGCTTAACCGCAATATAGTTGTGGACTGCCATCCCCTACCCAGAATTCAAGAAATGCTGGCTAATCTGGGTGGTAGTAGGTATTTTACCACAATTGATCTAAAGTCAGCTTATCATCAGATTCCCCTTGCTAATGATTCTCAGTCTCTAACCACATTTGTTACTCCTTTTGGAGTCTACATGTATAAGCGAATGCCTTTCGGCTTAGCATCCGCTGCTAGTGTTTTTCAGCGGTTAATGGACCAATTGTTTACACATATTAAGGGTATCCAAGCTTTCCAGGACGATATCTTAATTCATACAGCTACGTTAGAGTCACATTATACCCTGTTGGATAAAGTTTTACAAAAACTAGAAGCGGTTGGCATGACTGTTAATAGGAACAAATGCAAGTTTATTACACAAAATGTTGACTATTTAGGGCACAATATTTCTGTCAATGGTATAAAACCTAAGCTATCTTTAATTAATGCTATCAAGGATGCTCCCAGACCGCAGGATAAAGATTCGTTAAGAGCATTTTTAGGTCTTAGCGAATATTATGCTCGATTTATACAAAGCTATGCTATCATTGTGCAACCTCTTAGGGATTTGTTAAAAAAAATGCTAAGTACATTTGGTCTGAAGAAACCCAACAGTCATTTGATTCTGTTAAAAAATTAATTTTGGAAGCACCAGCCATTAGAGCTTTTACTCACGGTCAAACTAGCATCGTTACTGTGGATGCCAGCTCTAAGGGATTAGGTGCTGTGTTAAGTCAAATGATTGATGGTCAGGAGTTTACTGTAGCTTTTGCCTCCAGAACATTAAGTAGTGCTGAAGCTAATTATAGCACCATCGAGAGGGAGGCTTTGGCTTGTTCTTGGGCCGTCGAAAAATTTAAGATGTATATTTGGGGTTCAAGATTCCAGCTTTTTACTGACCACAAACCTTTAATGTATATGCTTGGTGATAGCTGTTCAAACAAAGCTTCCTCTAGATTGATCAGACTTTTAGCTAGGTTACAAGAATTTAACTTTGATATTAAATATATTCCAGGCGGTAAAAATGTCAGGGCACACTGTTTGTCACGTATTCCTCTGGAAGGTGTGGAGATGGATGATCCAGTTAAGGACAATGATTGTGATGTTGTTTTCACCATAAATGATTTGATACAGAATAGCAAGTTATCTGAAAACGAATGGGTTGAATGTGATAGAAAAGATCTTTGTCTTGAAAGAGTGAAGAAGTTTTTAGTCCATGGTTGGCCGTGCGATAGGAGCATGTCTATTCAAGACAAATGCTTTGCGCAAGTTGCTGCGGAATTATCTATTGTAAATGATATTTTAGTTCGGGAAGACAAATTCGTTCCGCCAGAGGGTTTAAGAAGCAAAATTATTTCCCTTGCCCATGAGGGACATTTAGGAATTTCTAGCACTGTTCGCAAGATTAAGGATGTATACTGGTGGCCAGGTATTGATGGTCAAGTTAAGTCGTTTGTGGATAATTGTCCTGAATGTTTATGTTCTGATAAACATTGGCGCACATCCACCACTCCATTGTGTCCAGTAGAATGGCCGAACGGTCCTTGGCAAAAGTTAGGATTGGATTTTTCTGGCCCCTTTAACCTACTTGGGAGCGATAGTAAGTTTCTAATTGTAATCATTGATTACTTTTCAAAGTGGATGTACTTTTCTTTTGTGAGTAATTCTGATTCAAAGTCAGTCATTTCGTTTCTACAACGTCTATTTTTGATAGAAGGTCTGCCTGCAGAAATTGTGACTGATAATGGCACTCATTTTACATCTAATGAATTTGAAAATTTTATGGAGGAGGTTTCTGTTAAGCATATTTTAGTACCTTTGTATAGTCCAGCTTCAAATGGCCTTGTAGAGAGAGCAAACAAGTTTTTGAAAGAAGGGGTGCAAACAGCTTTGGCGAACAGTTTGGATGTGTTCAAATATGTAAGTCAAAAGGTGTGGAATTATAATACAACTCCCCATTCTACCACTGATGTGGCCCCGTATGTCTTATTGAGGGGGAGGAAACCGATTTCTCTACTTAGTCCATCGTGGCTGAAGGATAAAGTTGGAAGTACAAATTCGCATTCTGTTGATTTACATAAAGTCAGAGAACATGTGAAAGAAAAACAAAGATTGTATAAGGAGAATTATGACAAGAGAAAACATGTTAAAATAACTTCTTTGTGTCCAGGTGATTGGGTTCTCATTAAAAAACCTATTAAGGTTTGCAAAGGTCAATCGAGGTTTTCCGAACCTGTTAGAATTGTTAAAATATCCAAAATGGCGGTTATGTTACAGAATCGCGGATGGTGGAATCGAAATGCTGTAATAAAACTTACAGATGAACAAGCAAAAATAATCTATAAGAGAGTCAAAACTCAATCTGATTCTAACTGGTTTGATCTTGGTGATCTCACTCATGAGCATAATAATCTTGATGATACAACTCGTTCTCATTCTTTAGGGAATAGAGGGGAAGGTGATGCTATGTCTGTTCCCAGCTGCATGGATGAAAATGCTATTCCAGATAACATTAGAGGAGCTGGGGATAGTAAACAAGTAAGAAGCAGTTCTCGAATTAGAGTCACTCCTTTTCGTTCTGATGATTTTGTGTATTATTAATGTTGTTTTATTGATTTTACTTTCTTTCATTTCGTTTTGTTTGTTTTATTATAGGAAGGGGGTGTGTAGAGAGTGGTATTTAATTGTTATATGTATGTACCTTTAAAAGTTGTTATTAGAATGTAATGTTCACTGGATTCTGTAATCTAGAATGTTTGTAGTGCTTATTGGATTCTGTGCCTGACTTCAACTGGATCTGTCGTGGGTCTCTGCTGTGGAAATAAACCTTTCAACTATACTTTACATTCCTGGAAGTTGTTGGCTTCATTATTTCCTAAAAGGACTTTCTACAGTAACTCATTAGATTCATCAATCATGGCCGCCCTCCGCTCATCTCTTTTGTCCCAGGTCTCCAGTACACATCGAGATGCCGCCTCTCTCCTGTCCAGTCAAGTCAGTAATCTACCAGCCCTGTCCCCATCTCATACAGGTAATGTTAAGCGGTTCAGTAACGGTTTCTAGCGGCATCCACCGCGACATCCCTGTACTCCTTCTGCTTGAGGGATAGTGCATAATGTAAGTGGCCCTGGTCATCTGCCATATGTTGGGATTCCAACTTCTGGATGTCTCTCTCCAATTGCTCCAGTTGGACTCACTTTTCTTTTTTATGGCTCACTCTCAGCGCTATACCCTGTCCCCTGATGACAGTTTTGTAACCTTCCCACAGTGTCTGCGCGGATTCTACTGAGCCCTCATTTTCTTGAAAATAGTGTTCTGTTGCTTCTCAAATGCCCTGGCGGATGAGGGGTATCTTCAGGTGAACAAAGGAAATGAAAGGAGATGATGGACGGAGCACTGAAACCTTTCAAACACTCACCCCCAGTCACATATCTGGGTTGAATCCATCATCATTTTTTAGCTCACTTCGCCACCCCAGTTCAGACTCAGCCATATGCAAATCAGCCTTGACCCTGTTCCTCATGGGAACAGTCCAGCCCAAACTGCCAAGCCAGGTCTTCCCTGGACTGAAAGCAAGCATCCTTTATAATTTTTGGCTCCACTTAGGCCCTAATTAGGATGTCAGTCGGAGTTGCCTCCGACCGACATCCCTGCGGTTTCGGAACCAACCGACCTCTGGTCGGTGGTCCGAAACCGCAATTACAATGCGACCGAAAATGGTGTGGTCGCAGACTCCCATTTCCCTATGGGAGCTTGTGCGGCGGTCAGAAACCGGCTGCAGCACAAGCTCCCATAGAGAAATGGGAGTCATTGTAAATCTCTGCACTGTGTGGCAGGCACCGTGAAGTGCAGGGATTTATAGGGGGGCACCATAGGTGCCCAGTGCCCTCTAGGCCCCCAACCGGGGGCCTTGGAAGAAGGTGGGCCCTGCTAGGGGCCCTCAAAGTTACTTTCCGACAGGCTTTGCATGTCGGAAAGCCCTACATGGAAAGCCTGTCGGAAACTGACATCATAATCCCGCCGGCGGAAACGATATCCGTAAGGGATTATGTTCGGTTTCCGACTGGCTGACGGGCTCTTTGAGCCTGTCGGAAGCCAGCCGGATTGATCGGCTGGTTTGAATTCCGATCATTGTAATCGTAATACGGCGGTCGGAATTCAAACCAAGGATGTCTGTCCGTAAGCCTCCGGCGAGTGGTCGGAGGCTTACCGACTGATATCCTAATTAGGGCCTCAATGAGGTGGATGGGTTGTAATGATGGGTGAAGATGCCAGAATTGCAATAGGGCCATAATTGTCCAATGATTCCACCTATCGCTGTTTTGCTTACAAGATGCATCTCTTGGACTGAGGTAACCCGAAAGAAAAATAATTACCTCCACGGCCATCCCCCCCAAACAAAGGGTGAGATACAGGACAATAAGTCTGATTGGAGCCTGAGGTGAATGAGGGCAAAAAAAATAAACAATTCCTATAAATTTTGCATTCCCATGACGCTTAAAATGAAAAATTCACGTTGAATACCAGATACCAGGAAATCTTATAGTATTCATTTTCGGAAAGTCTTGCATAGATACTTGCCAATGTGGAGGTTACATGTACCACTTCACATGGTTGAACCTGTCACGTCATTCAGTAACTTCTTCTATGTGGCTTTGTAATTCAGGGATGTAGATGTAAAGATGACTGTCCCCTTCACAGACCAGGTTCTTCTCGATGCCAATGTAAAGATGCGGATACACACTTTTCTTGATGAACATATAGCTTTAATCAAAGGTACATCTCCAGCTTCAGATTCAGTTCCTTTGTCCCCCAACTCCTCTTCCTTTCAATTTATTCCATAATGATGTCGCATTCCATTTCCACCTTCGCCTCATCAGCATTATGACATCGCCACAGAAAGTCAAGCGCATGAGTTATGAAAGGCCAAAATGCATCATGCACAATTCAAAACTTCAAGATTTTCCACTGATAACCGACCATATTTTTGCCATTTGGATAGCTGTGGATTTTGGGCCCTAGCTCACCAGCACTCATTTAAATCTGCCAAACCCACACGTTTCTGAAAAGTAGACACCAGGGGGGAGTCTTGGTTGGCATGACTTGTGTGGCTCTCACCAGGTTTTCTCACCCACAATGTCCTGCAAAGCCTGAACATTGGCTACAAACAAACATTTCCCTCTCATTTCTGTGAGGGAAAATTCTGGAATCTGCAGGTATCCTGAAATGTTCTGCCACCCAGCATTCCCGCAAGTCTCCCAATAAAAGTGGGACATCACCAGTGTGGGTAGGCCTAACACCTCTACAGGAAAGGTGCATAAATGCAATGTGGTGACATCAACAAAAGGGGTAGCTGCAGTATTTGGACCCAGACTCAGTGGTCACACCAGGGCCGGACTGGGAACAGAAACCGGCCCTGGCAAACTGCTCGCCAGGTCCCCCCCCCCGTGGGCGGGGGGGGCAAGGGGGAGATTGTGGTTGAGCTATTTGCTAGGGCCGGTTTTGCCCGATTCTGGTACAGGGAGCCGATATTGCTGGCTGTGGTAACTAAAACGGCCCCCCAGGGGCCCAAAACCAGCCCACACCCTGGCGGCCCACCCAGGAAACGCCCAGTGCCTGCTAGGGCCACTCTGGTCCTGGAGGTCACTCAGGGAAACCAACCAAACCCAGACATATCTGAAAACTAGATACCCAGGGGAGTCCAGGGTGGTGTGTCTCATGTGGATCCCATACAGGTTTCTTACCCACAGTGTCCTGCAAACCTCAAACATTGGCTAAAAGCACACATTTCCCTCATGTTTTTTGAGGGAAAGCACTGGAATCTGTGGGCATCCTGAAATTTCCTCACACCCAGCGTTTTCTCATGTCTCCTAATAAAAATGGTACTTCACCTATGAGGGTGGGCCTAGCACCGGCAACAGGAAAGGTGCATAGACACAATATGATGACATCAACAAAAGGGGTAACAGCAGTATTTGGACCTGGGCTCGGCGGTCACCCAGGGAAACCTACCAAACCCAAACATTTCGAATAACTAGACACCCAGGGGAGTCCAAGGTGGTGTGCCTCACATAGATCCCTCAGCATTTGATTGCTCACAATTTACTGCAGACCTCAAACTTTGAATAAAATCATGCACTTTCTTGGAATTTCTGTGGCACAATCATCTTGTATCCTCAGGGATCCATAAAATTCCTAACACCCATTGTTCCCCCACTTGTACCGATAAAAACACTTCCCCACTTGTGTGGCAGGACCTAATAACCATAACACTAATAGATCAAACCAGGGTCACTGGGAGTCCCCTCACAAGGACCCCCATTGCCCCTGGTTTGATCCGTTCCTTCAACCAACTTAGTAACACTGCACCAGTGGGTCACTACACACTCCCTGCCAGCCAGCCGCCACTACACACACACCGCCATTCAACCACCACTACATACACACACCACCAGCCAACTACCACCCAGACATCACCATGAAGCTCCATGCCACTTTCATTTCTAAAACACTCCCAGAATGAACAGGTTACATACACATCACAGATACAGAAAAAAAATTAAACATTCAGTTAAAGCTGGCATATTAATTTCAGTTTCTGTAATATTTAAACTAATCCACCTGTTGTTAGTAGATGAAAAACAAACTGTTTGCATGCACAACAGGTGTTACTAAACACATCAAACATTTGGCAAACTGGTGTCAAAACAGAAAATATAAAGCAATACAGGCCATTTTCAGTAGTCTTTTACTTTCATGGTTGCTTCCAAAACTTGAGTTGCGTATGGTACAGTTTATAGCACGTGCACACGCATAGGCCAGGATTAGAAGGAGCCTCGAGGCAGTATATACGACTCTAGTTTCATACTCCTCTTCGGGCATAGACTCTACATCTCTGACAAGGAAAGTATTTATTTGCCTGTTGGAGGAATGTATTCAGGAAAGTGGCGATCTTTCAATCCAGCCACACCCCCAACCACTTCAATTCTAGGAACACCAGCTTTACTTCACCCGAACAGCTCAGCTTATTACAGACTGCTGAAATTGTACAGAAGTCATCTTGGAATCTGGAGCACAATCTTTACAAAGAACGTAAGCATTGAAGGATGCCAAATGAAACAAATGAACAACCAACTTATTGTAGCAGATGTATGATATTCGAGCGGTATTGTAAGGCTCCAACCTTTGGTCTACCTAATCTACACCTCCCATGTGCTTTTGTAGTCTAGAATGCACACTAGTGTGTGCACTTCTGCTACCTGACACCAAACAGTCATAGGTGAAGTACTTTCACTGTGAATAGGTGTGAGCATGAGGACATCTCTTCTGTCTGAAAATTTCACCTCAAGTAGTTCATTGCTACTCAAAGCACTGTTCTGTCCCCTATGAAGATCTTTACACACACGCCCTTTAGGGTAACCTTTCCGGTTAGAGCGAATTGTGCCACATGTCACAGTGCCCACTATGAACAATTCTTTAAATAATTACACTCCTCTGTAGAAATTTTAAAAGTATAAATGGTGACCTTTTTGAAAAAGTCTGGCATGTTTCTACAGCATTTTTCCACAGACTTCAAAAGTGGAAGGACAACCAAGGGTCTAAACTAAAGAATGCCTACCAGCGTACACCCTGAAATTATACGTAGTGGCATTTTCACAAAACATATACAACTTAATAATATCTCTCTTGCTCTGTATGTACTGTCTGAAAACCATCAAGAGACTGGTAGACCAATATAAAGACAATGGTGGCTTCCTTAGTGTAGGCAAGTAGGATCTGCTTTTATGGTTACCCCACTTTTTGCTTGATGTAATGCTGTTTCTGACTAGGCTGACTGGGATCCTGCTAATCAGGACCCCAGTCTCTGTGCTTTCGCCCCTAAATTGTTATGGTAAGTACTTAAGTACATCCCAGATTGGACACTGGTATACACTTGTTGGTCCCTAGTATAGGGTACTAAGGTACCCAGGGCATAGGTACACCAGGGGTCCCTCATGGGCTGTATCATGTATTATGCCACCCATGGGAGACCACTCAATTTGTAACTGCAGGCCTGCCATTGCAGCCTGTGTAAGCTGGTGCTAGCACCACTTAACGCCGTCGCTTCCACTAGTTTCAACTGCCTTCGCTCCTCCGTAAGACCTTCAAATGGATCCTCCCCGACTGCAGAAGGACCGTCACCCACGCACTCATAACCAGCATACTAGACTACAGCAACGCCCTCTACGCCGGAATCAACAGAACTCTTCTACACAAACTCCAAACCATCCAGAACACCGCAGCCAGACTCGTCCTCGGGACACCGCGTCACGAGCACATGACCCAACACCTACGAGGCCTCCACTGGCTCCCCGTCGAGAAGAGGGTCACCTTCAAACTCCTCACCCACGCCTACAAATCCCTCAACAACATCGGACCCAAATACCTCAACGAGAGAGTATCCTTCCACGTACGCAAGAGGAACCTCCGTTCCGCCGACCTCGCCCTGGCAGAGGTCCCCCGCATCCGCAGAAACAGAACCGGCGGGAGAGCTTTCTCCTACATCGCAGCCAAGACCTGGAACGAGCTCCCTGTGAACATCAGACGCTCCCCGGCCCTGCACACGTTCAGGAAGGACCTCAAGACCTGGCTCTTCGACTGATCCGGAGCCGCTTCCTCCCCCCCCGCACCCCCAGCGCCTTGAGACCCTCACGGGTGCGTAGCACGCTTTACAAACCCCTGATTGATTTATTGATTGACTTACGAAAGATATAGGTTTACCTATATATAAGGTCACTGCACTTAAAACCTATAAATCACCCCTAAAGCAGGCCTTTCAATCCTGAAGGCAGGGTGCTCGGTTCTAAGTGTGAGGGTGACCCTGCATGAGCAGGGCACCCCTACGCCTACGGAGTCCATTCTCCCGGGTTGTAAGTGAGACAGCCATATAACAAATAGAGGGGCACCGCGTCATGACACAATACGGTGTGGGAGGTATGATTTCATGCACCTTAAAGCTCCTTTGAGAGGCCCTCGGTGCTCCCGGTACCAGTCTTCCAGACCCAGACAGCTAGCTAGGGTTGCTGCTGGCCAGAGACATGTTTCTGCCCTCCTGCTGCTAAGTCAAGCTCGGGCAGGGGAAGGCAGGACAATAGGTATCCTGTCACGGAGGTGTGACCACCTCCCATACAGGGTTCAGTGTATTGGGGCAGGGTGGGAGCGCTTACCAGCGCCACATAGCCTGCGTGCAGGCCACACGTGGTGCCCTCCATGCATAGTCCAGCTCAAACCAGTCTGGCGCGAAACTGGACAAATGACAGGGGAGTATCCTCTCCCATGTCCAGCCCCTCCTTAGGGAAGGACCCCTGAATCGTCCCAACCCTTTCCTTAGAGTAATTAAGGGCTTACCTGAGGGTGGGTCCCTAGATTTGTCGTGGGACAAGATTCATTTCAGATCTCACTTCTTCAACCGTCTCAGCACTCTGGAATTCGCTGGACTTCGCTCTGGGCATCAAGGCTGCAACCAGGAAGACTCCTGCTGCTCCGTATCTCCTTGCCCTGCTTGTCTGCTGCAACGTCCGTGCCTATGCACCATACAGGAACTTTCCAAGGCCTGTGGGCATCCAAGACACCTGAAGGAATCTCCCTTGAAGTGAAGGAGTCACTTCCCTGCATCTGCAGGCACCGCAACTAAACTGACCGGTCTGCTGATCCTCGGCTCCCACGGACTCCAAAAGGCTCAGCAACACAGGTGGTGGTTCTTCTCATCCCTCGAGGCCTGCCCTGTCCTCTCACCAAGTTTGAGGCCAGTATCCCTTGTCGGAGCCGCAGGAACCGAACCCCTGTGCACCGCATTGACTTGCAGTTGCAAAGGCTTGTTGGTTTCCTTCCACCAAGATCTTCGGGCTCCAAGTAGCCCCACCTTCAAGCATCTCCAGTGACCAAGATTTTTGTCCTCACTGCATCACCTGCATCGTGGGCTTGCATCTTTGGTGAGCTGCTCGAGGTCCTCTCACGACTCCAGTACCTCTGGCCTGTGGGTTCTCTTGAGGGTCATCTTTGAATTCTTTTGGCTCCCCTGAATGCTCGGAGCCTGCCCTGACTCCCCTGCATGTGGTGAGTCTCCTGTACCTTGCTGGTCCCGACATTGCATCTTCTTCAACTTCCACGTTGGTTGCAGTTGCCAAGGCTTGTTGGTGCTTCCGCTAGTCACCGACCCCTCAACTCTCGACATCCAATGTGGGACAGCTCGTGTACGGCTCCTGGTTTTCCACAGCGTCGCCTGGTCCACACAGCTGCAGTTTCAAGGTCACCGCCGGCTCTCCTGCAACACTCGCCATCGGTGGGCATTCGTCTTCCGTGCCTCCTGGTCTCTCCTGAGTGGCATAGACTCTGTCCCCTCTGCTTGCAGGTTCTTCACATCTTGAATCCACCTTTGGGTTCCACCGGACACTTTCACCTTCTCCATCAGCGGCATCTTCCTGAAGTCCTCCATTGAGTTCGACAGCGATTTCCGATGCCACTTCACACCTATGCACCCGGCTTCCCTGGTGCAGGTATCCTGGTTCCTAAGGTATCCACGGGTGTGGTGGCACTCCAACCTTCTGTCTTCCACAGGGTTTCTTCAGGGTCCACTGGGAAGGGTCCTTCTTTTTTTAAATTGCAACCGCGACTTACCCATTGACTTGCATTGATCCCTCGGTCATGTTCCCACTCTGCACATGGCCTCTGAGGGACTCCTGGTTACTTACCTTGGGTGGTTCTTTGGGTCCCCGGCACTTGTATGTCTTCTGGGTATAGTCCTGACACGAGTCGTGGTTCGCATACCAATATTTTAGTATATGGTTTGGTCTCCCCCTGGTGACCACTGTATATTACGTGCAACTTACCTGTTTCTATTGAAAAGTATTGTGTGCATTTTGTATATCTCCGGCTAGGAGATCTCTGTATGTGTTAGTGAGTGTCTTATAATAAATACATATTTTTATAAATACACTGTGTGGTTCTTTTTCACTTAATCTATACCTAAAAGATTATGTTCTGGTAAAACAAGCTGCTTTACACTCCTTCTGGACTAAGCCTGAAGGCTTATCTCCACAGCTACCACTTAGAGAGCTTTCTAAGTTTGTCTAAGACCACTAAAATCACCCTAAGGGTTGTCTGGATTGGTGCAAGGTGCCCACTTGCATAAGTGTACACCATATACCAAGCCAGGTTCTCACATTGGTGTGCAGCGGTTGGAATTCAAGCCTGCATTGTTTTACCAGATAATCTTGGTGTGGATTAATTGAAAAACATCACTAATCCTAGGCACATATAATACAGATTAGAATAAGTAAGTTCTACTGAATTTAGGATTGGGTAGTTAAGGGTCTAGAACAAACCTTTTTCCAGCCTCAGAGAGTTTAGTTCCCACTAGGTTAGGTAGGTGTAACACCTCACTACACCTAGAACTATGTCTTTAGTTGGGCATACTAGTGTACCCCAGTCTGCTAAGTGCAGTTGTCTATAGTTTCAGGAACTAAGGACCCTGTGTAGTCTTAGAAAGATAAAGACAGGTGGCAACCCCACTATTAAGCTGCTCTTAGAGCTGCTGCATAATGATGATGGTCATCCTGTGAGGGCAGAAGAACAGGAAAATATGGGTAGGGATACTCCTGAAGAGGGAGCAGGAGTAGCTCTTACTGATGATCCCAATTCTGAGCATGGGTAGGAGAACTCCAATGAGTCCAACCTGCCAAACTCTGATCCCTCAGGGCACAGTGCAGATGGAACAGAGGAGACACCCTTTGTTCCTCCTGGGAGGGTCCAGAGTAGACTACGGAGGTCTAGAGCCTCCTCTAGAGAATCCAATGCTTCAGGGCATTCTATAGGGACCTCCATATCTAGTAAGAGGGGGACAGCTCTTTTGACAGGGAGTACCAAGTGCTTGAACTTGAGAAAGCAAGGCTTAGGCTCAGGTGAGATCAGTTGGCCCTTGACAAAGAGTCCCTAGCAGTCCAGAAAGCTGGGAAGACATTGGGACTAGAGTCCCATGGTGGCAGCAACAGTGTCCCTAGAATCAGAGAAACTACTTTTGACAATAGGAACTTGAGCAGTATAGTCCCTCCTTACCAGGAGGGGGATGATATCCATAAATGGATCACTGCTTTGGAGAGGGCCTGTAAAGTTCAGAGGGTCCCTCGAGAGCAGTGGGCAGCTATCCTGTGGCTCTCCTTTGCTAACAAAGGTAGAGATAAGCTCCTCGATGTTAGAGAAGAGGATGCTGACAATTACTCAGTACTGAAGGGTGCTCTCATAGATGGGTTTGGCTTAACCACTGAACAGTATAGGATTAAGTTCAGAGACACCCAGAAAGCACAGGCCCAGGACTGGATGGATTTTGTAGACGGTGCTATTAAGGCTCTGGAAGGCTGGCTTCATGGAAGCAAGGTACAGAACTATGAGGGATTGTACAATTTGATTATGAGGGAGCACATCCTTAATAATTATCAGAATCAGCTTTTGCATCAGTACCTGGTGGACTCAGATGTGACCTCTCCCCAAGAATTGGGAAAGAAGGCTGATAAGTGGATCAGAAACATGGTTAAGCAGAAGAACCATGGAAATGGAGGTGACCAGAAGAAGCAAGATTCTTCTAAATCCCAGGATAAGGGTGGGGACAAGGGCAAAGATAAGAAAGAGTCTTCTCAAGGGCCCCAAAAACCTGCATCTGGGGGTGAGTCCCAAAATTACAAGAAAGGCAAAAATAAACCTTGATGTTACTTACGTAAGGTGAAGACCCATTAGACAAGGGATGCTGATTGGCCAAAGGCCAAGGAAACTACTACTACTACCACTGCCCCCAAGGCACCTGCTCCCCCTAGCACAAGTACAAGTGGTAGTACAGCAACCAAGGGATTAGTGGGGTTAACCTTGGGTTCTGAGATGGGTTCTGATTTAGTAAGAACTCCAGCTCAGGGGTTCTAATCTGTGATGGTGGCATAGATCTTGCCACCTTACTAGTCAGTCCCACTAACTTGGGCAAGTACAGACAAAAGCCTTTGATAAATGGAAAAGAGGCAATGGCTTACAGGGACACAGGGGCCAGTATCACTATGGTGACAGAGAAAGTTGTGTCTCCTGATCAGATAGTGCTTGGACAAATGTACCAAGTAATCAATGCTAGCAATGTCAGGACTGACCATTCCTTGGCAGTTGTGAACCTCAGCTGGGGAAGGGTAACTGGACCTAAGAAGGTTTGGTATCTCCAGACCTACCTGTAGATTGTTGGGCAATGATCTAGAAACCTCAGCCTGGGCTGAAGTGGAGTTCAGGACTCATGCAGAGATGATGGGCATCTCTGCCAGTGTCTTTGCTGTGACCGGGGCTCAGGCCAAACAGCTCACCACTGAAAAAGCACTGGATCCTGAAAAAATGGACCAGGTGCTTCCCAAGCGAAGGAGCAGGAAGGGTAAGGAATTGCCCTCCTCATAAACTCTCAGTGAAGATCAGTCTCTAGAGGGAGATGATCTTAGCCCCTGAGAAGGAACTGTCCCAGAGGAGCTTGGACCTGACCAGGCAGAGTTCTTGGGGGCAGGGGACCCTTCCAGGGCAGATTTGAGTTTGGAGCAGCAGTCCTGCCCCTCTCTTGAACCCCTCAGACAGCAAGCTGCTGCTGAGGAAGCCGGGAATATCAGTGGGTCCCATAAGATCTATTGGAAAGATGGGCTGTTGTACTCTGAGGGTAGAGACTCCAATCCTGGTGCCACCAGGAGGTTGGTGATACCCCAGAAGTTCAGAGGCTTCCTTCTCTCCCTGGCACATGATATTCCTCTTGCAGGACACTTAGGGCAAAGCAAGACTTGGACAGGCTTGTCCCTCACTTTCACTGGCACCATATGTCTGAAGACACAAAGGAGTTTTGTCGCTCCTGTGCCACTTGCCAAGCCAGTGGTAAGTCAGGTAGCACAACAAAGGCCCCCTTAATCCCACTTCCAGTGGTTGGGGTTCCCTTTGAGAGGGTAGGGATTGACATTGTTGGTCCCTTGAATCCTCCAACTGCATCTGGGCACAGTTATATACTAGTGGTGGTAGACCATGCCACTAGGTACCCAGAGGCCATTCCCCTTAGGACTACTACAGTTCCTGTAGTGGCCAGGGCCCTCCTGGGAATCTTTTCCAGAGTGGGCTTCCCTAAGGAGGTTTTAACAGACAGAGGTACAAACTTCATGTCCAGGTATATCACTGCCATGTGGAAAGAGTGTGGAACAAACTACAAGTTTACCACACCCTAACATCCACAGTGCAATGGGCTTGTTGAAAGGTTCAACAAGATCCTAAAGAGTATGATCGTGGGACTCCCAGAAAAGTTTAGGCGAAAATGGGATGTTTTATTATCCTGCCTTCTCTTTGCCTACAGAGAGGTTCCTCGGAAGGGGGTTGACTACAGCCCATTTGAGCTTCTGTTTGGACATCCAGTTAGTGGTCCCTTGTGTCTAGTGAAGGAAGGTTGGGAGCAACCTCTCAAACCTCCTAAACAGGACATTGTGGACTATGTCCTTGGCCTGTGTTCTCGCATGGCTGAGTACATGAAGAAGGCCAGCAAAAACCTGGAGGTCAGCCAAGAACTTCAAAAAGCTTGGCATGACCAATAGGCTGGCTTGACTGTTTACCAGCCAGGCCAGAAAGTGTGGGTGTTGGAGCCAGTGGCCCCAGCAGCTCTCTAAGACAAGTGTAGTGGCCCCCACTCCATCCTTGAACAAAAAGGAGAGGTCACCTACCTGGTGTACCTAGGTACTCCAAGAAGTCCCCATAGGGTACTTCACGTGAATCGCCTAAAACCTTTTGTTGGCATGGGCTTGCTCATGGCAACTGATGAGGGACAGTAGGAAGAGAGTGGCCCTCTCCCTGATCTCCTCTCTCAGAACCCTGATGATGGATCAGTAGATAGAGGAGCCTTGGCAGGCAGCCTCACTGATCAACAGCACACTGATTGCAGGCAAGTCCTCAATCAGTACAGACATATGTTCTCCCTGACACCCAGTCAAACCACCTGGTGTAACAGGTGACAGTCTGCCTGTGAAGAGTAAAATCTACTGACAGCCTGACCATGTCAAGTTGGCAGGGTATGCCCAGACGTGGGTCCCTTGCTCACTTTGCCACTGGATCCAAGCTAGCCTGGCTGATGAGGGCTGTTAGCCCGAAACCAGTCCCAGGATGCTTGTTTCCGGTCCAGGGAAGACATGGCTTGGCAGTTTGGGCTGGACTGTTCCCATGAGGCACAGGGTCAAGACTGATTTGCATATAGCTGTTTCTGAACTGGGGTGGCAAAGTGAGCTAAAGAACGATGATGGATTCAACCCAGATCTGTGACTGGGGGTGAGTGTCTGAAAAGTTTCAGCGCTCCGTCCATCATCTCCTTGTGTTTGCTTTGTTTGCCCTAAGTTGGCAGGGTATGCCCAGACGTGGGTCCCTTGCTCACTTTGCCACTGGATCCAAGCTAGCCTGGCTGATGAAGGCTGTTAGCCCGAAACCGGTCCCAGGATGCTTGTTTACGGTCCAGGGAAGACATGGCTTGGCAGTTCGGGCTGGACTTTTCCCATGAGGCACAAGGTCAAGACTGATTTCAGCTCTCCGTCCATCATCTCATTGTGTTTGCTATGTCAGGGACTGCATCAGGACAGAGGTCCAAAAGATGCTGGAATTGGGGGTCATTGAGCCTTCAGATAGCCCCTGGGCTAGTCCAGTAGTCCTTGTGCCAAAACGTCACGCCAAGGGTGAAAAAAGAGAGATGAGGTTTTGTGTGGACTACAGAAGCCTCAATGCAGTCACTAGGACTGATGCCCATCCAATTCCCAGGGCAGATGAACTCCTAGATAATTTGGCCTCAGCCAAGTTTCTGACTACATTTGACTTGACAGCTGGCTACTGGCAAATCAGACTAGCTGAGGATGCCAAGCCAAAAACCGCATTCTCAACCCTTAGTGGGCATTATTAATTTATTGTGGTGCCCTTTGGTCTGAAGAATGCACCTGCCACATTTCAGAGGCTGGTGAATAAAGTCTTGACAGGTCTGGAAGCCTATAGTGCAGAATATCTAGATGTTATAGCTGTCTTTAGCTCCACCTGGGAAGATCACCTGGTCCACCTCAGAAATGTTCTGGAGGCCCTGCAAAAGGCAGGCTTCACTATCAAGGCCACCAAGTGCAGATAGGGCAGAGCAAGGTTGTGTTCTTGGGCCACCTGGTAGGTGAAGGACAGGTTCAACTATTGGAGAGCAAAATACAGACCATTGTGGACTGGGTTGCTCCCACTACCCAGACTCAGGTCAGAGCGTTCTTGGGCCTGACTGGGTATTACGGAAGATTTGTAAAGGGATATGGGTCCATTGTGACTCCCCTGAATGATCTGACATCAAAGAAAATGCCCAAGAAAGTTCAGTGGATATTAAGCTGTCAGAAGGCATTTGATGACCTGAAGCAGGCCATGTGCACTGCTCCCATCCTGAAAAGTCCTGACTACTCCAAAACTTTCATTGTCCAGACAGATGCATCTGAGAAAGGGGTAGGGGCTGTGTTATCACAGCTTAAAGCAGAGGACCAGGATCAACCAGTAGCTTTTATCAGCAGAAGGTTGACTCCCAGGGAGAAACGTTGGTCAGCCATTGAGAGGGAGGCCTTTGCTGTGGTCCGGGCCCTGAAGAAGATGAGGCCAACCTGTTTGGCACTCACTTCATTGTTCAGACGGACAACAAGCCCCTCTTATGGCTTAAACAGATGAAGGGTGAAAATCCCAAACTTTTGAGGTGGTCCATTTCCCTACAGGGGATGGACTATACCGTGGAACATAGACCTGGGAGTAACCATGCCAATGCAGATGAACTCTCCAGATATTTCCACTTAGAAAATGAAGATTCAACTGGGCAAGGTTAGTCTCCTCTCCTTACGTTTGCGGGGGGCGGGGTAGTAGGAAAGTAGGATCTGCTTCTTATGGTTACCCCCACTTTTTGCTTGATGTAATGCTGTTTCTGACTAGGCTGACTGGGACCCCAGTCTCTGTGCTTTCTCCCCTAAATTGTTATGGTAAGTACTTAGGTACATTCCAGATTGGACACTGGTGTACACTTGTCAGTCCCTAGTATATGGTACTAAGGTACCCAGGGCGCAGGTACACCAGGGATCCCCCATGGTCTGAAGCATGTATTACGACACCCATGGGAGACCACTCAATTTGTAACTACAGGCCTGCCATTGCAGCCTGTGTAAGCTGGTGCTAGCACCACATACGAAAGATGTAGGTTTACCTATATCTAAGGTCACTGCACTTAGAACCTATAAGTCACCCCTAAAGCAGGCCTTTCAATCCTGAAGGCAGGGTGCTCAGTTCTAAGTGTGAGGGTTCCCCTGCATGAGCAGGGCACCCCTACAGCATACGGAGTCCAATCCACCTCCTAAACGACCAGCCAGTCTAAATAACAGCCCCTCTGCCCGGAGGGGGGAGGGGGGGCAGAAACTAAGTCATAAAATGCCCCATACAGGGGAGCGTCCCTTGCCCAAGCACCGCTCCCGATTAAAGAATATATATATATGGCCATAAATCCCTGGTGTCTAGTGGTTACCATCCACCTCTCCACCCCAGAAATGGGGCAGATCGCCCTAAAAGATGGTCAATTTGTACCCGGAGGGGCGGAAAACAAAGGAAACATATGTCCACATTGGGGTAGTGCCCCTTTCCCAAGGGTCCACTCCCCACCAACAATAAAATTCCCTGGTGGCCTTATGAGGTACATTCCTTCTGTGTCATCTCTGTCCCACCCACAATCCCGCAGCAGGGACACCAGGAAAAAGGAGAACTCTTTCCATTCGCCCAATGTCTATTGCTGCCTGATCCCCCACCCAGGCAAGAGGACTGACCAAATCTGTCCTCCTTGTCCGACGCACTGAAAGTAATGGCTTCCAGCACATCCTTGGTGAGTGATGATGACATCTGTGTACCATTGCCCGCCATAACATCATCATCTTGTCAGGGAAAGGGTCGGTGGCATCGCTGGAGAAGCAACAAAAAAAAAGATGATGGATGGAATGCTAAACATTGTCAAACATTCACCCCCAGTCACAGATCTGGGTTAAATCCATTGTTTTTGTGCTCACAATTCCTCCCCAATTTGGAACCAGCTATATGCAAATCAGTCTTGACCCTGCTACCCATGGGAAAAGTCCAGCCTGAACTGCCAAGCCAGGTCCTCCCTGGATCGGAAACAAGCATCCTGGGTCCAGCTTCAGGATATCATCCCGGCTAGCTTGAATCCAGTGGCACAGTGAGCACAAGACTCATGTCTGATACCAATCCCTTCCAGGAAAATATACAGACGTGGAGACGATACATTGACAACATCCTGGTTCTTTGGAAGGGTAACCACATTAGGTGCCAGGAGTTTGGGAGTTGGATCAACACCTTGAACCCTTACTTGAGGTTCACTCAGTCATCCTCTGAGCAGACTATACCATTCATTGACTTGCTTATCACCATAGAGAATTGACAACTTTGCACAAAGACCTACAGAAAGAACACCGCCTGTTATTTAACATTCACCACCCAAAAGCTCTACGAGATAATCTGCCTTACAGACAGTTCCTCTGACTTCGTAGGAACTGCAATTTACTAAAGGATTATGATGTACAAGCAAGATTACTCAGCAGGAACCTATCTGACAGACATTGCAAGATAAACTTATCACCAGAATCTACAAAGCGGTTCTCTGCGTACCAAAGAGAGCGACACCAGCACAAATAAGACTTGAGTTTATCATCATAAAACAGCACTGGGCCAGAGGCAGCTGCTTTTTAAACTTCTGTCACAGGCTTAAGCCTGCACCGCAAGACTCCATGCATGGCTTAATCTGGAGTGAATTAGAGGACGCCAGTCGAAATTCGTCATTACAGGCAATACCTCTAGGAGAAGATCTAAAAGAATTTTCCCTCACCGAGGTCTATGACAAGCATCTCTCTCACCAGGTCTTCAAAAAACTAACAGCAGCCACAGCAAAAAACTCTACAAACTGGAGGACATGGCGGCACTCACCAAATGCTCCCACGCATGTCAGCAGTCAACTCCTACTCCTCCAGCAAGCAGCAGAACTACATTTCTTGCACATATCCTCTATGGATTTTGGCCAGGTTAGTGGCATTAAGACTGGGTGAGTGGAACCTGTGGCGTCACTCAGATCCCCACGATATAAGGTGCAGTCTCTGCGGCCAGGAAAAAGAAACGTTAACCCATATGCTATGCACTTGCCCTGTTTTGTTACAGCAAAGGAAAATCCTTCTCCGCACTGACTTCATTCACTTGGGTGTTCATACCTTCCGACAGGCAGCAATGGCCAGTCTGAACCCTGTGAACTCCTTATTAAACATTAAAACCTTTACGTTTCTGCGGATGGCTGCGGCCAAACTGTACGATGTTAACTCTATCTGTGCTGAAAAGAATCTGATATCAAATGTGGCAGTTTAAGCACCTCTTCTATTTGTCTTGCACATTGCACTTTTTTCTTTAAAAAGTTTTAACACCCGTGCAACCTGATACTGCTTGTTTTACATCAGGCTGGCCTGTGCTTGCAAAAATATCTTGATACACGTTATATTTCAGAGTTCTGTTGCACATGGCACAGTTTGCCTTAAACGGGCTTGGTTGGTATTGTCTATGCTGCTTTTGCAATTTGTTTCATTGCCTTTTAGCAATCCTATATGCTGCAAATTCTGTTCTTCCGTTTGAACAATGGCTCATCTTAATCTTTTTGTGTCAAACTCAGAGTCTTGTTCTCATGGGACGTTTTAACTTTGAAAGCTGAATGCTTTTAATCTATATGTCTGTTAAGGTTTTTATAAACCGGACAATAAACATTCTCTCTATCTGACAGACACTACCCTACCAACATCATCAAGCAAGCTGAGAAGAGAGTCCAGAGTAACAACCGAGAAGCCCTCCTGGAGACCAACACAAGACCCACCGAAGATGTCAAGACTTGTGTAACCATGTTTACCTCAAACTCGAACACGATCAAATGAATCATTTAGAAGCGCTGGAGTATTCTGAACACTGACACCTTGCAGATTCCAAGACCACAGTTTGCCTTCAGGCAGACCCAGAATTTGAAAGATCTCCTGATGCATACTAGACCGAGGATGAGACAGAACCATTCACAGAACACCTTGTGGTCATTCCATCCATGACAGGACACTACCCATGTGGGTTATGTAGCGTTTGTGTTTGACACAACAGTCCAAGGAGATCAAACTGAGCCAATGTTTCACTTGGACACAGAAATGTCACACCAACTCCAACACGACAAACTGTGTATATCTGATCACATGTCCCTGCGATCACCACTGGATGATGACAAGGGCTGTCAAGATAAGGATCATGGAACACCGGAGCACGATCCACTGTGGACATAACCTCACTAAGATGTGCAGAAATTGTGAGCTCAGACATTCACCCGATGATCTAAAATGGACCGTTCTAGACGCCAACCAGATGTGGAGCACAGCAAGGCTCTGTAAGAGGGAACAACGCTGAGTTTTCCGTCTTGGCACCAACAGGACAGGCCTCAACTATGAGATCCCCTGATAAGAGGTTTAACTCTTTAGAATTAAACATGACGATCCATGGGTCCGAAAACACTTCCAGAACTACCCACATGGGATCTGGATCCTCTAGCTAGCCTTGTTCTCCGTATACCATCTGGTGTGGCCTACTCCATTTGACCTATTACTCGTTAAGGTAGTGCCCCTGTGACACTTATTTATTGGTTCCCCATATCGTCATGCACCAGGCACAGCAATATACTGTTTGGAGTGTGTCGTGTGGCCTATATAATATTCAACCACCTTCAACAACCACATTAAAAGACATCCCCCTTCGTCACCTTTTACTCATAATGCTCACCCTACCATCGATATAACAGCATGAAATGCACCTTCTTGGTGGCGCTAATGCTAATCTTGCTCCCCCCTCGGCATGACCACTAAAACTGATGAGTGGATCTAAATACATCCATACAGGTGATATCTTCGCTCTTTATGGGTTACACATTCCAAGATGGTCACCAATCTGGGATCGGTACTGAATGCTACATACCAGCCCCTTTTTGTTATCACAGTATGCATTACCCCAATGGCACCTCTCCCTTAATTATGAAAACGCCAACAGCTTGACCTCGGGTCACCTAAGCAACTCTTAGTACCCCCTTGGCAAGTCTTTTAACTCTGCTGAGTCGATCCACATGCCTCAATACATGCGATAACATAACCCACTATATGGCTCATAGCCTGAGCCACACACTCTTAAGATGGCCGCCACTCTGATCGGAACTGGACGGCACCCACACCAGCCCTCTTCCTTGATCATGGCGTGCATTGTCCAATCAGGCTGTGACCCTGGGGCTGCATACTGGGCACCTGATGCCAGTACCTGAAACCGATTTCGGCACACTACACAGCACACCTGTGGTCAATCTCCACTCGACCGCCTTCAAAAATGGACCACTTTTAAAAACGGTCCACCTCCTCTGCTCTGTCTTGATCCAGGCGAGCAGAGGAGGATAGGTCTTTTGCACTCCATGCACAGGAACTATGTGAGTAAGACCATCCCGGGGCCTTTTCCACTTCTTGTTGTCATGCTTGGCTTCCGCGCTGACATGATCTTTACGGTTGTGTGAGCCTGACTGCTATCACATCTTTATTCTAGTTAGCAGCTGTGCTCTGACCTCTGTCTCAACCAGTTGGGACGATTTTGATTGATTCATAGGGTAAGATCCCATTCTCAGAAATGTGTGAGTCACACGGCGGTTCACTGTGTGACACCTGCACAGGTTTTTATTTACGCTTTGTGTGTGTTTATCCTGTTCACTTAACTACTTTATTATGTGTGTCAGTTTCCACTGACCTCACCATTTGGCAATCAATGAGTGCCAACCACCGCATGTGCATTTCTACCATTAGAGACAGTTTGCTAGCATTTCGAGGACATCGTTCCCAGTGACATATCCTACTAGATATGCTATTTTTAATTTTACTTGTTTTTCTTCTACTATTTCTAATTTCAGGTTGGATGATCATAAATTTCTTTACATCTATGCCAGGCATTTTACCTTTTAGGAATACCTACAATCCACATCGCAACATAGGAGTGGGGTAAGTTCACCACCCCCTTTGTATTGGTCCTGAAGAAGCGCTGTGGATCCGCTCTGGACTGTTAGGCGCAAAACATGTTGACGTAATTACACTGCACCGATGAACTCACAGCTACTTGGGCACATTACGCCCCTAGAGTAGGCCCTTATATGTTTGGGAATTTTAATCCTGCCAGGAGAACTATCGCATCAAATTATGTATTTGGAATCTCCTAGACAGTTTCCCTCTACTTTTTCCTCACTCCTTTACATACTACCACCCCCACACTTTTAATACACCCTCACACCTACACCCTTCGTCATACAGCATAAGCGACAAAAGATCTCCACTAAACCAACCCTTTGTGGTGTCCGTAGGCATTGCAGCGCCGGCCTGTCGAGGAGAAATGCCGAATGATGAAGCATGACTTCTCTCGGGGTGTCTGAGAGCAACAAGAAACAATCTATATGATTTCCTTTTGTTTCCCCTGTTTTGAGATTCATGCTCCCCCTTTTCTGTTTCCTGTTGCATCTTGACAGGAATAGTACCTCCTTGGTTGACTTAATCAGATTTCACTCATACAAAACCAGTGAAATTCAGCAGTTATAGTTACCTGAGCTAACTATAGCTTACGCCCCCGCAATACTCTGCATGTTACATCACTCATGATGCGGTCAGTGACATCTCAAATGACATCATCCACAGTGCAGCTCACACACCCACTCACAGCCCTACACGACCTCCGTAAACACCCACCCACACAACTACTCACATACCCATTCACAGACCCATACAAGTACTCACACAACCACTCACTCATCCATAGAGCCACTCACATACCCACTCACTCATACAGCCACTCATACAACACTCACTCACCCATACAGCTACTCATACAACCAGTCACTCACCCATGCAGCCATTCACACAGCCACACACTCCCCCATACAGCTACTCACACACCCACTTATTCACCTATATAGACCCTCTCTCATGCACTCGCTCACCCATACAGCCTCTCAACACAGCCACTCAATCATACAACCACTCACACACACTCCACATACCCACACAACCAGTCGCTTACCTATTCATACAAGCACTCACACGTGTACTCACTCACCCATACAGCCACTCACATAGACACTCACTCTCCAATACAGCCACTCACACAACCAATTAACCAAACACCCACTCAGCCACTCAGTCAACCATAAATCTACTTACACGCACAGTCACTCACCCATACAGCCACTCACAGCCATTTAGTCACCCATACAACCACTGACATATCCACTCACAGACCCATACAACCACTCACAGATCCACTCACTCACCCATACAGCCACTCACTCACACACATCCACTCACTCACCCATACAGCCAGTCACACAGCCACTCCCATACAGGTACTCGCACACACACTTATTCACCCATATAGGTACTCATGAACCCACATATTCGCCCATACAACTACTCACATACCCACTCAAACACCTATACAGCCACTCAGACATCCACTCACACACAGATACACACAGTCACACAGCCACTCACATAATATATGTTAGAAATAGTATCACTCATTAGCAGTACACAAAGTATATAAATTTAACTTTAGTAGTACCTTATTATATATGTTTAACACTCATAAACATTTAGAAAACACTCACAATCACTGGATGATGTCATCAGTGATATCATTTGAGATGTTATCAGCGATGTCACTGGCCATATCATGAGTGATGTAATATTTGAGGTACTAAGCAGTGCATTGCGGGGATGTAAGTTATAGTTAGCTCAGGTAACTATAACTCCTGAACCTTTGTTTTGTTCAGTAAATATATAGCCACTCTGTAGTTATAGTTGGGGTTCCCAGAGATAGGAATTCCTCGGATATTTCACCCTTAGTAACTTTGCTCCCGTTTGAGGAATCTCCCAAAAACTTTCCAGACCTATTCTTCCTTCTATATTGGTGGATGATGGAGAGTTTTACACTAATTGGTCAAGGAGATGCAAAGAAAAAAAAAGGAGTCCCAAAACAGGTTTTGACCCTAATGCATTTTACATAGACTTTTTGTATTGGGCGTAGCGACAAAGCAGTTGAATGGATTGTAATGCAATTTCATAGCAATGTACATTAGACTATGTAGATAATCCTTTTTCCTACTGAAAGCAAAGTTATGAAGTGGTTATGAAGTTATAAGTAGCAAGGAAACCAAAAAAAACCTAGACTGCATACGTAAAGTTTCAGATTTCCTAAATGAACAACTGAAAGATCCTTTTATGGTCACATGCAAATAGAAACCAATAAATAAATATATAACATATAGAATACATCCTAATCTACATAAGTTTTCTTTGCATGCTCTCTAGCTCACAAAATAAAACTGTGCTCCACAAGCCAAACAAAAACCATCTTCCTTATGCACTCCTGTTGAACAAAATGGAAAAGCGAACTACACAAACTATTATATGGAGGGCATGATAACTGGGCACTAGAAAAGTGGCTATAGTTATAAGGACCAAAAACCTAGTGATATCTGTTGTTTTGTATTTAGCACAATACTACTGAAAGTAGTAAGAAAGCCCGAAAAATAACCTAGACTGCATATGTAGAGTTTCACATTAACTACATGAACAATTGAAAGACCCATTTATGGTCACATGCTACCAGAAACCTATAAACAAATACATAACAAAAAGAATGCATCTTAATTTACATAAATTTTCTTTGTATGCTGTCTGGCTCACAAAATTAAATTGTGCCCAACAAGCCAAACAAAAATCATCTTCCTTAAGCACTTCTCTGCAATAAAATGCAAAAGTGACCTTGCATTTGAGATGGCATCAATGATGTCATGAGTGATGTAATATGTAAGATCATAAGCAGTGCATTGCAGGGGCGCAAGTTCTAGTTACCTCAGGTAACTGTAACTGCTAAATTTCACTGCTTTTGTGCAAGCGAAATCTGAGCCTAACTATAACGTCCCTGCAACCTTTTTTTGTGTGTGAATTTCTAATGTTTTTTTAACGATAAGTAAGATGCTCATCACAATGCACAGTGGGGTGGGGGGTTGAACGCAGGGCCTGGCCTGGCATTGTGCTGCCTCCACCCAGGCTTGCTGCTCCTGCCTCTCCTCGTCCTTGCCATCCATTGCCCAAGTCCATGACCCTGCCTCATTACAGCCGTGTGTTGCCGTTGTTGTGCCACTGACCCTGCCCCACCATTGCCCTGCTTAGTCTCTGTTCTTAGCTTGCTGCCCCTACTCTCCTTCCCCTTGCCCTACGATGTCTGTGTGCATGCCCCTGCTCCCTCTTTTTTCACCTTAAGGGAGAGGATGTGGCTTTACAGCCAGAGCTGCAGACTTTGCAACTGGGGAACCAGGTTTGAGTTTCGGCATCAGCTCGACATCCTTTGATTCTGGACAAATCACGTAAACCTCCCATGCCTAAAACCAAAACGATTGTGTCCTTGTGCAGTCTAACTGATGCTCATGTAAAGCACTCCAATACCTTAGGGACAAGTCTGCGCTATATAAAACTGCAACAAAAGCCTGTTTTGCACACTTCTGTTATTGTGCTATACTTTGGCTACATTTGGGTGACATCTGTGCTATATATGGGCTCTTTTTTCTCTGATGGGCATCTTGGGAGAGTTATTTCGTATGAAGCTCCCTAATTTCCTCATTTACTGCTGTATCTTCAGTAGAAAATGCTTTCAGTTTTCCACTTCGATTCCATCAAGATTGTGTTCAGATGTGCCACACTTTTGGCATAAATTCAGAATGTTAGCACTCTAGTTGCTCATTAGAACACTGTAGTAAAGCTGCTGATCACCAGGGGGTTAACTGGCAGTCTGCTGCTGGTCTTGAAAGTGCATGTTTCAGTCCGCGTGTCAGAATGTTTTAATGAAATAGAAGAGGAAGATATTTGAGAACTCACTTAAAATGTGTCCTAATTTTTCTTTCTACAGCACTAACCATAATTTCTATGACAAACTGAAACCCCTCATTTTGTTCCTTTCTAAATTAAATGTTTTAAGTTTTACCAGTTTGATTCAATCAACATGGCTTTAGATGTGAAATACTTTTGTCATAAGTAATACTGTTAGCGCTCTAGTTGTTCTTTAGAACACTCTGGGAAGCTGCAGTAGAACACAAGGGAATCCATTGACAGGCTGCTCCTGTTGGAAGTACATGGTTTATTGAGAATGTGGGACTTCATTTTCGTATGGCTGAGAATAATTGCGTGAATTTACAGAAAATATGCTCTCATTTTAGCTTCTGGAGCACCTTCCATAACCTCTATGGGAATATCATGAGAAACCAGTTTTCTCTCAAACGTGATCCATGAAATCCCAGCAAAAGGCTTTTTCGCAGGGTAAAATCACCTTAGAATACACCACAATTCCTAAAATTAGTATGGTACCATCAACAAATGATTTATATTGTAACTAAAATCTGTTATCACCCTTTATACGTTCTCCTTTTTTGAGCCTCAAAACCTGCCATTCACTAAAATGCATTTCAATAGGGTGCTATCATGTATATTGGTCCAAAGATGGCTGCCAACACTTCCTGGTTGAAGTGTTGGTAGCCAATCAGATCCCACCATGAGACCTGTGCTTAGGCTCCGTCCCAGATATACAAATTTGGTTTTCCTGTAATATCTCCAAAACTACTGAACGGATTTACACCTTAAAAATAGTGCGATCTCCGGAACAAAATCTACCTTTCTGTCAAATTTGGTGTAATTCCGTCGAGCGGTTCGGGCTGCAGGCGTGTCTAAAGACTCTATGGGAATTACCATGGGAAACCACTTTTTTTTGACCCACACTCCATTTTCTCGGCCCCCGCTTGACAGATCACCTTGAAACTTTCCAAGCACAACAAGACCTAGCTTGACACTTTTATTTGGGAAATTTCTTGAAGATTCATCAAACGGTGTGAAAATTATAGGCAAGTCAAAAAATGCTTTTCCTATGGAAACATAGTCCTAACTAATATATATATAACCCAGTGGCAGTAGCCATTGGGTAGTTATTGTTAGGTCAGTGTTTCCATAAGAAATGTGTTTTTTTTGTTGCTAATAACTTTGCCACCGTTTGACGAATTTCCACAAAACATTCAGTAGTTTTTGAGAAATTAAGGTTTAGAAATAATTGTATAGCCGGACGGTTGGGTCCGCGAGAGTCCTGGAGGAGTGCCAATTTAGAATAGGAGCATTCTGATTGCCCACGGGAGCCAGCACTCTAATTAGCTGCCAGCAACATGATAAAAATTTTGCTGGCAGCCATTACAGAACTCTGGAACCTATTTCCCTGTCCTGTACTTAGCTTGAAATAAAAAAAAAAAAAAAAAACATATGCGGGCAGGGTGAGGATATCATGCCTACAGGCCCCAAGATTTTGAGGAGGGGGGGTGTTAGACCTTTCATCCTTAGGGTGGTCTTCCCCCAAATATTTTGCTTTTGACCTCCATGTTTTGCTGAATCTTTTTGTTGGCCTTAGGACTCTGAGCACTTTACCACTACTGAAGAGTGCTAAAGTTCATGTACTTCTTCCCTAAACATGTGTGTAATTGGTGTATACATGATTGGCATATTTAATTTACCTATAAGTCCCTTGCAAGGTGATATACCCAGGGCCTGTAAGTTGAATGTTACTATTGGGCAAAGCAAATACAAGGAGATCATGGACCCTCCACAACATCGGACCCAAATACCTCAACGAGAGAGTCTCCTTCCACGTACCCAAAAGGATCCTCCGCTCCGCCGACCTCGCCCTGGCAGAGACCCCACGCATTCGCAGAACCAGAGCAGGCGGAAGAGCCTTCTCCTACGTCGCAGCCAAGGCCTGGAACGAGCTCCCAGTCAACATCAGATGCTCCCCTACTCTGCACACCTTCAGGAAGAACCTCAAGACCTGGCTCTTCGACTGACCCGGAGCTGCTCCCTCACCCCCCCCACCCCCCCAGCGCCTTGAGACTCTCACGGGTGAGTAGCGCGCTTTATAAAACCCTGATTGATTGAATGGACGGAGTGCTGAAACTTTTCAGACACTCACCCCCAGTCACAGATCTGGGCTGAATCCATCATCGTTCTTTAGCTAACTTCGCCACCCCACAGTTCGGGCTGGACTGTTCCCATGGGGAACAGGGCCAAGACTGATTTGCATATTGCTGGGTCTGAACTGGAATGGCATGAGGAGCAAAAAAACGATGGATTTAGGCCCTGATCTCTGTACTGGGGTGAATGTTTGACATTGTGCAGCATTCTGTCCATCAATTGATCTTTTTGCATTTGTCATCCTGAGTGGGACGGGTATGCCCAGACGTGGGTCCCGTGCTCTCCATGCCACTGGAGTCAAGCTAGCCTGGCTGATATGGGGGGATGCCCCGAAACCGGTCCCAGGATGCTTATTTCCAGTCCAGGGAGGACCTGGCCTGGCAGTTCGGGCTGGACTGTTCCCATGGGGGAAAGGATCGTGACTAATTTGCATATGGCTGGGTCTGAACTGGAATGTCATCGGGAGCAAAAAAACGATGGATTTAGGCTAGATCTCTTTACTGGGGTGAATGTTTGACATTGTGCAGCATTCTGTCCATCAATGGTTATTTTTATTATTGGGTTTGCAGCACCAACTGTGCCACCCGCAGAAGAAGCTTTTCAAACCTGTCTCAGGCCTGCCATTGCAGTGCCTGTGTGCGCAGTTTACTGCCTCTGTGACTTGACATTTAAAACTAGTTGCCAAGCCTCAAACTTCCCTTTTACTACATATAAGTCACCCCTGATGTAGGCCCTAGGTAGACCTAAGGCAGGGGGCTATGTAAGTAAAAGGTAGGACATGTACTTTTATTTTTTTCATGTCCTGGTAGTGACAAACAGCTAATTTGCTTTTCACTACTGTGAGGCATACTCCTCTCATAGGTTAGCATTGGGAATTCCCTTGTAAACTTTTAAGGGGTAATTCTTGATCAGAAAGGAGTAGTTACTTCATGTTTTATATTTTTGGAATGGTGCTGATAAATGCTCCATACTGATGTAGTTCGATTTAACATTACTGTTTTAGAAATGCAACTTTTAGAAAGTGGACATTTCTCTGCACTTACTCCTCTGTGTTCCTTGGAACCTGTCTCCAGTACACATCTGGGGTGGGTGACACCTACACTTTCTGCATTCCCTCTAGAAAGCAACAAACATAGTAAGGATAGTGTGTCTGAGTACCCATCTAAATATATCTGTATTCTGATGGTCCTGCGTGGGGAGGATGGAAGGGAGGGGGAACACTTCACTGAATAGGACAGTTTCCTGTCCCCACACAAAGGGCTGATTTACATCCAATAGATAGCCTGGCAGACAGGGTTGGATAGAAAGGCGGACCTGTGCACTTCAAGGAGCTGCTTTGAAGTCACCCCCACGTCAAAAGCACTTTTGGGTATAAGTACTGGGTCTTTGACCCCCTAAAAAAAGACACTACTGGACTTGTAACGGAAGCTCTGCCAGAAGAACTGCTGTGCTGGTTAAAGGGCTCAACTGGACTGCTGATCTGGGAGGCCTGCTTTTCTGCTTGTTACCCTGCTGCCTGTTGCTCTCTGACTTTGCTGAAGGAGAGCCGGACTCTGCCTTCACTCCAAGTTTGCTCCAAGGGCTTGTTGGCTTGCCTGATGTTGTTTGAGATTCAGGGATATCAAGTCTCTACCCCAGCTCCTGTGCCTGGCTCACTGGAAGTGTCTCCGATACTTGCACCATGTACGTTGACACACCTCCTGTCTGCGTGTAGGAGAACTGGCGCATCGACCCGATTGCAGGAGTAAAATCGTCGCATCGCATCAGTACCATCACTTTGACTCCCAAGAACGACACGTCGGACAGCGTATCGCCGCTGCTGCTTCTTGGAGAGATTGACGCATCCCCTCAACTGCATGGAAAAACCCGGCACATCACTCGACGCCCCTCGACTCCGGCATTCCATCTACGGAACCAACACATCACCATCAGCACAAGGAGAAAATCTATGCATCCCTAACTTGCGGGACCCGTATCGTCGCATCTCAGGACGCATCTCACTGTTGCGACCAAGAAAGGTACTTTGTTCACTGGGGCCTGAATGGGTCCTGTAGCCAGCGGGCGCTCCATCACGGTCGGCCCGAACTTTGACTTTGCCCAGGTCCAGGGCGACATCAATTAACCCCTGAAGCGCTATTTGTTTCTAAGAGCTATTTTTCGCTTCTTCTTTTGAAATTCAATATCTCAACTTCTTTACATTAGAGTTTCGTCATTTTCGTCTTGTTTTGATCATATGATCTACTTTTCTAAACCTGTGTGGAATCTTTTGTTGTGTAATCATTGTGTTACTGAGTGTGTGTGTGTGTGTGTTGCAGAAATACTTTACACATTGCCTCTTTAGATAAGCCTGACTGCTCTGTGCCAAGCTACCAGAGGATGAGCCCATGCTATCTTTTAATGTGTACTTAACTTATCCTGACTAGAGTGGTGATTCCTGTCTGGTCTGGGTAAATACCTCAGCCAACCAGGAATTAAAGTTCTAACATTGGTGATCAGCAGTGAGGATTGGACTTGTGTAATACCATACATTAACTCATGGTTCACTACAACTCTATGCGAAGACCAATTTGAGTTTTTCTCAATTCTCTCTAATTGACCTTTTGATTTTTTTCTGCAAAATTATGTCTGTCTGAAGAAGCAGCCCCTGCACCTGCACTTGAAGTTGTGGGTTGAATCTGGACCAGTTAGAGTCTTATACTGTAGCTCAGATGAAGATCCTTTGCAAGGTGTTTCAGGTCTCTATGGGAGATTTCACCAGGAAGGTGGAGCTGCAGAAAGCCTTAAGGGCCTGGGCAGAGACCTAGGTTGCAGGGGATGATGACCTACACGAGGAGCAGGAAATTCCTGAGGAGAAGAATGACCTGATTTTGGAGCCTGAGGTGGCTCTGGAACTGCCTGGGAGGGGTAGGGTGGGAGGGAGGGTGACAGCGATTTGCCAGAGCAGTAGTGGTTTCCATAGCAGGTAGCCGTGTCTCCTCCACGAACCTGTCCCCTGAGGAGCTGGTAGACAGGAGAGAGGAAATAAAACTGCAGTTGGAGCTTGCTAAGCTTGAGAAAGAGAGCAGGCTCTGGCTGAGCGGAGGTTAGCTCTGGAGTAGAAGAAGCTCTCCCATGAGTTGAGCCTCAGAGAGTTGACTGTAAGAGCCCTAGAAGTAGGGTCCAGCAACAGTAATGGTGGCAGCATATCTGCAGTGTCTTCACATGAGTCGAGATTCAGACTACCCAAAGATTTGGTGCCCTCTTATGTGGTGGGGGATGACTTGGAAAGTGGTTGCAGCCTATGAAGTGGCTCTAAAGGTACATGCCCACAGTGGGGCGAGACCTTCTTCTTACACTACAGATGGGAGCCAGACATGCTACACTGCAGTAAAGGCCATCTTGACCAGTAAGTTTGGGCTGACCCCTAAAAAGTATAGACCATGATTTAGGGCCAGCCTCAAGCTATCTACACAGAGCTGGGTTGATTGCTTACACTATGCTGGCAAGGTACCAAGGACTGGGTAAGTAGCAGCAAAGTAGATTATTCAGGGCTGTACAACTTAATTTTAAAGAAGCACATGCTTGATATTTGTTTTAAAGAGCTGTGCCAACATCTAGTGGATAGTAAGCTGTCTGACCCCAGGAAGCTTGCTGAGGAGACTGACATCTGAGTCACCACCAGAGTGTCCAAGAAATCATCTGGGGGGACTCCCAAAAGAGTGGTCAAGGTTCCCACCAGAAGAAGGACGTGGGAGATAGAAAGACAGAGTTCACTAAAAGCCCCCAAAACAACTCAGAAGGGGAAAGGGTCTGGTTCCGATTCCCAATCTGGTCACCAGAAGAAAATCTACCTTGACAAAAGTCAGCAGCCCAAGTCCATTAAGTCCTATGAGTACTACGAGTATGGACACTACAAGGGGGATCCCAAATGTCCAAAAAGAGCACACCTCCCACTGGAAGAAAGGATCCAGGGGTGGCTAGTATAGCGCTGGGAGAGGAGTTTGTCCCAGTTCATGGGGGGGCGGGGGGAGTTTAGTGGGAGTCACCCTAGTGTCCCTGGGTGATAGTGAGATGGTTCCTAAGATCCATGGGCCATCAAATACTACAAAGTACAGGCAATGGGTCACCCTGAATGGGCAAGGTGTGGAGGTTCTGAGGGACACAGGAGCCAGTATGACTATGGTAAGGAGTCAGCTGGTTTCCCCAGAGCAGGTAATTCCCAATGCATTCCACCAAGTTGTGGTGACTGACAACAGAGAGGATCACTATCCAGTGGCCCTTGTTCTTTTTTTTTTTTCTTTTTTTTTATTATAAATTTTATTTATTTATTTGATGAAATTGCAGGAGCAAGTTTACATAAAATAAATGCAGAAAACAATTAGGAATCAACAGAAGGTGAATGGTCACAGATTCACAAATTCATTCCGGCTCCTGACAAAAAGCCGCTTGTGCCTAAAACCCAACAGCTAATATTTAAACAAAGAGACCCAGGTCGAAAGCGGCCCCCAGATCCTCCTCCCTTTAATTTTTGCCCTCCTGCCTTTTTGTTCATAAAGTGCATTTTCGAAATTGTAAACATGTAGGAAGCGTCCCTTCCATTGCTGAAAGGTCGGGGTAAAGGATCAAGCCAGGCCGAGGCCACACAGAGCTTAAAAACCGTCATAGCTATAAAGATTAGCTCTGCCGCGACCACTCTATTTATTTCATCCACCCCCAACAACATAGGCTGAGGTGACAGAGAGACATTCACTTTGAGGACTTTGCCTAAAAAAACCTACAATTTCCAAGCCAAGTGAGCTTTAGGCTGGGGCATGTGAAGAACATGTGGACCAGATCCGTATTGAAAGTGCGGCATCTAGGACAGTGAAACCCCGCAGTCCCTCCCCATTTAGCAATTTTCGCTGGTGTTACGTATAGATCAAAAATGGTTTTATAATGTTGTAATTGCAGGTTTGATGAGCACAAAATTGACCCGCCTAGCTCGAGTGATTTTAGGAAACCTATCCAACAGATCGAGCCTCACCCGCCATTTCTCATTGTGCTTTTCCAGATCATCTGGGACCCCCTCCAACAGACAGCCATATACTTGCGAGATTGAGGGGTCAGTGCCTTTTAATAGCATTTCCAACGAGCGAAAGAAAATCCCTCAGCTGTAAATATTTGAAAAAATCCCATAGCCCAATATTAAATCTGCCCCGATCACCTCAAAGGATGTGATATGATCCCCCACAAGTAGATTCCCTATCCTGCCAAAGCCCCGTTGTTCCCATCTAGCTAAGCAGTTGTCTTGAAGTATTCCGGGGAGTTGATTATTCCTAAGCAGGGGAGTATACCTGCTATATCTGCTCAACCCCAGTTTTTTCCCGACACCTGCCCAGTTTTGAAACGCAGTGATCAGAGTTTTAAATCATCTTCTTTTAAAGTAGCTAGACTCAAAAATCTTCAGGAAACCACCCCTTTGCGGCTGTCCCAATCAGCAGCTCATAAATTGAAGGCACATAGCCCGATTTATCTCCTTCAGTTGCCTTGTTATTTAGTAAAGGGCCATAATATTGTAATGCGGCAGCTAGGTAGTATAATTTAAAATTGGGGAGCCCCCAGCCCCCCTATTTCTACGTAAGCACATGAATACGTTAGCTCTCCTGGTCTTCCCGTAGGCCCAGATGAACCTTGCCACCAATCCATCAATTGATTTAAACCAGTCATTATTAACCTCCAGGGGAACAGTGCGAAATACATACAATAACTTTGGCAAAAACATCATTTTGACAAGATTGCATCTTCCCACTATTGAAAGTTTCAGATTGTCCCACCGACTAAAATCCTTCTTAGTTTTTTCAATAATTTAAGTCGACTATACGTACCACTTTCGCAGTGATACTGACTCCCAAATATGTAGCTTCCGCAACAATCTTGCTATCGGAGGCAGATTTATCAACACCTGGGTTTTGGCTCTGTTTAACAAAAACCCAGACTGACTCCCAAATTCTTCTGCTATCCTTTCCACAGAACGAACAGCCCTGTCTGGGTCACTGGTGATTATTGCCACATCATCGGCAAAGGCCAGAATATTAGTATCTCAACCCTGCAGACTGATGGGCACGATGTCCAGAGAGGCTTCCAGCCTCCTGAGAAGGAGATCAATATAAAATGCAAATAGCAGAGGGCAAGCGGGACAGCCCTGCCTTGTACCCTTCTCTATCGAGAAGGGCTCCAACTCGCCTCCCATTATTTGTAAACGAGCTATAGGATTGAAATACATAGCCCGGATGGCGTTAATAAAGGGCCCCCCAGGCAATTAGCCTCCATAACCCGCCAGAGGTAATCCCATGACACCCTGGCAAAAGCCTTCTTGACGTCGAGCAGGGCAACCCCCATGGGTTTTGCAAGGACCTCAGTGGCGTCAAACAATGAGATTACTCGCCGCACGTGATCCGCCGTCCCTCTCCCTAAAATAAACCCATGCTGCCGGGCAGAAACGAATCGCTGTATAACGCTGCCTAGCCGGTTGGCATAACTTTTGGAGTAAAGCTTAACATCACTATTTAGCAATGTATTTGGCCTATAAGAGCCCAAATCGGTAGGGTCCTTACCTTTTTTAAAGAAAATAATCACATTTGCTGTACCCCAGGACCCTGGGGAGTGCACCGCCTCTAACGTCCTTAAACAGCCCCACCATCCCCTGATGAATTTCTACAAAAAAAACCTTGTAGAACTCTAGAGGGATAGAGTCTGTACCTACAGCCTTTCCAGATGGGAGAGCCTGTAATGCCGCCTGACATTCTTCTGATGAAATATCTGCCCCTAATAGAGATTTGTTCTCCTGAGTAATTTTACAACAGACCCATGAGTCCGCAGCCTCTAAGTCCGGAGGACACCTTGATGGGGAGGCTTTATAGAGATCAGCATAGAACTCCCTAAATGCCTCTCTAACCTCTAAGGGATCTGTTACCATGCTGCCTTGCAAGTTCCTTATCTGGCTGATATGCCCTGTGGCTTGCTGTTGCCTTGTCCTAACTGCGAGGAGACGCCCCACGCATTTGCTGTATTCATAGCATTCCTGATTTTTAGCCAGGAATTTCCCAGCAATTTTCTCAGCAGTAAATTCATTCAGGGATGCCTTGGTTATAGCTATCAGATTCAGCACTGGGGTACGATCGCTCCCCATCGCCACAGTGCTGATCAGTTCTACCTCCAGGTCACTGAGTCTTTGATCAAATTCTTTAATATGTCCCTGGCATCGCTTTTGTTTGGCAACACTAAACCTCAAGGTTTCGCTTCTCACCCCAGCCTTGAAGGCATCCCAAACTATTCCGGGAGAGGAGCTACCTTTGTTCAAATGAAAAAACCCAGGGATCCAGACCTTCATATGGTTTACATATTCAGGGTCCGATAGAAGAGCCCTCTCAAAAGTCCATTTTCTAACAACACTTCTTAGTCCAACAAGAGGGAGCACAAATACAATAGGGTTGTGATCAGATATTACTCTAGGAAAGTGTTCAACCTGAGCCCCCTTGACCAAAGTTGGTGAAGCCAAAAAATAATCCAGCCTGGCAAACTTGCCATGAGGGGCTGAATAATACGTGTATCCCGGCTCGGGCGCTTCAAGGCTAGGCCATACATTGATTAAGCCGATGTCCCTCAGAAAGTTCTTAAAAGATCTGTATGCTTGCGGTTTATGCCCAGCACACCTAGCTTTGCTATGTCCAGGACCCCCTTCTAGACCCATTTATATTAAAGTCCCCACAAACTATATATGGAGCAGGGCAAGAAGGTAGTTCATTTGCTAAAATATTAAGCAGGCCAGGGTCATCCAGGACTGGGCCATAAATTGAGCATAGGGTGAAGGAGCCGGTACCAGCTTTACACTCCATTATTACCCATGTGCCAAGCTTGTCTGCTGCCTTTCGTCCAGGTATGACAGTGTTTCCCTTAACTAAGAAGGCAACCCCCTTAGACCTGATATCCTGAGTTGTATGGCATGCTACCTTCAGTCCTAAAGAGTTCAAAATAGCACTATCACTCCAGGCAATGTGGGTCTCCTGCAGGCAGTATACATCTGCTCTTAAAAATATAAGATCTTCTTGGATCCGTCTTCTTTTAAATTTATCGTTTAACCCACAGATGTTGATAGTAGCAATACAGAGCTTAGCCATCCCCCACAGAAAATGCCCTAACCAACAGCTTTCCCAACCAAGGAATAATGGGTCCCAGTCAAGGGCCCCACCCCCCTAGGCCTAATGTCGTAAAATCCTGCTTTTCACAGCCTGAAGAAATATTCCTCAGCCCCCACAGAAACCCCCCCCCATCCTGTACCCCCCCCACCTCACCCCCACCACTGAAAGCAGCCAGACCATGTTGGTCTGTGTGATGGAGACGGGTATCAAACATTGCGAGCCCCCGCCCGGCCCTACCTCTGCACCCCCCGTACCAGTGTGATATCGTGACAAACAGAAAAAGGAAAAAAGGGCAAATAGAAGAGAAAAAACAAGACTAGAAGCAATTCTGCTATCCCTCCTTCACTTCAAAGAGCCCACCTACTCCAGTACAGGCTCATCCATACAATGACCACACGATAAGAAGGAGTTACCCCCCAGTACTAAACGGTTTCATAGGGTGAGCCCCAATAAGCTACACATTGTTTCTATCTGCCAGTGCTTGACAAAGATAGTCTCTAGCTTGTATTTCAGAGGTGAAGAATTTTATAGTCCCTCTGACAATTGTTTTCAATCTGGCAGGTGCCAGCAAAAAGGCTTCAAAGCCAGCATCCTGAAAGGGCTTAATCACCTGCCGCAGGCGCCACCTGCGCTCTACCATTATGTGGCAGAAGTCAGGGCGTACGAAAAAAGAGCATTCTTGATATTTCCGTCTTGCCTCGGGTGGGCTTTCTCAAAAATGGCTTGGTAGAGCAGGAAATTACCAAAAAATACTAAAATAGCCCTAGGTTGCCTTTGATCTCTACTGGCTTGAGTAGGCTTGTACCGGGCTATCGGAAACCAGTGGACGCTTTTGGATTTCTGTCTCCCAGTTCCATCCTGAAAGTTCAGGGAAGGCATTCCTGAGAAGATCCAGCATAAAAGATTGAATGTTATCCCCTTCCAGGCCTTCCCCAATCCCAAGAAATCGGAGATTATTCCTTCTCTGCCGATTCTCCAAGTCCTCTAGCTTCCACAGGACATCAGTCAGTTGGGCGTCATGCGACTTAACCTGCTCTTTCACGGTTACCAAATCGGTCTCCACAGCAGTGGTCCTTTCCTCTATGCAGTTAAGCCGCTCGCCAATCTCCGAGCAAGCCTTCCCAACCTTCTTGACGGCGCCTTCCAGTTTTTTTGTGGCCTGCCTAGCCTTTTTGCCATCCGCCCTGGTCTCAGCACGGTGCTCCTTAATTGACTCCAAGATTAAGCCAAGAGCAGGATTTAGGGCCGCTATCCCCGCAGCCTGCGAAGCAGACAGAGCCGTCTCGTCCGGGGCTGGCTCTACATCTGGCATTTTTGTATGGGAATAGTCCCATTTCAGCCCGCTTCCGACAGTATGTTTCTCTCTGCTCTTTCGGGAGTCTGTATTGCCCTTGGAGCTCTTCCGATGCTTTTGGCATTTAAGGGCTGTCTCGGGTGCTTCTAGTGTGCTGGAGCCAGATGTTGAAGAGCTGCTCCCATCCTCAGTGAGGCAAGAATTGGAGTCGCCTGAGCCATCTGTGAGGGAAAAAAATTGTCAGCCCCATCAGATGTGAGTTCCGCCACCACCAACCCAGTATGCCCTTTGTTGTGGTCGGAGCCGCCCCAAGCTCCTCCGGGGGTAGCAGTACTCAGGCAATACATAGCCCTGCACTCTTTGCCTGGGGTCCCCTGAGTGGACTCTGTGAGGTTACCAACTTTTTCTCCCTGTTCGCATATCACCCTTTGTGGGGGGCACCCCGATGCCCATGAGGAGGAAGTCCCATTATCTGCCACATCGAGCCCACCAAGTAGCTCAAAAGGACCGCTGGACAGATCATCACCTGCCCGGTCAGTGCCCAGGCACGTCTTATCAATTTCAAGCTTCTTAGCAATCTCCAGGGGGGAACACACCCCCGGTATCCTTAGACGTGAAAAAGTCAGTGATTGCTGGCTGAGGCAGAGGTTGGATTTTTTCGCTGGGCCCAGAAATCCTTCCACGGGAGCCAGGAGTCCCCCAGGTTTTTGAGCCACAGCCTGAGCTGTCTGGCATAATCCTCCTTCTACCTGCCCCCAAACTCTCTGGGCGATTTTTTCTTTTTTTTTTTTTTACTGAGCGAGACTCAATCAGCTTACCTGCACTCTCCCGGGCATGATCTAGGGGAGACTCCTGTCTTGACCCCGGTGCCAGTGCAGCAGCCCGAGCAGAAGAGGGCAGCACGTCTCCCTTCTCTTTAAAGAGCTTGGAAGCCTTGGGGGCCATGATGCGCAGCACAAGAAGCCAGACAGGGTCTGATCCGGTGGAAGAGGAAGAGGCTTGCCTGGAGACTCCACTGGCGGGGCCCGCCCACCTGATCCATGTTCCGTACCACGACCGGGTCAGCCGAGTCAGAAGTGCAGTCAGCCGCCAGCGAACCCCCTCGAGGCAACAGAAGAGCAAGAAGCTGCCGGCTCGCACACCATGCCACGCCGGGTGTCACTACAGGCCCTGGGCCGGTCCAGGCTGAGATGAACGGCGTGCAATGCCACTGATGCGGTAAGCAGGCGATTGAGGGAGCCAGTAACGGGAGCTCGACCACGGTGAACCTATGCAGTCGTCATCTTGCTTTCGTCTAAGCCGGCAGTGGCCATTGTTCCATTTGATTTGGGTGAGGGGTTCAGTCCTTCTGAAAGCTGCAGTGATCCCTGCCATGCCTGTGAACTGTTTGTTGGGTAATGACTTTGAAAACACTACCCAGAAGGAAGTAGAGTTGAAGGCTCACGTGGAGATGTGAGGGTTATCTGATTAGATCTGTGCTACAACAAGATCCATGGCTGCCCAGGATGGAAGTTAAAGAGGGCCTGAGCCTGGAATAATGGCCCAGCCAGCTGCTAAGAAGGGAAAGGCAGGAGGTGTGGGAAACCAGCCCTTCAATGTACTCCCAGTGTAGTGGATAGGACCACTGAAGAGGGCATTGCTCCCCTTTGTGACCTGCCTGCCATTGCTGGATGGCTTGTAGAAGGAGAACTAACCACTGAGGAGTTCTGTAGGGAACAGAGAGAGTGTCCAATCCTTGAGGGCATGAGGCAACAGGCTGAAGCCCAAGCAGCAGGTGATGCCTCTGGTAGTCACCACATTTACTGGGAGGACAGCCTCCTTTACAGTGAGCCTAAGGTTCCTGTGCATGGGACAAGGCAGTAGTGGTCCCCTAATGCTACAGGGCCTTCCTACTGGAGCTGGATCGCGAAATTCCTCTGGCAGGACACCCGGGCCAAAACAAGACCTTTGCAAGGCTTGTCTCACACTTCTATTGGTCCAGGCTCAAGACATCTTCAGATACATTCTGTAGGACTTGTGTGACCTGCCTGGTGAGTGGGAAGACAGGCAGAGGCTTAAAGCCCCCCCCCTTAACCTACTGCTTGTCGTTGGCACACCCTTTGAGAGGGCGGGAAACGACATTGTATGGCCTATGGATCCCCGGACTGCTTCAGTCAACCCGTTCATCCTGGTTCTGGTGGATCATGCCTCTAGGTATCCAGAGGCAACCCCTCTGAGAACCATGACTGCAACTGCAGTGGTAAAGGCCCTAATGAGGATTTTTAACAGAGTGGGTGTCACCAAGGATATTGTGTCTGACAGGAGCACAAACTTCATGTCTGCATCCACAAACCATTGGGCTTGATGAGAGATTCAACACGACCCTGAAAGACATGATTAGAGGCCTACCTGAGACCTTGAGGAATAAGTGAGACATCCTCTTTCCATGCCTGTGTTTTGCCTACAGAGAGGTACCACAGAAAGGAGTGGACTTCAGCCCCTTCGAGCTTCTGTCTGGGTACCCTGTTAGGGGATCTCTGAGTTTGGTCAAAGAAGGCTGGGAGCAAGCTCCCGGGAAAACTCCCCAGGATGTGGTAAGCTACATGCTGGCCATCAGGAGCCAAATGGCTATGTTATGGAAGCAAGCTTCCAGTAACTTAGAAGCCAGCCAGGCTGTCATGAAAGAGTGGTATGACAAAACCACTGTGGATTTGCAGCCTGGTCAGAAAGTGTGGGTGATGGAATCTGTCGAGCCCAAAGCCCTCCAGGACCACTGGACATGGCCCTATGATGTGATTGAGAAAAAGGGTGAGCCCTCCTACCTTGTGGATCTCAAGACCCCTAGGCAACACCACGGGGTGCTGCATGTCAGTCACCTCAAACCTGAGAGGTCTGAGGTCACCAGGCTGCTGGTGACAGATGGCAAGGAGGAGCAGGAGAGGGAACCTCTCCTTGACATATTAGCCTGCAAGGAGAAAGATGTGTCTGTGGAGGTAGTACTCCATTCCCCTACTCTAACTCCTGAACAACAGAGGGACTGCCACCAAGTGTTGGCACAGTACTCCTCTGTTCTCCCTTATTCCTGGGACTGCCCACCTGTGTACCCATGATGTGGACACAGGGGACAACCTCCCTGTTAAAAATAAATCTTACAGGTAGTGAGTTAAGGAGAGGTCCAGCATTAAGGCTGAAGTGTCCAATATGCTGGAGTTCGGGGTGACAGAACCCTCCAGTAGCCCCTGGTCCAGTCCTGTGATTCTTGTACCAAAAGCTGCCCCAACTGAGGTTCTGTGTGGATTATGGAGGGCTGAACTCGGAGACAAAAACATATGCTCACCCCATCCCCAGGGCTGATAAGTTGATTGACCTGCTGCCTAGTATCTCAGGACCTTTGATCTTACATCAGGGTACTGGCAAATCACTCTAACAGAGAGAGCAAATGAGGTCAGCCTTCTCCAGTCCAGAGGGCCACTATCAGTTTAGGGTGATACCCTTTGGAATAAAGAATACCCCTGCCACCTTCCAGAGGTTGGTGAACCATGTCCTTTCTGGCATTGAAGACTTCTGTGCTTCCTATCTGGATGAAATGGCCAGTACAGTATAGGGCGGTCCCAGTAAACAGTATTTTGCCGCTCTCGTTGTATTGGAGCCTACGCGCCCGATCAATTCAAAAGTTAGCCCTCCCTATAGGGCTCCATATGGTGCCCACTCCCCTATCACAGACCTTGTGCAGCATGGCTATTATTAGTTATGACAACAATTCTGTACAATTGGCGAAATAACCAGCCTAATTTTGATGCTAACTGTGAATCAGTTGATTGCACGATTTCTTTACCTCTCCATATCACTTCATCCCCACGTAAATCACCAACCTTTCCCACATTCCCCCTCCTTCTCTTCCGGGCACTTTGTGTATGAATTTTACGATGTTACTTAAGTATTTGAGAATATGACGGTGTGATTAAATAACACTGCTCGATCATTTAAATTATGCATTCTTTTTACGTTTTGTGAATGTACGTTTACTGTGTTTATTGGCAAAATACTGTTTACTGGGACCACCCTATACTGTACTGTCTATTACCCAGGTCCCAGTACCTTTGGGTTTACCCTTGTATGTAACGCTATCTGGATGAAATAGCTGTTTTCAGTAGCAGCTGGAAGGACACCTTTTTCACCTCCAGGAAGTGCTTCAAGCTCTGAAGCAGGCAGGCCTAACTATCAAGGCAAGTAAATTCCAGATAGGGCAGGGGTCTGTGGTGTACTTGGGACAACTGCTGGGTAGGGGGAAGGTGCAATACCTTCAGGCCAAGATAGAAACCAACCTGGACTGGCTTCGCCCCAAAACCCAGACTGAGGTCAGAACATTCTTAGACCATACTGGGTACTATGGGAGGTTTGTCAAGGGCTATGACACCATTGCTGACCCCTTGACCGAGAAGAACTCGAAGCTTCTTGACTCCAAGAAGCAGCCCAGAAATGTGATTTGGACAGAGGCATGCCAAACTGCATATGATTCACATAGTCAGAATAGGCCTAGTATGAAACACCGCCATTTACATGCTCACGTTTCTTAAGTTGGCTTCTCTTTTACACAAAATGACTTTTGACATTTATTTGCATGCGGGACAATGCAGGATAACATTCCCTGAATCGGCATTGCTTACATTTCTATTTCATAGGGACATTATCACAACACTTTGAACATTCAGTACAAGGGATAAAGTTCACTGCGCAAAATGTCATCATTGTTACTGTCCTTAAGGTGACGACTCTATCCAACTAGAATAAACAATTGCAGCCTGACAGGGATTGTGACATAGCCACATGGATGCTGGTATTATATATACAGAACAACTTCCTTTGTTAGGGAGAGGCTTAGCTGACACTGCGAGGTCACTTCATGCCGGAATTCCAGCTCAGCTGATTCCTTTTTACCGACACGAGGGATGTCCAGCTCTACACCAAGGACAGCCTGATGACACTTACCCACAGGTAATGGGGAGTTAGTTCACCGGGGCAGGGATATGGCAGATCACCCACCCTAGGCAGAACTAGGTTAGGGAGCACTAGGTAGGAGTATGCTATACACAGTACTTATATGCCCTCATATATTTACTGTCTTAGCCCAATGGTGGAAATGTTAATCTTTTTCACTGTTCTTGTAATGCTAATCACGCTAATCTGTTTCATTCTATTGATTATTGCAGCGCACATATTTTATACAAGAATCACAATGCTTCATTAAATATTGAAAAGCCTTGTTGAGTATTTCTTGTGTACTTCTTTGGGTATGCATGCGAGTCTAAACAAAAAGGTTCTAGATCTGCTACCACGATTTCCTTGGGGGATCAGGGTTGTCATGGTCTGAGGTTGCACACACATTTGGTATCCTGTAAGTTTAGGGGTGCAGATGGTGCCCTGTGGGCTAGCAGGGACATAGGCCAACTTATCCTGAGGGTGTGCACGAAATCAGTCTGACACAATCCTGATGTTTATGTTGTCCAACAAATGCAGTTTTACTGAAGGAGGTACAAGCCGTATGACATGACGCCGCCAACGTTTTAGCTTGGGTTCTTATTTAAGTATCAACTGGGTAGTTTTCTTTTGTATACCCAAAGAACCCTATTCACCTATTAACAGGAGACGTCCTTGGTGATAGGGAAAAATACTGCTCAGCTGAGTTGGTTAGCCCTATGTTTTGGCTGTAGGTTGTTCAAGCTTGAACCTTTTAAAAGGATCTCCCCATAGGGGTACCTTCTCTGAGCCTACATATACAAATGTCTGAAACCGAAAACCTGGTTATCACCATACCGGGTAACTGCAGACATGCGGTTACAGAAATGTTGTTGCAACGTGGTCTGCCTCAGACGTATGGAGACATTACCTTTGAAAGGGCCGGGCCCATAAGTCTGGACCTGTTCCAGAATCACAATCCAATGGTTCTGTTTAGCAGCATGTAAGCGTAGAGGGGAGAAGGTCGTTATTAATGCCAATCAATTCAATAGTAATCTCTCTGAACACATAGTAACCACAGACACTTACGTAAGGTTAGTTAGTTTATTACAAAGCCAAATATAGCTGAACATAAAGACACCTTACACTAGAGTTTAGAAATACATGGGATTCAGCATAAAGCCAAATCTGCGTATAAAGTTGAGGCAGTGTAACATACACAAAACAATTCACTCAAGAAATAGGATGCAGAGGATCAAAAAGCATGAGTCCAAATTTCCCTGCATTGAGAGTTGATGAAAATACGGCATCTATCCATCCCTCCACTAACATGACATCCCTACTCAAGCATTCTCAGGAAAAGGAATAAAAGGTGTCAGCATGTGGAGTCTTCCTAAGAAGTCTCTCCACCATCGATGGGTCCGATAGCATAAAGCTATCGAGACAGAGCTTGTTCTAAGATGGTCTTTCTCCGAAGGCAGAGAAGAATTGGGCACTTTCCCTACTCTAGCAACACATTATAACAGGTATTTTTCCCAAGAGTTCTTTCAGGTCACGCCATCCGCTCTGAACATGATCTCATAAGTAACTTTCCACAGGATAGCGATGTTCCTGAACTGCAGCATGTTGACCTTAATTCCCAGGCCTTCTCCGGTGTGAACACAACAACTTCCCTTATCAGCTTAGGCTTACGATGTATCTCCTTCTCTCCTTGCCTGACTAATAAAACAAAGACATTATTCTAGCTAACAAGGGCGTTTCTTCCTCCTGCAACACAAAACGTGAGGAAGAACGAAATCCACAGCACACATGAAATTCAAACTGTTAATTCTAAAGCGAGAGCTTCCAGGGAAATTGCAATTCAGGCCTACAAGATTCAGATAACATAAGAAAATGGTATATGAGCTTTATGTATTTGCATAAGAAATTAAGACACGTTCAATTAATATTCCTACCTACATGAAAAATGACAAAATAATAAACATGTTTAATAAATGAAGGATTGTCAGTTGCACAACACCAGTTCTTCACGTTAATGTTTTCTGCTCATTACATTTACTTTCCAAGTTTGTTTTTTTAAAACTTTATTTATGCTTAAATTTTCTCTGTGTCATACCTATATATCAATTCGTAGTACAGCAATGGAAATATCTGTAATCCCTAGAAAAGGCATCACATAATTCACCTATGTTCTACAGTATGTCCCAGTAAGTTCACGTTATTCTAATGTGGAGAGTTCAATGGTATTCCGCAGTGCCAATATGGTATCAAGTTGACTCTGTGTGACTTTTGGTGTACGCTCCCTGTTTCCCATTGTGCTACACCCTGTTCATTGGGAGGCTGATGGTATGTTTGATTGTTGGGTATCAGCCCTTGCATCCCGCTCCCTCAGGTAGTCTCGCAGGGGCTGTCATATATCCTTGGGTCTAGATGTGAGGGGCTGTAGCTCTGCAAATATTTTACTATTAGTGTCACAATACATCATACTTTTGATCCAGTTCTCCAATGTGGGATTCCGCTTGCTGCCCCAGTGCAAGGCTATTTCTCTCTTTGCCAGCAGCAGTTTTATCACCACAAACCTGTGTGACGCTTTAGGAACATTGGCAACATGTCCCAGTAGTGCCATCAGTGGGGAAGGTGCTATTTGCAAATTCGTCATTCGTGCAAGCTCTGCAAAAATGCTGTTCCAGTATGGGGCGAGTTTATCACAAGTCCAGGACATGTGCGTGAAGTCCGCCGCATGTGTGTGACATTTGGGGAAGAGCGAGAAACAGGCAGAATCTGTATGACTCATCAGTGCTGGGGTGGTATATGCCCTCCGCAGGAATTTGTAGTGTAAAAGCTTATGCCGGTCGTTAGATGACACCAATTTGGTTTGCGTGCAACGTTCTAGCCAGACCTTGTCTGTAAGTGGATGTCCCAGGTTCACCTCCCATGCTGCCCTCAACGTAGTGTCATGCGTTGGTGCAAGCGCTAAGCATGCGCGGAATAGTCTAGATATGAGGTGGTCTCCAGTAGTGTCGGTGATGAGCAGTGTGAGTGGTGTGAAGCTATCTGGTTCAAACAGGAATGTTGGTATTCTGTCTCTGATGGCTGCCTGGAGCCTAGCCAGGACGAAATGATCTGTGTAAGGGGCGTCTTGGAAACAAGCGTATTCTGTTTATGGAGAACGCATGATCCCTGAGAAAGAGGTCCTCGAACGTGTGCAGCATGTATCGCTGGAGAGTAAGTTGCACTAGTGGCTCCAATGTGATGGGCAGCCATGGATTTGCCATCAGTGGAAGTGCAGATGAATAAACTGACGCGCCATCTGTCTTACTCAGTAATCTCGTCCATGCCCAGCATGTAGTGGACATAGTTTGTATGTCATTCCGTTCCCACGGCAGTCCAGCCGGCAGGAGGGCCGCCATCAGCGTGGGGGCTACTAAATCCTTCCCCGGCTTTGCAAAGGGAATACAAGCATCCGGGTGGTGCCAGTGTCATGAGTAACTGCACTGCGCCACCAGGTAGTAAAGATGTATGTCCAGAACCCCAAATCCCCCTCTTTCGTACAGAAGGATGAGGGTGCTCCAACTAATGCAAGGCTGTATAACCCCCCCCCCCCAATAAGGCGTGTCAAAATCGTGCGTACTTTGGCCAAAAAGGCAATTTTTAAGGGAATGGAAATGTTATTGATCAAATAGAGAAGCTGAGGCAAGACCACGATTTTGATAATGGCTATGCGCCCGCTATGGACAGCGGCAGGCAAATCCACTGCTCCTCCCTAGCACCAAGCTGGTCTATCGCTGGGCCGTAGTTCAGCCGCAGTATCTGTTCTCTGTCCCTATGTAAATAAATCCCCAGATATTTCACCTCTGCCTCACACCAGGCTACAGGGAACCCACCACTGTTTTAGTCCTGTACCTCGTCAGTGGAAAAAACTCAGACTGTCCCCAGTTTATTTGTAGTCCCGAAACATTTACTTTCTAAGTTGATTCTTCGAGTTACTATTCATTGGCCTAAATACATCATGTTTCCTATTATTACAATTCAAAATTTCAACACACCATGTTAACACGGCAAAGGATTATATGCGGGTGCGCTCTACATGTGTGATTATAATGCACCCCTACAAATAAAGGGCAGTTTCCGCTACATCAGTCCCCCCTCTGATAACCTGTGTCATCACAAACCCTTTAATTCCCTGTAGAGTAGACTGATCTTAACATATGTCGTAGCTAGTGTCCTCTGTCTGAACTCTTCCAACCGCTTAAGATTCTCACAATGACTGCCCTACAGTCTCTCCACCTTTCTTTCGCTCTCCCTAAGGGAATCCTCCAATTGCTACGACTTGTGCCATTTGTATGCTCTTATCATACCTAACAAGATGATAACACAGACCACAACAATTATTATTGACTCCCAAGAAATATCCAAGAATTTTCTTCCCTAAGTTAACAAACCAACTTCCAACTGCTCCAAATCCTTTTCCAATCTTATCCCAAACTCCCTTCGTTGCCAAGTCATGTATCTCATGGTGTATCTCAGTGATGTTACTTATATATCCCCTCAGATCTTTACTTTAGTCAGGAATGTAAGTGCAGCACTGTTGGACCTTCAGCATCCGAAAGACTCCGTCCTCTTTTGCCACTAATACATCTAAAGCAAGGCGGTTCTGCATCACCATCGCCCTCCTCAAGACCATCTCTCCATCTACAAGCAACAAAGACTGAGCTGTGTTAACTGACAACTTATCCACAATGGTAGACAACTTTCTAATCTTGATGTAATTCAACACCACATCCAAACTGGGTATCATCGCTCCAAATATGTCTCCCACAATTTCACCAGCACTCAGTCCACGTTTCTCCTTATGGTTCGACTTTCCCTCCAAACTCTCCAAATCCTCCACATGGTATATCTTTGGAAACACAACAGCCACATAACAAGTACATTAACAATTGTTTGTAAGCCGAACGTATGCATTCTTCCCACACACAAAATATACTCTGGCACCACTTGTACTTCTTCTTGTAGGAACTTCTTCGAAGAAGCATCAATTAGGAAGATGTGATCACACACGCTCTGTCCCTCAAAAAAAGTGTCTTAATGGGTCTGTACCTGTCGAATGCAAAGCTTTCCTCATTCCCAATCTAGAGCTATAGGACCATAGCTTCCCTTAGCCTTGTGAGCTAACTCCTCTTTGGTCCATTCAAAGTTTCCTTCCCTATTGTTAAGCTTAGCGGTTAGGCCTCTATGTCTATCCTCTACTTGATCTCCGAATTTCTTTTCCATGTCTGTTAATGTGCATGTCAAGTTGTGTCTATGCGCATAAGCAGTGTCTAGTGTTACTGTGGTTACAAAATACTTTCCCTTTCTCTCTTCTTGCTTGTAATAATCATATTTGTTCAGATGTTTGTAGACTGGAACTTCTGAAAGTACCAAATCATAATTCGAGAAATAGTACTCGTAATGACCCTTTCCATGAAAACATGCTGAGGAGCAAACTACAACTAATACCATAGGTCAAGGGCAAGTGATGATACCTAATACTTTCCTCGACCGTAGCAGGCAATTGCATTCACACGTAACACTCTCACATCCATGGTATTCACGTATTCATACAGCAACTTCGCATAAGCATTCAGTGTGTTATCACCTTTAGACAAATTCACATGCAAAAAACGACTAGTTTGCTCTATTAAGCCTCTATCAGATCCTAATGTATCGTCTTTTGAGGCAGCAGTGGTAGGTGTGGATGTCCCATGTACCCCCACTCCCTGTGCCTTAGCTTTTTATTTTTTTTCCCAAAAAAAAATCTTTTTACTGTATAGAAAACATTCATGCATAGTACATCAAAACAAACACAGGTCAGTATTTCCTTCCATATGTTCCTCTCAATAGAGGTGTTTCCCATAATCCCCTTAATTTTACATGTCCCCACTCTATATTTATCAACAGTTCCTCTTACAATGCATTCACAAAGGCAGTGTTGGCCCTTTCTTAGTTCACAGTTGCCCATCATCCCATGGTTACAATCCTCTATATTTAACCCACAGTCCCCATATTTTGTCCCATTTTCGTGGGCAGCCCCGGCTCTGGTAGACCGTTTTCTCTGCTGCACAACACCAGACTAGATCTTGCTCCCATTCCCTCACTGTTGGTGGTTGTGGCTTCCCCCATGCTCTGGCAATTTCTCTTTTGGCGACTATATCTGCTAGCATCAACCAAAGTCTGGTGTGTCTTGGCCAGCCTATTTCTCCCGTAACACATAGAAGGTGCCGCCAGGCCTCCATTGGAACTTCCAGACCCGTCACCTTGGACATCACAGCTACAGCTGCCCCCCAGAATCTCTGCAATCTTGGGCAATTCCAATTTGTATGGAAAAAGGTGCCTATCTCACCGCATCCCCTCGTACATTTATTGGAGTCGCATTTACCCATTGCATAGAGTAGTGATCTAGTGGTGTAGGATCTATGTATTATTCTGATTTGTATCAGTCTAAAGCGTGCCCTTATACCTACCTCCTTGGGGCTCTGTGTGAATTCCATCCAGTCATCGTCCTCTAAAATCCCAACATCTGTTTACCATTTTCCCCTAAGAGTTAGTAATGAGTCTGGAGTATTATTGACTATTTTTTTATAGATAAGGGAAGCTGCCTTATCTGGTATTGGGTCAGCCAGTATTCTATCTTCAAGGGAGCTGCCTCTGGTATTTCTTCTCCCTGACTCACGTGTGTCCTCAGAGCGTGCCTAAGTTGTAATACCTCCGCTTTGTGTGCAACTAAAATGGACTGAACAATGACTATGGCTATCACTATGGTTACTCCTACAATAAGTGTATCTATAAATACATTTGTGCTTACGATTCGAATTTCCAGACTCCATTTTCAAAGTGGCTTGGATTGTAGCTGTAAGAGGATCAACACACAGGGTCTCTTTGCTCCGCCTCTTGTGTACTAGCAACAAAGTCTTTGAGCAACTTCCTTTTTGATCTTAGAGAATTCTCACAACAGTCTTTGGCACAATATTTACACAGCTTGGAAGACTTCCTTAACCTTCATTCTTCTTCTAAAGGAAATGTCCCTATTTTTTATTCTTCTTCCACTCGGGCCTAGGTTATCTTCTTTCAAGCAAGTTTTTTATTTACAGTTCAAAAGTTCAATTTACATCCCTTATGAGATCAGAGCCAATCTCATCAATGACTCGCTGTAACAGTTCAGCTCTGAAAGTTGTGATCTCCTGAGGAGGTGGTTGATATCCAAAGCTCGGGAATTCAATGTCTTACAGAATCAGAGTCCGTAAACCACTCAATCGTGGTGGATAAGGCACAGTCAATGACTATATTGAATTAGCCTCTATTCCAAGAACTCTCAGCAGGATCTCGACAATCAGTATCAAAGTCTCGGACTTCGCTCTCCCAGGCATTTGTAGCTAAGTAAGTCCACTGGGGAGAGGCATATTTCTGACACGCACTCTTGTCCTCGATCTCCTTACACTTCCTGGAACTTGTTCAGACTCACTCAGATCAGACTCAGATGATTCAATTATTGGCGCGAGTTCTTTCTCAGATGCAAGTCTCAAGTTCTTTCTTCTCTGTCTCCCAGGCCACGACTCATTTGTGACCTATTTCTTCCTTGACTGCACACGACCAACTTCTACACCAGTCTCTTCTGCGGAATCAGACTCTATACCACTCGCAACGTTACCGAATCCCTCAGAGTCTATACCTGGGTCTTGTGTATCTTGACCCCCTCAGCTTGACCTGGTGGGTATCCAGCCTCTTCAGGAACCCCCACAGCATGTCTTGCACCCTCAAGTGATCTTGAGACCACGGCTGGAATTTCTTCTGGGAGAGGAGCTGTTTCATCAGAAGGCCTTGAGACTCATTGAGTGTGGGAAGCATGTATCCAGTTTGGCACTCCTCCACACTTCACATCAGTATTCATCACCAATATCACCTGATATGGTCCACGCCACCGTGCGTCAAGAGAGTTCTTTCTTATGTGCCTTCGGACTAGCAACCAATCTTCTGGGCTCAGATCATGGCAGAGGTCTTTCGACGTTGGTGCAGTCGCTGCTCCAACCTGATGAGACACAGAACAAACCACATCAGCCAATCCCTTACAGTAGTCAAGGATCAAGTCATCTGATATGTTTATCAAAGCTGTAGCTGGTACTGCAGGTAAGCACGTCGCCCTTCCCATCAGGATTTTGTGCGGAGATAGCCCAGTTCTCCTATCAGGAATGCTGTGAAAGCTCATTAGGACCAAAGACAACGCATCAGGCCATTTCAAAGATGCCGAAGCACATGCTTTTGCCAACCTCGCCTTTAACGTCCCATTGATCTTCTCCACAATGCCTGATGCCTCGGGCCTGTAACTACAATGCAGTCTCTGGTCCACACTCAAGGCAGTACACAACAGCTTCATGATCTCACTGTGGAAGAGTGTTCCTCTATCCGACTCCAATGTAGTTGGAAATCTGAAACAAGGCATAAGCTCCCTCAACAATAACTTTGCTACTGTGAGACTCGCACCTTCTAGATGGATAAGCTTCCACCCACCGAGAAAAGATGCACACAACAACAAAAATGTATCTCAATTCATTACATACAGGCATCTCAACAAAGTCCAATTGGATCTGATTGAAAGGACCCCCTGACCTCCCAGTGTGGCTCAATTGCAGCCTGACAGGGATTGTGACATAGCCACATGAATGCTGGTATTATATATACAGAACAACTTCCTTTGTTAGGGAGAGGAGCACTTAGCTGACACTACGAGGTCACTACATGCCGGAATTCCAGCTCAGCTGATTCCTTTTTACCGACACGAGGGATGTCCAGCTCTACACCAAGGACAGCCTGATGACACTTACCCACAGGTAATGGGGAGTTAGTTCACCGGGGCAGGGATATGGCAGATCACCCACCCTAGGCAGAACTAGGTTAGGGAGCACTAGGTAGGAGTATGCTATACACAGTACTTATATGCCCTCATATATTTACTGTCTTAGCCCAATGGTGGAAATGTTAATCTTTTTCACTGTTCTTGTAATGCTAATCACGCTAATCTGTTTCATTCTATTGATTATTGCAGCGCACATATTTTATACAAGAATCCCAATGCTTCATTAAATATTGAAAAGCCTTGTTGAGTATTTCTTGTGTACTTCTTTGGGTATGCATGCGAGTCTAAACGAAAAGGTTCTAGATCTGTTACCACGATTTCCTTGGGGGATCAGGGTTGTCATGGTCTGAGGTTGCACACACATTTGGTATCCTGTAAGGTTAGGGGTGCAGATGGTGCACTGTGGGCTAGCAGGGACATAAGCCAACTTATCCTGAGGGTGTGCACGAAATCAGTCTGACACAATCCTGATGTTTATGTTGTCCAACAAACGCAGTTTTACTGAAGGAGGTACAAGCCGTATGACATGACGCCGCCAACGTTTTAGCTTGGGTTCTTATTTAAGTATCAACTGGGTATTTTTCTTTTGTATACCCAAAGAACCCTATTCACCTATTAACAGGAGACGCCCTTGGTGATAGGGAAAAATACTGCTCAGCTGAGTTGGTTAGCCCTATGTTTTGGCTGTAGGTTGTTCAAGCTTGAACCTTTTAAAAGGATCTCCCCATAGGGGTACCTTCTCTGATCCTACATATACAAATGTCTGAAACCGAAAACCTGGTTATCACCATACCGGGTAACTGCAGACATGCGGTTACAGAAATGTTTTTGCAACGTGCTCTGCCTCAGACGTATGGCGACATTACCTTTGAAAGGGCCGGGCCCATAAGTCTGGACCTGTTCCAGAATCACAATCCAATGGTTCTGTTTAGCAGCATGTAAGCGTAGAGGGGAGAAGGTCATTATTAATGCCAATCAATTCAATAGTAATCTCTCTGAACACATAGTAACCACAGACACTTACGTAAGGTTAGTTAGTTTATTACAAAGCCAAAAATAGCTGAACATAAAGACACCTTACACTAGAGTTTAGAAATACATGGGATTCAGCATAAAGCCAAATCTGCGTATAAAGTTGAGGCAGTGTAACATACACAAAACAATTCACTCAAGAAATAGGATGCAGAGGATCAAAAAGCATGAGTCCAAATTTCCCTGCATTGAGAGTTGATGAAAATACGGCATCTATCCATCCCTCCACTAACATGACATCCCTACTCAAGCATTCTCAGGAAAAGGAATAAAAGGTGTCAGCATGTGGAGTCTTCCTAAGAAGTCTCTCCACCATCGATGTGTCCGATAGCATAAAGCTATCGAGACCGAGCTTGTTCTAAGATGGTCTTTCTCCGAAGGCAGAGAAGAATTGGGCACTTTCCCTACTCTAGCAACACATTATAACAGGTATTTTTCCCAAGAGTTCTTTCAGGTCACGCCATCCGCTCTGAACATGATCTCATAAGTAACTTTCCACAGGATAGCGATGTTCCTGAACTGCAGCATGCTGACCTTAATTCCCAGGCCTTCTCCGGTGTGAACACAACAACTTCCCTTATCAGCTTAGGCTTACGATGTATCTCCTTCTCTCCTTGCCTGACTAATAAAACAAAGACATTATTCTAGCTAACAAGGGCGTTTCTTCCTCCTGCAACACAAAACGTGAGGAAGAACGAAATCCACAGCACACATGAAATTCAAACTGTTAATTCTAAAGCAAGAGCTTCCAGGGAAATTGCAATTCAGGCCTACAAGATTCAGATAACATAAGAAAATGGTATATGAGCTTTATGTATTTGCATAAGAAATTAAGACACGTTCAATTAATATTCCTACCTACATGAAAAATGACAAAATAATAAACACGTTTAATAAATGAAGGATTGTCCGTTGCACAACACCAGTTCTTCACGTTAATGTTTTCTGCTCATTACATTTAATTTCCAAGTTTTTTTTTTTTTAAACTTTATTTATGCTTAAATTTCCTCGGTGTCATACATATATATCAGTTCGTGGTACAGCAATGGAAATATCTGTAATCCCTAGAAAAGGCATCACATAATTCACCTATGTTCTACAGTATGTCCCAGTAAATTCACGTTATTCTAATGTGGAGAGTTCAATGGTATTCCGCAGTGCCAATATGGTATCAAGTTGACTCTGTGTGACTTTGGTGTACGCTCCCTGTTTCCCATTGTGCTACACCCTGTTCATTGGGAGGCTGATGGTATGTTTGATTGTTGGGTATCAGCCCTTGCATCCCGCTCCCTAAGGCATTCTCGCAGGGGCTGCCATATATCCTTGGGTCTAGATGTGAGGGGCTGTAGCTCTGCAAATATTTTACTATTAGTGTCACAATACATCATACTTTTGATCCAGTTCTCCAATGTGGGATTCCGCTTGCTGCCCCAGTGCAAGGCTATTCTCTCTTTGCCAGCAGCAGTTTTATCACCACAAACCTGTGTGACGCTTTAGGAACATTGGCAACATGTCCCAGTAGTGCCATCAGTGGGGAAGGTGCTATTTGCAAATTCGTCATTCGTGCAAGCTCTGCAAAAATGCTGTTCCAGTATGGGGCGAGTTTATCACAAGTCCAGGACATGTGCGTGAAGTCCGCCGCATGTGTGTGACATTTGGGGAAGAGCGAGAAACAGGCAGAATCTGTATGACTCATCAGTACTGGGGTGGTATATGCCCTCCGCAGGAATTTGTAGTGTAATAGCTTATGCCGGTCGTTAGAGGACACCAATTTGGTTTGCGTGCAACGTTCTAGCCAGACCTTGTCTGTAAGTGGATGTCCCAGGTTCACCTCCCATGCTGCCCTCAACGTAGTGTCATGCGTTGGTGCAAGCGCTAAGCATGCGCGGAATAGTCTAGATATGAGGTGGTCTCCAGTAGTGTTGGTGATGAGCAGTGTGAGTGGTGTTAAGCTATCTGGTTCTAACAGGAATGTTGGTATTCTGTCTCTGATGGCTGCCTGGAGCCTAGCCAGGACGAAATGACCTGTATAAGGGGCGTCTTGGAAACAAGCGTATTCTGTTTATGGAGAACGCATGATCCCTGAGAAAGAGGTCCTCGAACGTGTGCAGCATGTATCGCTGGAGAGTAAGTTGCACTAGTGGCTCCAATGTGATGGGCAGCCATGGATTTGCCATCAGTGGAAGTGCAGATGAATAAACTGACGCGCCATCTGTCTTACTCAGTAATCTCGTCCATGCCCAGCATGTAGTGGACATAGTTTGTATGTCATTCCGGTCCCACGGCAGTCCAGCCGGCAGGAGGGTCGCCATCAGCGTGGGGGCTACTAAATCCTTCCCCGGCTTTGCATAGGGAATACAAGCATCCGGGTGGTGCCAGTGTCATGAGTAACTGCACTGCGCCACCAGGTAGTAAAGGTGTATGTCCAGAACCCCAAATCCCCCTCTTTGGTACAGAAGGATGAGGGTGCTCCAACTAATGCAAGGCTGTATAACCCCCCCCCCCCAAATAAGGCATGTCAAAATCGTGCGTACTTTGGCCAAAAAGGCAATTTTTAAGGGAATGGAAATGTTATTGATCAAATAGAGAAGCTGAGGCAAGACCACGATTTTGATAATGGCTATGCGCCCGCTATGGGCAGCGGGAGGCAAATCCACTGCTCCTCCCTAGCACCAAGCTGGTCTATCGCTGGGCCGTAGTTCAGCCGCAGTATCTGTTCTCTGTCCCTATGTAAATAAATCCCCAGATATTTCACCTCTGCCTCACACCAGGCTACAGGGAACCCACCACTGTTTTAGTCCTGTACCTCCGTCAGTGGAAAAAACTCCGACTGTCCCCAGTTTATTTGTAGTCCCGAAACATTTACTTTCTAAGTTGATTCTTCGAATTACTATTCATTGGCCTAAATACATCATGTTTCCTGTTATTACAATTCAAAATTTCAACACACCATGTTAACATGGCAAAGGATTATATGCGGGTGCACTCTACATGTGTGATTATAATGCACCCCTACAAATAAAGGGCAGTTTCCGCTACATCAGTCCCCCCCCTTCTGATAACCTGTGTCATCACAAACCCTTTAATTCCCTGTAGAGTAGACTGATCTTAACATATGTCGTAGCTAGTGTCCTCTGTCTGAACTCTTCCAACCGCTTAAGATTCTCATAATGACTGCCCTACAGTCTCTCCACCTTTCTTTCTCTCTCCCTAAGGGAATCCTCCAATTGCTACGACTTGTGCCATTTGTATGCTCTTATCATACCTAACAAGATGATAACACAGACCACAACAATTATTATTGACTCCAAGATACATCCAAGAATTTTCTTCCCTAAGTTAACAAACCAACTTCCAACTGCTCCAAATCATTTTCCAATCTTATCCCAAACTCCCTTCGTTGCCAAGTCATGTATCTCATGGTGTATCTCAGTGATGTTACTTATATATCCCCTCAGATCTTTACTTTTGTCAGGAATGTAAGTGCAGCACTGTTGGACCTTCAGCATCCGACAGACTCTGTCCTCTTTTGCCAATAATACATCTAAGCAAGGCGGTTCTGCATCACCATCGCCCTCCTCGAGACCATCTCTCCATCTACAAGCAACAAAGACTGAGCTGTGTTAACTGACAACTTATCCACAATGGTAGACCACTTTCTAATCTTGATGTAATTCAACACCACATCCAAACTGGGTATCATCGCTCCAAATATGTCTCCCACAATCTCACCAGCACTAAGTCCACATTTCTCCCTATGGTTCGACTTTCCCTCCAAACTCTCCAAATCCTCCACATGGTATATCTTTGGAAACACAACAGCCACATAACAAGTACATTAACAATTGTTTGTAAGCCGAACGTATGCATTCTTCCCACACACAAAATATACTCTGGCACCACTTGTACTTCTTCTTGTAGGAACTTCTTCGAAGAAGCATCAATTAGGAAGATGTGATCACACACGCTCTGTCCCACAAAAAAAGTGTCTTAATGGGTCTGTACCTGTCGAATGCAAAGCTTTCCTCATTCCCAATCTAGAGCTATAGGACCATAGCTTCCCTTAGCCTTGTGAGCTAACTCCTCTTTGGTCCATTCAAAGTTTCCTTCCCTATTGTTAAGCTTAGCGGTTAGGCCTCTATGTCTATCCTCTACTTGATCTCCGAATTTCTTTTCCATGTCTGTTAATGTGCATGTCAAGTTGTGTCTATGCGCATAAGCAGTGTCTAGTGTTACTGTGGTTACAAAATACTTTCCCTTTCTCTCTTCTTGCTTGTAATAATCATATTTGTTCAGATGTTTGTAGACTGGAACTTCTGAAAGTACCAAATCATAATTCGAGAAATAGTACTCGTAATGACCCTTCCATGAAAACATGCTGAGGAGCAAACTACAACTAATACCATAGGTCAAGGGCAAGTGATGATACCTAATACTTTCCTCGACCGTAGCAGGCAATTGCATTCACACGTAACACTCTCACATCCATGGTATTCACGTATTCATACAGCAACTTCGCATAAGCATTCAGTGTGTTATCACCTTTAGACAAATTCACATGCAAAAAATGACTAGTTTGCTCTATTAAGCCTCTATCAGATCCTAATGTATCGTCTTTTGAGGCAGCAGTGGTAGGTGTGGATGTCCCATGTAACCCCACTCCCTGTACCTTAGCTTTTTATTTTTTTTTATAAAAAAAAAAATCTTTTTACTGTATAGAAAACATTCATGCATAGTACATCAAAACAAACACAGGTCAGTATTTCCTTCCATATGTTCCTCTCAATAGAGGTGTTTCCCATAATCCCCTTAATTTTACATGTCCCCACTCTATATTTATCAACAGTTCCTCTTACAATGCATTCACAAAGGCAGTGTTGGCCCTTTCTTAGTTCACAGTTGCCCATCATCCCATGGTTACAATCCTCTATATTTAACCCACGGTCCCCATATTTTGTCCCATTTTCGTGGGCAGCCCCGGCTCTGGTAGACCGTTTTCTCTGCTGCACAACACCAGTCTAGATCTTGCTCCCATTCCCTCACTGTTGGTGGTTGTGGCTTCCCCCATGCTCTGGCAATATCTCTTTTGGCGACTATATCTGCTAGCATCAACCAAAGTCTGGTGTGCCTTGGCCAGCCTATTTCTCCCGTAACACATAGAAGGTGCCGCCAGGCCTCCATTGGAACTTCCAGACCCGTCACCTTGGACATCACAGCTACAGCTGCCCCCAGAATCTCTGCAATCTTGGGCAATTCCAATTTGTATGGAAAAAGGTGCCTATCTCACCGCATCCCCTCGCACATTTATTGGAGTCGCATTTACCCATTGCATAGAGTAGTGATCTAGTGGTGTAGGATCTATGTATTATTCTGATTTGTATCAGTCTAAAGCGTGCCCTTATACCTACCTCCTTGGGGCTCTGTGTGAATTCCATCCAGTCATCGTCCTCTAAAATCCCAACATCTGTTTACCATTTTCCCCTAAGAGTTAGTAATGAGTCTGGAGTATTATTGACTATTTTTTTATAGATAAGGGAAGCTGCCTTATCTGGTATTGGGTCAGCCAGTATTCTATCTTCAAGGGGAGCTGCCTCTGGTATTTCTTCTCCCTGACTCACGTGTGTCCTCAGAGCATGCCTAAGTTGTAATACCTCAGCTTTGTGTGCAACTAAAATGGACTGAACAATGACTATGGCTATCACTATGGTTACTCCTACAATAAGTGTATCTATAAATACATTTGTGCTTACGATTCGAATTTCCAGACTCCATTTTCAAAGTGGCTTGGATTGTAGCTGTAAGAGGATCAACACACAGGCAGTCTCGCAGGGGCTGCCATATATCCTTGGGTCTAGATGTGAGGGGCTGTAGCTCTGCAAATATTTTACTATTAGTGTCACAATACATCATACTTTTGATCCAGTTCTCCAATGTGGGATTCCGCTTGCTGCCCCAGTGCAAGGCTATTTCTCTCTTTGCCAGCAGCAGTTTTATCACCACAAACCTGTGTGACGCTTTAGGAACATTGGCAACATGTCCCAGTAGTGCCATCAGTGGGGAAGGTGCTATTTGCAAATTCGTCATTCGTGCAAGCTCTGCAAAAATGCTGTTCCAGTATGGGGCGAGTTTATCACAAGTCCAGGACATGTGCGTGAAGTCCGCCGCATGTGTGTGACATTTGGGGAAGAGCGAGAAACAGGCAGAATCTGTATGACTCATCAGTACTGGGGTGGTATATGCCCTCCGCAGGAATTTGTAGTGTAATAGCTTATGCCGGTCGTTAGAGGACACCAATTTGGTTTGCGTGCAACGTTCTAGCCAGACCTTGTCTGTAAGTGGATGTCCCAGGTTCACCTCCCATGCTGCCCTCAACGTAGTGTCATGCGTTGGTGCAAGCGCTAAGCATGCGCGGAATAGTCTAGATATGAGGTGGTCTCCAGTAGTGTCGGTGATGAGCAGTGTGAGTGGTGTGAAGCTATCTGGTTCAAACAGGAATGTTGGTATTCTGTCTCTGATGGCTGCCTGGAGCCTAGCCAGGACGAAATGATCTGTGTAAGGGGCGTCTTGGAAACAAGCGTATTCTGTTTATGGAGAACGCATGATCCCTGAGAAAGAGGTCCTCGAACGTGTGCAGCATGTATCGCTGGAGAGTAAGTTGCACTAGTGGCTCCAATGTGATGGGCAGCCATGGATTTGCCATCAGTGGAAGTGCAGATGACTAAACTGACGCGCCATCTGTCTTACTCAGTAATCTCGTCCATGCCCAGCATGTAGTGGACATAGTTTGTATGTCATTCCGGTCCCACGGCAGTCCAGCCGGCAGGAGGGCCGCCATCAGCGTGGGGGCTACTAAATCCTTCCCCGGCTTTGCAAAGGGAATACAAGCATCCGGGTGGTGCCAGTGTCATGAGTAACTGCACTGCGCCACCAGGTAGTAAAGATGTATGTCCAGAACCCCAAATCCCCCTCTTTCGTACAGAAGGATGAGGGTGCTCCAACTAATGCAAGGCTGTATAACCCCCCCCCCCCAATAAGGCGTGTCAAAATCGTGCGTACTTTGGCCAAAAAGGCAATTTTTAAGGGAATGGAAATGTTATTGATCAAATAGAGAAGCTGAGGCAAGACCACGATTTTGATAATGGCTATGCGTCCGCTATGGACAGCGGCAGGCAAATCCACTGCTCCTCCCTAGCACCAAGCTGGTCTATCGCTGGGCCGTAGTTCAGCCGCAGTATCTGTTCTCTGTCCCTATGTAAATAAATCCCCAGATATTTCACCTCTGCCTCACACCAGGCTACAGGGAACCCACCACTGTTTTAGTCCTGTACCTCGTCAGTGGAAAAAACTCAGACTGTCCCCAGTTTATTTGTAGTCCCGAAACATTTACTTTCTAAGTTGATTCTTCGAGTTACTATTCATTGGCCTAAATACATCATGTTTCCTATTATTACAATTCAAAATTTCAACACACCATGTTAACACGGCAAAGGATTATATGCGGGTGCGCTCTACATGTGTGATTATAATGCACCCCTACAAATAAAGGGCAGTTTCCGCTACATCAGTCCCCCCCCCTCTGATAACCTGTGTCATCACAAACCCTTTAATTCCCTGTAGAGTAGACTGATCTTAACATATGTCGTAGCTAGTGTCCTCTGTCTGAACTCTTCCAACCGCTTAAGATTCTCATAATGACTGCCCTACAGTCTCTCCACCTTTCTTTCGCTCTCCCTAAGGGAATCCTCCAATTGCTACGACTTGTGCCATTTGTATGCTCTTATCATACCTAACAAGATGATAACACAGACCACAACAATTATTATTGACTCCCAAGATATATCCAAGAATTTTCTTCCCTAAGTTAACAAACCAACTTCCAACTGCTCCAAATCCTTTTCCAATCTTATCCCAAACTCCCTTCGTTGCCAAGTCATGTATCTCATGGTGTATCTCAGTGATGTTACTTATATATCCCCTCAGATCTTTACTTTAGTCAGGAATGTAAGTGCAGCACTGTTGGACCTTCAGCATCCGAAAGACTCCGTCCTCTTTTGCCACTAATACATCTAAAGCAAGGCGGTTCTGCATCACCATCGCCCTCCTCAAGACCATCTCTCCATCTACAAGCAACAAAGACTGAGCTGTGTTAACTGACAACTTATCCACAATGGTAGACAACTTTCTAATCTTGATGTAATTCAACACCACATCCAAACTGGGTATCATCGCTCCAAATATGTCTCCCACAATCTCACCAGCACTCAGTCCACATTTCTCCCTATGGTTCGACTTTCCCTCCAAACTCTCCAAATCCTCCACATGGTATATCTTTGGAAACACAACAGCCACATAACAAGTACATTAACAATTGTTTGTAAGCCGTACGTATGCATTCTTCCCACACACAAAATATACTCTGGCACCACTTGTACTTCTTCTTGTAGGAACTTCTTCGAAGAAGCATCAATTAGGAAGATGTGATCACACACGCTCTGTCCCTCAAAAAAAGTGTCTTAATGGGTCTGTACCTGTCGAATGCAAAGCTTTCCTCATTCCCAATCTAGAGCTATAGGACCATAGCTTCCCTTAGCCTTGTGAGCTAACTCCTCTTTGGTCCATTCAAAGTTTCCTTCCCTATTGTTAAGCTTAGCGGTTAGGCCTCTATGTCTATCCTCTACTTGATCTCCGAATTTCTTTTCCATGTCTGTTAATGTGCATGTCAAGTTGTGTCTATGCGCATAAGCAGTGTCTAGTGTTACTGTGGTTACAAAATACTTTCCCTTTCTCTCTTCTTGCTTGTAATAATCATATTTGTTCAGATGTTTGTAGACTGGAACTTCTGAAAGTACCAAATCATAATTCGAGAAATAGTACTCGTAATGACCCTTTCCATGAAAACATGCTGAGGAGCAAACTACAACTAATACCATAGGTCAAGGGCAAGTGATGATACCTAATACTTTCCTCGACCGTAGCAGGCAATTGCATTCACACGTAACACTCTCACATCCATGGTATTCACGTATTCATACAGCAACTTCGCATAAGCATTCAGTGTGTTATCACCTTTAGACAAATTCACATGCAAAAAACGACTAGTTTGCTCTATTAAGCCTCTATCAGATCCTAATGTATCGTCTTTTGAGGCAGCAGTGGTAGGTGTGGATGTCCCATGTACCCCCACTCCCTGTGCCTTAGCTTTTTATTTTTTTTCTAAAAAAAAAATCTTTTTACTGTATAGAAAACATTCATGCATAGTACATCAAAACAAACACAGGTCAGTATTTCCTTCCATATGTTCCTCTCAATAGAGGTGTTTCCCATAATCCCCTTAATTTTACATGTCCCCACTCTATATTTATCAACAGTTCCTCTTACAATGCATTCACAAAGGCAGTGTTGGCCCTTTCTTAGTTCACAGTTGCCCATCATCCCATGGTTACAATCCTCTATATTTAACCCACGGTCCCCATATTTTGTCCCATTTTCGTGGGCAGCCCCGGCTCTGGTAGACCGTTTTCTCTGCTGCACAACACCAGTCTAGATCTTGCTCCCATTCCCTCACTGTTGGTGGTTGTGGCTTCCCCATGCTCTGGCAATATCTCTTTTGGCGACTATATCTGCTAGCATCAACCAAAGTCTGGTGTGCCTTGGCCAGCCTATTTCTCCCGTAACACATAGAAGGTGCCGCCAGGCCTCCATTGGAACTTCCAGACCCGTCACCTTGGACATCACAGCTACAGCTGCCCCCAGAATCTCTGCAATCTTGGGCAATTCCAATTTGTATGGAAAAAGGTGCCTATCTCACCGCATCCCCTCGCACATTTATTGGAGTCGCATTTACCCATTGCATAGAGTAGTGATCTAGTGGTGTAGGATCTATGTATTATTCTGATTTGTATCAGTCTAAAGCGTGCCCTTATACCTACCTCCTTGGGGCTCTGTGTGAATTCCATCCAGTCATCGTCCTCTAAAATCCCAACATCTGTTTACCATTTTCCCCTAAGAGTTAGTAATGAGTCTGGAGTATTATTGACTATTTTTTTATAGATAAGGGAAGCTGCCTTATCTGGTATTGGGTCAGCCAGTATTCTATCTTCAAGGGAGCTGCCTCTGGTATTTCTTCTCCCTGACTCACGTGTGTCCTCAGAGCGTGCCTAAGTTGTAATACCTCCGCTTTGTGTGCAACTAAAATGGACTGAACAATGACTATGGCTATCACTATGGTTACTCCTACAATAAGTGTATCTATAAATACATTTGTGCTTACGATTCGAATTTCCAGACTCCATTTTCAAAGTGGCTTGGATTGTAGCTGTAAGAGGATCAACACACAGGGTCTCTTTGCTCCGCCTCTTGTGTACTAGCAACAAAGTCTTTGAGCAACTTCCTTTTTTGATCTTAGAGAATTCTCACAACAGTCTTTGGCACAATATTTACACAGCTTGGAAGACTTCCTTAACCTTCATTCTTCTTCTAAAGGAAATGTCCCTATTTTTTATTCTTCTTCCACTCGGGCCTAGGTTATCTTCTTTCAAGCAAGTTTTTTATTTACAGTTCAAAAGTTCAATTTACATCCCTTATGAGATCAGAGCCAATCTCATCAATGACTCGCTGTAACAGTTCAGCTCTGAAAGTTGTGATCTCCTGAGGAGGTGGTTGATATCCAAAGCTCGGGAATTCAATGTCTTACAGAATCAGAGTCCGTAAACCACTCAATCGTGGTGGATAAGGCACAGTCAATGACTATATTGAATTAGCCTCTATTCCAAGAACTCTCAGCAGGATCTCGACAATCAGTATCAAAGTCTCGGACTTCGCTCTCCCAGGCATTTGCAGCTAAGTAAGTCCACTGGGGAGAGGCATATTTCTGACACGCACTCTTGTCCTCGATCTCCTTACACTTCCTGGAACTTGTTCAGACTCACTCAGATCAGACTCAGATGATTCAATTATTGGCGCGAGTTCTTTCTCAGATGCAAGTCTCAAGTTCTTTCTTCTCTGTCTCCCAGGCCACGACTCATTTGTGACCTATTTCTTCCTTGACTGCACACGACCAACTTCTACACCAGTCTCTTCTGCGGAATCAGACTCTATACCACTCGCAACGTTACCGAATCCCTCAGAGTCTATACCTGGGTCTTGTGTATCTTGACCCCCTCAGCTTGACCTGGTGGGTATCCAGCCTCTTCAGGAACCCCCACAGCATGTCTTGCACCCTCAAGTGATCTTGAGACCACGGCTGGAATTTCTTCTGGGAGAGGAGCTGTTTCATCAGAAGGCCTTGAGACTCATTGAGTGTGGGAAGCATGTATCCAGTTTGGCACTCCTCCACACTTCACATCAGTATTCATCACCAATATCACCTGATATGGTCCACGCCACCGTGCGTCAAGACAGTTCTTTCTTATGTGCCTTCGGACTAGCAACCAATCTTCTGGGCTCAGATCATGGCAGAGGTCTTTCGACGTTGGTGCAGTCGCTGCTCCAACCTGATGAGACACAGAACAAACCACATCAGCCAATCCCTTACAGTAGTCAAGGATCAAGTCATCTGATATGTTTATTAAAGCTGTAGCTAGTACTGCAGGTAAGCGCGTCGCCCTTCCCATCAGGATTTTGTGCGGAGATAGCCCAGTTCTCCTATCAGGAATGCTGTGAAAGCTCATTAGGACCAAAGACAACGCATCAGGCCATTTCAAAGATGCCGAAGCACATGCTTTTGCCAACCTCGCCTTTAACGTCCCATTGATCTTCTCCACAATGCCTGATGCCTCGGGCCTGTAACTACAATGCAGTCTCTGGTCCACACTCAAGGCAGTACACAACAGCTTCATGATCTCACTGTGGAAGAGTGTTCCTCTATCCGACTCCAATGTAGTTGGAAATCTGAAACAAGGCATAAGCTCCCTCAACAATAACTTTGCTACTGTGAGACTCGCACCTTCTAGATGGATAAGCTTCCACCCACCGAGAAAAGATGCACACAACAACAAAAATGTATCTCAATTCATTACATACAGGCATCTCAACAAAGTCCAATTGGATCTGATTGAAAGGACCCCCTGACCTCCCAGTGTGGCTCAATTGCAGCCTGACAGGGATTGTGACATAGCCACATGGATGCTGGTATACAGCACAACTTCCTTTGTTAGGGAGAGGAGCACTTAGCTGACACTGCGAGGTCACTACATGCCGGAATTCCAGCTCAGCTGATTCCTTTTTATTGACACGAGGGATGTCCAGCTCTACACCAAGGACAGCCTGATGACACTTACCCACAGGTAATGGGGAGTTAGTTCACCGGGGCAGGGATATGGCAGATCACCCACCCTAGGCAGAACTAGGTAGGAGTATGCTATACACAGTACTTATATGCCCTCATATATTTACTGTCTTAGCCCAATGGTGGAAATGTTAATCTTTTTCACTGTTCTTGTAATGCTAATCTGTTTCATTCTATTGATTATTGCAGCGCACATATTTTATACAAGAATCACAATGCTTCATTAAATATTGGAAAGCCTTGTTGAGTATTTCTTGTGTACTTCTTTGGGTATGCATGCGAGTCTAAACGAAAAGGTTCTAGATCTGTTACCACGATTTCCTTGGGGGATCAGGGTTGTCATGGTCTGAGGTTGCACACACATTTGGTATCCTGTAAGGTTAGGGGTGCAGATGGTGCACTGTGGGCTAGCAGGGACATAGGCCAACTTATCCTGAGGGTGTGCACGAAATCAGTCTGACACAATCCTGATGTTTATGTTGTCCAACAAACGCAGTTTTACTGAAGGAGGTACAAGCCGTATGACATGACGCCGCCAACGTTTTAGCTTGGGTTCTTATTTAAGTATCAACTGGGTAGTTTTCTTTTGTATACCCAAAGAACCCTATTCCCCTATTAACAGGAGACGTCCTTGGTGATAGGGAAAAATACTGCTCAGCTGAGTTGGTTAGCCCTATGTTTTGGCTGTAGGTTGTTCAAGCTTGAACCTTTTAAAAGGATCTACCCATAGGGGTACCTTCTCTGATCCTACATATACAAATGTCTGAAACCGAAAATCTGGTTATCACCATACCGGGTAACTGCAGACATGCGGTTACAGAAATGTTTTTGCAAAGTGGTCTGCCTCAGACGTATGGAGACATTACCTTTGAAAGGGCCGGGCCCATAAGTCTGGACCTGTTCCAGAATCACAATCCGATGGTTCTGTTTATCAGCTTGTAAGCGTAGAGGGGAGAAGGTCGTTATTAATGCCAATCAATTCAATAGTAATCTCTCTGAACACATAGTAACCACAGACACTTACGTAAGGTTAGTTAGTTTATTACAAAGCCAAAAATAGCTGAACATAAAGACACCTTACACTAGAGTTTAGAAATACATGGGATTCAGCATAAAGCCAAATCTGCGTATAAAGTTGAGGCAGTGTAACATACACAAAACAATTCACTCAAGAAATAGGATGCAGAGGATCAAAAAGCATGAGTCCAAATTTCCCTGCATTGAGAGTTGATGAAAATACGGCATCTATCCATCCCTCCACTAACATGACATCCCTACTCAAGCATTCTCAGGAAAAGGAATAAAAGGTGTCAGCACGTGGAGTCTTCCTAAGAAGTCTCTCCACCATCGATGGGTCCGATAGCATAAAGCTATCGAGACAGAGCTTGTTCTAAGATGGTCTTTCTCCGAAGGCAGAGAAGAATTGGGCACTTTCCCTACTCTAGCAACACATTATAACAGGTATTTTTCCCAAGAGTTCTTTCAGGTCACGCCATCCGCTCTGAACATGATCTCATAAGTAACTTTCCACAAGATAGCGATGTTCCTGAACTGCAGCATGTTGACCTTAATTCCCAGTCCTTCTCCGGTGTTAACACAACAACTTCACTTATCAGCTTAGGCTTACGACGTATCTCCTTCTCTCCTTGCCTGACTAATAAAACAAAGACATTATTCTAGCTAACAAGGGCGTTTCTTCCTCCTGCAACACAAAACGTGAGGAAGAACGAAATCCACAGCACACATGAAATTCAAACTGTTAATTCTAAAGCGAGAGCTTCCAGGGAAATTGCAATTCAGGCCTACAAGATTCAGATAACATAAGAAAATGGTATATGAGCTTTATGGATTTGCATAAGAAATTAAGACACGTTCAATTAATATTCCTACCTACATGAAAAATGACAAAATAATAAACACGTTTAATAAATGAAGGATTGTCAGTTGCACAACACCAGTTCTTCACGTTAATGTTTTCTGCTCATTACATTTACTTTCCAAGTTTTTTTTTTTTTAAACTTTATTTATGCTTAAATTTCCTTGGTGTCATACATATATATCAGTTCGCAGTACAGCAATGGAAATATCTGTAATCCCTAGAAAAGGCATCACATAATTCACCTATGTTCTACAGTATGTCCCAGTAAATTCACGTTATTCTAATGTGGAGAGTTCAATGGTATTCCGCAGTGCCAATATGGTATCAAGTTGACTCTGTGTGACTTTTGGTGTACGCTCCCTGTTTCCCATTGTGCTACACCCTGTTCATTGGGAGGCTGATGGTATGTTTGATTGTTGGGTATCAGCCCTTGCATCCCGCTCCCTCAGGTAGTCTCGCAGGGGCTGCCATATATCCTTGGGTCTAGATGTGAGGGGCTGTAGCTCTGCAAATATTTTACTATTAGTGTCACAATACATCATACTTTTGATCCAGTTCTCCAATGTGAAATTCCGCTTGCTGCCCCAGTGCAAGGCTATTTCTCTCTTTGCCAGCAGCAGTTTTATCACCACAAACCTGTGTGACGCTTTAGGAACATTGGCAACATGTCCCAGTAGTGCCATCAGTGGGGAAGGTGCTATTTGCAAATTCGTCATTCGTGCAAGCTCTGCAAAAATGCTGTTCCAGTATGGGGCGAGTTTATCACAAGTCCAGGACATGTGCGTGAAGTCCGCCGCATGTGTGTGACATTTGGGGAAGAGCGAGAAACAGGCAGAATCTGTACGACTCATCAGTGCTGGGGTGGTATATGCCCTCCGCAGGAATTTGTAGTGTAATAGCTTATGCCGGTCGTTAGAGGACACCAATTTGGTTTGCGTGCAACGTTCTAGCCAGACCTTGTCTGTAAGTGGATGTCTCAGGTTCACCTCCCATGCTGCCCTCAATGTAGTGTCATGCGTTGGTGCAAGCGCTAAGCATGCGCGGAATAGTCTAGATATGAGGTGGTCTCCAGTAGTGTCGGTGATGAGCAGTGTGAGTGGTGTGAAGCTATCTGGTTCAAACAGGAATGTTGGTATTCTATCCCTGATGGCTGCCTGGAGCCTAGCCAGGACGAAATGATCTGTGTAAGGGGCGTCTTGGAAACCAGCGTATTCTGTTTATGGAGAACGCATGATCCCTGAGAAAGAGGTCCTCGAATGTGTGCAGCATGTATCGCTGGAGAGTAAGTTGCACTAGTGGCTCCAATGTGATGGGCAGCCATGGATTTGCCATCAGTGGAAGTGCAGATGAATAAACTGACGCGCCATCTGTCTTACTCAGTAATCTCGTCCATGCCCAGCATGTAATGGACATAGTTTGTATGTCATTCCGGTCCAACGGCAGTCCAGCCGGCAGGAGGGCCTCCATCAGCGTGGGGGCTACTAAATCCTTCCCCGGCTTTGCATAGGGAATACAAGCATCCGGGTGGTGCCAGTGTCATGAGTAACTGCACTCGCCACCAGGTAGTAAAGGTGTATGTCCAGAACCCCAAATCCCCCTCTTTCGTACAGAAGGACGAGGGTGCTCCAACTAATGCAAGGCTGTATAACCCCCCCTCCCCCAAATAAAGCGTGTCAAAATCGTGCGTACTTTGGCAAAAAAGGTATTTTTTAAGGGAATGGAAATGTTATTGATCAAATAGAGAAGCTGAAGCAAGACCACGATTTTGATAATGGCTATGCGCCCGCTATAGGACAGCGGGTGGCAAATCCACTGCTCCTCCCTAGCACCAAGCTGGTCTATCGCTGGGCCGTAGTTCAGCCGCAGTATCTGTTCTCTGTCCCTATGTAAATAAATCCCCAGATATTTCACCTCTGCCTCACACCAGGCTACAGGGAACCCACCACTGTTTTAGTCCTGTACCTCCGTCAGTGGAAAAAACTCCGACTGTCCCCAGTTTATTTGTAGTCCCGAAACATTTACTTTCTAAGTTGATTCTTCGAGTTACTATTCATTGGCCTAAATACATCATGTTTCCTGTTATTACAATTCAAAATTTCAACACACCATGTTAACACGGCAAAGGATTATATGCGGGTGCGCTCTACATGTGTGATTATAATGCACCCCTACAAATAAAGGGCAGTTTCCGCTACATCAGCCCCCCCCCACTCTGATAACCTGTGTCATCACAAACCCTTTAATTCCCTGTAGAGTAGACTGATCTTAACAGATGTCGTAGCTAGTCTCCTCTGTCTGAACTCTTCCAACCGCTTAAGATTCTCATAATGACTGCCCTACAGTCTCTCCACCTTTCTTTCTCTCTCCCTAAGGGAATCCTCCAATTGCTACGACTTGTGCCATTTGTATGCTCTTATCATACCTAACAAGATGATAACACAGACCACAACAATTATTATTGACTCCAAGATATATCCAAGAATTTTCTTCCCTAAGTTAACAAACCAACTTCCAACTGCTCCAAATCCTTTTCCAATCTTATCCCAAACTCCCTTCGTTGCCAAGTCATGTATCTCATGGTGTATCTCAGTGATGTTACTTATATATCCCCTCAGATCTTTACTTTTGTCAGGAATGTAAGTGCAGCACTGTTGGACCTTCAGCATCCGACAGACTCTGTCCTCTTTTGCCAATAATACATCTAAGCAAGGCGGTTCTGCATCACCATCGCCCTCCTCGAGACCATCTCTCCATCTACAAGCAACAAAGACTGAGCTGTGTTAACTGACAACTTATCCACAATGGTAGACCACTTTCTAATCTTGATGTAATTCAACACCACATCCAAACTGGGTATCATCGCTCCAAATATGTCTCCCACAATCTCACCAGCACTCAGTCCACATTTCTCCCTATGGTTCGACTTTCTCTCCAAACTCTCCAAATCCTCCACATGGTATATCTTTGGAAACACAACAGCCACATAACAAGTACATTAACAATTGTTTGTAAGCCGAACGTATGCATTCTTCCCACACACAAAATATACTCTGGCACCACATGTACTTCTTCTTGTAGGAACTTCTTCGAAGAAGCATCAATTAGGAAGATGTGATCTCACACGCTCTGTCCCACAAAAAAAGTGTCTTAACAGGTCTGTACCTGTCGAATGCAAAGCTTTCCTCATTCCCAATCAAGAGCTATAGGACCATAGCTTCCCTTAGCCTTGTGAGCTAACTCCTCTTTGGTCCATTCAAAGTTTCCTTCCCTATTGTTAAGCTTAGCGGTTAGGCCTCTATGTCTATCCTCTACTTGATCTCCGAATTTCTTTTCCATGTCTGTTAATGTGCATGTCAAGTTGTGTCTATGCGCATAAGCAGTGTCTAGTGTTACTGTGGTTACAAAATACTTTCCCTTTCTCTCTTCTTGCTTGTAATAATCATATTTGTTCAGATGTTTGTAGACTGGAACTTCTGAAAGTACCAAATCATAATTCGAGAAATAGTACTCGTAATGACCCTTTCCATGAAAACATGCTGAGGAGCAAACTACAACTAATACCATAGGTCAAGGGCAAGTGATGATACCTAATACTTTCCTCGACCGTAGCAGGCAATTGCATTCACACGTAACACTCTCACATCCATAGTATTCACGTATTCATACAGCAACTTCGCATAAGCATTCAGTGTGTAATCGCCTTTAGACAAATCCACATGCAAAAAACGACTAGTTTGCTTTATTAAGCCTCTATCAGATCCTAATGTATCGTCTTTTGAGGCAGCAGTGGTAGGTGTGGATGTCCCATTTACCCCCACTCCCTGTACCTTAGCTCTTTATTTTTTTTATTAAAAAAAAATCTTTTTACTGTATAGAAAACATTCATGCATAGTACATCAAAACAAACACAGGTCAGTATTTCCTTCCATATGTTCCTCTCAATAGAGGTGTTTCCCATAATCCCCTTAATTTTACATGTCCCCACTCTATATTTATCAACAGTTCCTCTTACAATGCATTCACAAAGGCAGTGTTGGCCCTTTCTTAGTTCACAGTTGCCCATCATCCCATGGTTACAATCCTCTATATTTAACCCACGGTTCCCATATTTTGTCCCATTTTCGTGGGCAGCCCCGGCTCTGGTAGACTGTTTTCTCTGCTGCACAACACCAGTCTAGATCTTGCTCCCATTCCCTCACTGTTGGTGGTTGTGGCTTCCCCCATGCTCTGGCAATATCTCTTTTGGCGACTATATCTGCTAGCATCAACTAAAGTCTGGTGTGCCTTGGCCAGCCTATTTCTCCCGTAACACATAGAAGGTGCCGCCAGGCCTCCATTGGAACTTCCAGACCCATCACTGTGCACATCACAGCTACAGCTGCCCCCCAGAATCTCTGCAATTCTGGGCAATTCTATATTGTATGGAAAAAGGTGCCTATCTCACCGCATCCCCTCGCACATTTATTGGAGTCGCATTTACCCATTGCATAGAGTAGTGATCTAGTGGTGTAGGATCTATGTATTATTCTGATTTGTATCAGTCTAAAGTGTGCCCTTATAGCTACCTCCTTGGGGCTCTGTGTGAATTCCATCCAGTCATCGTCCTCTAAAATCCCAACATCTGTTTACCATTTTCCCCTAAGAGTTAGTAATGAGTCTGGAGTATTATTGACTATTTTTTTTATAGATAAGGGAAGCTACCTTATCTGGTATTGGGTCAGCCAGTATTCTATCTTCAAGGGGAGCTGCCTCTTGTATTTCTTCTCCCTGACTCACGTGTGTCCTCAGAGCGTGCCTAAGTTGTAATACCTCAGCTTTGTGTGCACCTAAAATGGACTCAACAATGACTATGGCTATCACTATGGTTACTCCTACAATAAGTGTACCTATAATACATTTGTGCTTACGGTTCGAATTTCCAGACTCCATTTTCAAAGTGGCTTGGATTGTAGCTGTAAGAGGATCAACACACAGGGTCTCTTTGCTCCGCCTCTTGTGTACTAGCAACAAAGTCTTTGAGCAACTTCCTTTTTTGAACTTAGAGAATTCTCACAACAGTCTTTGGCACAATATTTACACAGCTTGGAAGACTTCCTTAACCTTCATTCTCCTTCTAAAGGAAAGGTCCCTATTTTTATTCTTCTTCCACTCGGGCCTAGGTTATCTTCTTTCAAGCAAGTTTTTTATTTACAGTTCAAAAGTTCAATTTACATCCCTTATGAGATCAGAGCCAATCTCATCAATGACTCGCTTTAACAGTTCAGCTCTGAAAGCTGCGATCTCCTGAGGAGGTGGTTGATATCCAAAGCTCGGGAATTCAATGTCTTACAGAATCAGAGTCCGTAAACCACTCAACCGTGGTGGATAAGGCACAGTCAATGACTATATTGAATTAGCCTCTATTCCAAGAACTCTCAGCAGGATCGCGACAATCAGTATCAAAGTCTCGGACTTCGCTCTCCCAGGCATTTGTAGTTAAGTAAGTCCACTGGGGAGAGGCGTATTTCTGACACGCACTCTTGTTCTCCTCGATCTCCTTACACTTCCTGGGACTTGTTCAGACTCACTCAGATCAGACTCAGATGATTCACTTATTGGCGCGAGTTCTTTCTCAGATGCAAGTCTCAAGTTCTTTCTTCTCTGTCTCCCAGGCCACGACTCATTTGTGACCTATTTCTTCCTTGACTGCACACGACCAACTTCTACACCAGTCTCTTCTGTGGAGTCAGACTCTATACCACTCGCAACATTACTGAATCCCTCAGAGTCTATACCTGGGTCTTGTGTATCTTGACCCCCCTCAGCTTCACCTGGTGGGTATCCAGCCTCTTCAGGAACCCCCACAGCATGTCTTGCCCCCTCAAGTGATCTTGTGACCACAGCTGGAATTTGTTCTGGGAGAGGAGCTGTTTCATCAGAAGGCCTTGAGACTCATTGAGTGTGGGAAGCATGTATCCAGTTTGGCACTCCTCCACAGTTCACATCAGTATTCATCACCAATATCACCTGACATGGTCCACGCCACCGTGCGTCACGACAGTTCTTTCTTATGTGCCTTCGGACAAGCAACCAATCTCCTGAGCTCAGATCATGGTAGAGGTCTTTCGACGTTGGTGCAGTCGCTGCTCCAACCTGATGAGACACAGAACAAACCACATCAGCCAATCCCTTACAGTAGTCAAGGATCAAGTCATCTGATATGTTTATCAAAGCTGTAGCTGGTAATGCAGGTAAGCGCGTCGCCCTTCCCATCAGGATTTTGTGCGGAGATAGCCCAGTTCTCCTATCAGGAATGCTGTGAAAGCTCATTAGGACCAAAGACAACGCATCAGGCCATTTCAAAGATGCCGAAGCACATGCTTTTTCCAACCTCGCCTTTAACGTCCCATTGATCTTCTCCACAATGCCTGATGCCTCTGGCCTGTAACTACAATGCAGTCTCTGGTCCACACTCAAGGCAGTACACAACAGCTTCATGATCTCACTGTGGAAGAGTGTTCCTCTATCTGACTCCAATGTAGTTGGAAATCTGAAACAAGGCATAAGCTCCCTTAACAATAACTTTGCTACTGTGAGACTCACACCTTCTAGATGGATAAGCTTCCACCCAACGAGAAAAGATGCACACAACAACAAAAATGTATCTCAATCCATTACATACAGGCATCTCAACAAAGTCCAATTGGATCTGATTGAAAGGACCCCCTGACCTCCCAGTGTGGCTCAATTGCAGCCTGACAGGGATTGCGACATAGCCACATGGATGCTGGTATTATATATACAGAACAACTTCCTTTGTTAGGGAGAGGAGCACTTAGCTGACACTGCGAGGTCACTACATGCCGGAATTCCAGCTCAGCTGATTCCTTTTTACCGACACGAGGGATGTCCAGCTCTACACCAAGGACAGCCTGATGACACTTACCCACAGGTAATGGGGAGTTAGTTCACCGGGGCAGGGATATGGCAGATCACCCACCCTAGGCAGAACTAGGTTAGGGAGCACTAGGTAGGAGTATGCTATACACAGTACTTATATGCCCTCATATATTTACTGTCTTAGCCCAATGGTGGAAATGTTAATCTTTTTAACTGTTCTTGTAATGCTAATCACGCTAATCTGTTTCATTCTATTGATTATTGCAGCGCACATATTTTATACAAGAATCACAATGCTTCATTAAATATTGAAAAGCCTTGTTGAGTATTTCTTGTGTACTTCTTTGGGTATGCACGCGAGTCTAAACGAAAAGGTTCTAGATCTGTTACCACGATTTCCTTGGGAGATCAGGGTTGTCATGGTCTGCACACACATTTGGTATCCTGTAAGGTTAGGGGTGCAGACGGTGTGATTAAATAACACTGCTCGATCATTTAAATTATGCATTCTTTTTACGTTTACTGTGTTTATTGGCAAAATACTGTTTACTGGGTCCACCCTATACTGTACTGTCTTTTACCCAGGTCCCAGTACCTTTGGGTTTACCCTTGTATGTAACGCTATCTGGATGAAATAGCTGTTTTCAGTAGCAGCTGGAAGGACACCTTTTTCACCTCCAGGAAGTGCTTCAAGCTCTGAAGCAGGCAGGCCTAACTATCAAGGCAAGTAAATTCCAGATAGGGCAGGGGTCTGTGGTGTACTTGGGACAACTGCTGGGTAGGGGGAAGGTGCAATACCTTCAGGCCAAGATAGAAACCAACCTGGACTGGCTTCGCCCCAAAACCCAGACTGAGGTCAGAACATTCTTAGGCCATACTGGGTACTATGGGAGGTTTGTCAAGGGCTATGACACCATTGCTGACCCCTTGACCGAGAAGAACTCGAAGCTTCTTGACTCCAAGAAGCAGCCCAGAAATGTGATTTGGACAGAGGCATGCCAAACTGCATATGATTCACATAGTCAGAATAGGCCTAGTATGAAACACCGCCATTTACATGCTCACGTTTCTTAAGTTGGCTTCTCTTTTACACAAAATGACTTTTGACATTTATTTGCATGCGGGACAATGCAGGATAACATTCCCTGAATCGGCATTGCTTACATTTCTATTTCATAGGCACATTACCACAACACTTTGAACATTCAGTACAAGGGATAAAGTTCACTGCGCAAAATGTCATCATTGTTACTGTCCTTAAGGTGACGACTCTATCCAACTAGAATAAACAATTGCAGCCTGACAGGGATTGTGACATAGCCACATGGATGCTGGTATTATATATACAGAACAACTTCCTTTGTTAGGGAGAGGCTTAGCTGACACTGCGAGGTCACTACATGTCGGAATTCCAGCTCAGCTGATTCCTTTTTAACCGACACGAGGGATGTCCATCTCTACACCAAGGACAGCCTGATGACACTTACCCACAGGTAATGGGGAGTTAGTTCACCGGGGCAGGGATATGGCAGATCACCCACCCTAGGCAGAACTAGGTTAGGGAGCACTAGGTAGGAGTATGCTATTGATGGAGCAGGGAAAATAAAAAAATTTAACCCCTAACAAATTTTATAATTAATTAAATAAAATGTTCGTTTAAATGTATTAATCAACACTGTATGTGTGGGAATGGTAATATGCCAATGTATGTGCTAAATAATCTATTAATGGATGTCCGTGTGTCTAATTATAACGTAAAAATAAAAGCGTACTAAATAAAAATAAATGCATGTTTGTGCTTCATAGAAATAAAATGTGTCGTTGCAAAAACAATAGTGATGGTAAGTAAGGAACAGCTTAAATGTTGCTTTCTGCTAGGTAACAACTAATTGGGGTACGTAGACGACGGGAGGGAAACGAAAGGGATATTTTTCTCTATTTTAATTATGTTTTGTTTGCCTCACATTAGTGCTTCTAAAAGTATAACCGAGTGGCGATGTAAAATGGCCGCCAGTGGGAAGATGTGCGCAGGCGCAAAGGGGACACGTGATATGGGATGAAAAACTGAGAAAAAAGCTAAAGCCTCGTGAGGTTTCTGAGACGTTTGGAGGCAAGAAATGGTCAAGGCTGGTGTGACCTAATTGAACTGATAGTGTGCCATGATGATCAGCAGAAGGCCCGTGGGAAACAAGTTTAAGAGAAAGGACAATGACTGCGGAGTTCTCGAATGTGTCGAAAGAAGTTACAAATGAACTGATCGAATCGGATGGAAATGTTTAAGCGTATGGGAAAGGAAATGATCCAAGGACCCTTGAATCCAAGAGAACTTGATTAAAAGAATGAATAAGCTGACATGCATGGACCAATGAAAGAAAAGCGTGATATTAATGTTGCAATAGTTAGTTAGCAAAGTTAGAATTAGGGTATAAGAGGGCCTACTCTTAGTGGGAGGGGGTCAGTCGTGGTTGCAGTCACAGTCAGGAGAAGAGTTGAAGAGTCGCGTTGGTGGCTTCCAGTGCTGGGTGGTCCTGATCGATCCCTTACTGAGCGGGAGATGCTGAAAGACTGTTAGAGGAGACGGGTTGCAGGTAGCTGATGCTGACGAGCTGAAGTTGCTGTTGCTGTCTTAATTTTACAGTTGAGTATGAGAATCAGGCTATTTCTAATTCCTAACTTAGGTTAGAAATCATTAGGCTAAATTAGGAAGCTAGGCAGGTAATTAGGGTTTTGGCTTCATGACAAAATTTCCTTTCTGCAATAAATTGATTATGCTTAATAAATATTTGAATTTAAGAATGAATAATTGAATAAAGTATTACAATTCTTTTCATGCTTTTAAAAATTATATAAAATTTAAGATTCTTTAAACCCAAAATGACTCAGTGGTTATTTTCCTAAATGATTGTGACATCAGTAATTGGTTATTGTGATTCAGCTGGTCTTAATCACTATGAACTAATTTCTTAAATGAATGATTCATCGACAAAACAATGAGCAGGAATATCTTAAGAAATAAACAAAAGAAAGTGACAAATTAAGGTAATAAGATATCCTGGCTCTTCCAGCGGTACATAAAATGGTGTTCTCCATTTAGTTCTCATGCTTCTCCTAGGAGTACAGAATTTCATAAAGGTGTAAAGGAAATCCAGGAGTGTGCGTGTGTGTTAGGCGATGTTTATGGGCCCCATCGTCATGTGGATATGAGAAATATAGTTTGCCCCTGGATGACCTATAAGTAACCTGGGAGGAGAATAGTTTTTATTGTACGCGCTGCATCAGATTTCTTGGTAGCAGAGTTATGGTTTTCTATAGATTAGTTTAGTGATTATTGTTTATTGATTATTGATTATTTTGATGACTAACACTATATGTTGAGTCACGTTATGTTATATGTAAGTTTTCACGCTTCTGGGAAGTAGGAAGTGGAACACGTGTGGCAAGAGAAGTCACATGGAATTTGGTACATGGTCTGAATTCATTTTGGTTATAACGCAGGTTGTGTTATGTTAGGGATTTCTGTGTGAAAAGTGTGTAATTGAAATAGCAAATCACGTTTACTTGTGAAACTTTGGCCTTAATTCTCAGGAGCCTAGTCTCCACATGTGTCTTATCCCCAGAGAAACGAGTAAATGGTTTGTTTAAAAGAAGGGTAAGGTAGAGGGAAGTGCTACCTTATCGACGAGAGTAAATAATTCTGTGGTAGGGTAGAGGTAAGCGCTGCCTACTGGAAAAACAGGATTCTTGTGTAAAAGGACAAAGCTGCCACTTTTGTTTAGCGAATCAGACTATGGAAATGTTTTAATTGTTGTAACTAACGAAGAAAACAGCAAAAAGAAAAATTGCCGATAAATTTTGTAAAGGAGGGGTAAAGAGTAGAAGTGACGTGGAAAAGTGCCGCGCTAGGATTGGATAGTGCGCTAGTCACGTGAACACAGAGTCAGGAGTGACGTAGAAAAGTGCCGCGCTAGGATTGGTTGGTTCGCGGACGGTGGGAATTGTTCTGATTGGTACGTTAGTGTGAGTCGCACTGTAATTGGTCGAAGTTCCGTACACAGAAACAGCGTTAGAGTAAAGAGAAAACAAATAGAAAACATGCCGTATTACGAGTATGAAAGGGAGAGAACGTCATGGACGACGAAATTGAAGAATTTCTTTAAGAAAGACAAAAAGGTTGTGACTAGAGAGGGACAAGTAATTCCTCCGCCGAAATCAGCAGCTTCACATATGATGCTGAAATATGGATAACATACGTGCATATGGTTGGAAAATTGGGCTAAATATACAAAGAATGATGGTGCTTTGGCTTTCCCTGAGAATGGATCGTTTAGTGTAGCGGTTTTGCGAAACTTGCGAGAAAAAATGTGTAAGTTGGAACCTAGACCTAGACCAACACAGTTTGAGGCTTTGACGGAATGGGAGGATGAAATGTATGAACGAGAGAGATTCAGAGGAATGAGAGATCATGAATTTATGCCTGGAAGATTGTGGGGAGTAAATCATGAGGACAGAATAAAACGATGGAGATGTGCTAACATGACAGGAGGTTTGTTTCCAGCTTTTACAGTTTAAAAAGGGACAAGAAAAACCCAGTGGAAAAAGATTACAAAAGTCCAAAAGGACAAAGAAAGTGAATGCAAAATATAAGTCACCCGAGTGGCTGTATATTGCACTAACAGATTACAAAGAAGAAGAAGAAAACACTCACGGAAACCAGAGACTGAGAAGTCGGATGGGAAAAGGTGAGATGCAACAAAACTGAAGTGAAAGCTTATAGTGCTTCTGCCGGACATGACAATTTACTGGATGTGACAAATCACCGGATGTGACAACGAAAGAATTCTGGAGAGAATTAAAGAAAGTACCAAGCAAAGACTTTTTGAAAGCAGAGTGGCATCTAAGTCATTTCTGAGGTGTAGTGACACAATTTTCTGAAACTTAACAAATAGAAAAAGAAAAATGGAAAATAATAGGGATAGAAGGGATAAATGTGAATTTATAAAGAGATGGTGCAAAATGTGCTGCTTTTGTACAGGGTTATTAATGACCATATGGATAGTTTTAGCAATCACAATTCCTATTAGTGTAGCTGTGATAGAAGCAAAAAATGATACTAAACCAGAAAAAGAAACTAGTATTAAAGAACCAGTTATTTTAAGAAGTAGTGCAGAGTTGCATAAGGATAAGTCAGTAACAGATTTTTCAAAGAATGTTTTTACAAAATTGTTGTATGAGTACGTAGAGACAATGGACGTGAGAGATTGTTATGTTTGTATGCAGTTGCCTGCATCAGTATCAGAAGGTGTGACTTATCATCACCTACCTCTGACTTATGGAATAACATGTAGTATAATAGCAAGTTTATTTTATAAAACAGGTAGATTAGAATCTTATTATACTGATATAGATAAGATTTTTGCAAACATTCCAGTAGTACCCGAACTTAACAAAGTAAAACCAGCAAAAGTGTTAGGAGAATTCTTTTTAGAACATAGAAAATTAACGTTAGAAGAAATAGTTAATAACAACCTTACCTGTGAGTTAAAGAAAGAAGAAAAGGTATTTTTAGAAATGGTTGAAGAAAGAAGAATGAAATTTCAAAAAGAAGCAATAAAAGAGGAAGGAAAACGCTTATGGACGTTTGAGGAAGGAAATCATGAAGGGAAAAAGATAAATGCCGCAATGACATTAGACTGGCCGCAAACAGGAAAGTTGTGTATTAGGAGAAATAAGACAGTCTATGACAATTACTTTGTAGGTTCCAGTATCTGCCATGACAATTATCAAATTCTGGGAGGTTGGGGATTCAAAGGTGGAAAAGATCCAATATTTCCAGGTATATATTATATTTGTGGGAATAGAGCTTATTACAGGTTACCGGACCATTGGTATGGAACTTGCTATGTAGGCCTGGTCTTTCCAAAAAAATTCACATGGACAGAGAAGAAAAGGGAACATACAAGATGATTAATAGATTTACACGTAGAAAGAGGGAAAGTTTTTCAGAAATTGTAGGTGATATTTTTGGAGCATTGATACCAGCAGTGGGAATATCTTTGAATGCATTTAAAATTCGGAAGTTATCCACAGTAGTAGATCGTTTGTCTACAGATACTGCGGGAGGGTTCTTAATGGTAAATACCGAAATGGTTGCCATGAGAGCTATGGTGATGCAAAATCGGCTTGCCCTTGATATTCTTTTGGCAAAAGAGGGTGGAGTCTGTGGAATGTTGAAAGTCCAACATTGTTGTACTTACATTCCTGATAACAGTGAAAATATACAGAAGTATATTACAAATATTACAAGTTTGCACAAAGAATTAGTTCCACTGGAGGTTGAAAGTGTTTTGGGAAAACTTGGTAGAGGGTTTTCTTCAGTAGCGAATTGGTTAACTAGGATGAGTAGACTAGTGATAGGGAAAGTTATAATAGTAGCCACTATAGTAATACTGTTAGCCATGATATTGAAAATAGTAATAACATGTATAAAGAGAAAAGTAAGACAAAATAAGATAAAAAGAAATAACAGAATAATGAGAGAAAGAGAGAGAGAAATGGGTGAAATTGAGTTGGAGAAAATGAAAGAAAGCATGTATAAAGAGACTAAAAGGCAAGATGAAGAATAACAGATGTATAAATAACAGAAATCAAAGGATGAAAGACATGCTGCCTGAAAAGAAGTATGACTTGGGTTTTATGTGGTGATTTAAAAATCACCAAAGGGGGAGTTGATGGAGCAGGGAAAATAAAAAAATTTAACCCCTAACAAATTTTATAATTAATTAAATAAAATGTTCGTTTAAATGTATTAATCAACACTGTATGTGTGGGAATGGTAATATGCCAATGTATGTGCTAAATAATCTATTAATGGATGTCCGTGTGTCTAATTATAACGTAAAAATAAAAGCGTACTAAATAAAAATAAATGCATGTTTGTGCTTCATAGAAATAAAATGTGTTGTTGCAAAAACAATAGTGATGGTAAGTAAGGAACAGCTTAAATGTTGCTTTCTGCTAGGTAACAACTAATTGGGGTACGTAGATGACGGGAGGGAAACGAAAGGGATATTTTTCTCTATTTTAATTATGTTTTGTTTGCCTCACATTAGTGCTTCTAAAAGTATAACCGAGTGGCGATGTAAAATGGCCGCCAGTGGGAAGATGTGCGCAGGCGCAAAGGGGACACGTGATATGGGATGAAAAACGGAGAAAAAAGCTAAAGCCTCGTGAGGTTTCTGAGACGTTTGGAGGCAAGAAATGGTCAAGGCTGGTGTGACCTAATTGAACTGATAGTGTGCCATGATGATCAGCAGAAGGCCCGTGGGAAACAAGTTTAAGAGAAAGGACAATGACTGCGGAGTTCTCGAATGTGTCGAAAGAAGTTACAAATGAACTGATCGAATCGGATGGAAATGTTTAAGCGTATGGGAAAGGAAATGATCCAAGGACCCTTGAATCCAAGAGAACTTGATTAAAAGAATGAATAAGCTGACATGCATGGACCAATGAAAGAAAAGCGTGATATTAATGTTGCAACAGTTAGTTAGCAAAGTTAGAATTAGGGTATAAGAGGGCCTACTCTTAGTGGGAGGGGGTCAGTCGTGGTTGCAGTCACAGTCAGGAGAGGAGTTGAAGAGTCGCGTTGGTGGCTTCCAGTGCTGGGTGGTTCTGATCGATCCCTTACTGAGCGGGAGATGCTGAAAGACTGTTAGAGGAGACGGGTTGCAGGTAGCTGATGCTGACGAGCTGAAGTTGCTGTTGCTGTCTTAATTTTACAGTTGAGTATGAGAATCAGGCTATTTCTAATTCCTAACTTAGGTTAGAAATCATTAGGCTAAATTAGGAAGCTAGGCAGGTAATTAGGGTTTTGGCTTCATGACAAAATTTCCTTTCTGCAATAAATTGATTATGCTTAATAAATATTTGAATTTAAGAATGAATAATTGAATAAAGTATTAAAATTCTTTTCATGCTTTTAAAAATTATATAAAATTTAAGATTCTTTAAACCCAAAATGACTCAGTGGTTATTTTCCTAAATGATTGTGACATCAGTAATTGGTTATTGTGATTCAGCTGGTCTTAATCACTATGAACTAATTTCTTAAATGAATGATTCATCGACAAAACAATGAGCAGGAATATCTTAAGAAATAAACAAAAGAAAGTGACAAATTAAGGTAATAAGATATCCTGGCTCTTCCAGCGGTACATAAAATGGTGTTCTCCATTTAGTTCTCATGCTTCTCCTAGGAGTACAGAATTTCATAAAGGTGTAAAGGAAATCCAGGAGTGTGCGTGTGTGTTAGGCGATGTTTATGGGCCCCATCGTCATGTGGATATGAGAAATATAGTTTGCCCCTGGATGACCTATAAGTAACCTGGGAGGAGAATAGTTTTTATTGTACGCGCTGCATCACTATACACAGTACTTATATGCCCTCATATATTTACTGTCTTAGCCCAATGGTGGAAATGTTAATCTTTTTCACTGTTCTTGTAATGCTAATCACGCTAATCTGTTTCATTCTATTGATTATTGCAGCGCACATATTTTATACAAGAATCACAATGCTTCATTAAATATTGAAAAGCCTTGTTGAGTATTTCTTGTGTACTTCTTTGGGTATGCATGCGAGTCTAAACGAAAAGGTTCTAGATCTGTTACCACGATTTCCTTGGGAGATCAGGGTTGTCATGGTCTGAGGTTGCACACACATTTGGTATCCTGTAAGGTTAGGGGTGCAGATGGTGCACTGTGGGCTAGCAGGGACATAGGCCAACTTATCCTGAGGGTGTGCACGAAATCAGTCTGACACAATCCTGATGTTTATGTTGTCCAACAAACGCAGTTTTACTGAAGGAGGTACAAGCTGTATGACATGACGCCGCCAACGTTTTAACTTGGGTTCTTATTTAAGTATCAACTGGGTAGTTTTCTTTTGTATACCCAAAGAACCCTATTCACCTATTAACAGGAGACGTCCTTGGTGATAGGGAAAAATACTGCTCAGCTGAGTTGGTTAGCCCTATGTTTTGGCTGTAGGTTGTTCAAGTTTGAACCTTTTAAAAGGATCTCCCCATAGGGGATCCTACATATACAAATGTCTGAAACCGAAAACCTGGTTATCACCATACCGGGTAACTGCAGACATGCGGTTACAGAAATGTTTTTGCATTGTGGTCTGCCTCAGACGTATGGAGACATTACCTTTGAAAGGGCCGGGCCCATAAGTCTGGACCTGTTCCAGAATCACAATCCGATGGTTCTGTTTAGCAGCAGGTAAGCGTAGAGGGGAGAAGGTCGTTATTAATGCCAATCAATTCAATAGTAATCTCTCTGAACACATAGTAACCACAGACACTTACGTAAGGTTAGTTAGTTTATTACAAAGCCAAAAATAGCTGAACATAAAGACACCTTACACTAGAGTTTAGAAATACATGGGATTCAGCATAAAGCCAAATCTGCGTATAAAGTTGAGGCAGTGTAACATACACAAAACAATTCACTCAAGAAATAGGATGCAGAGGATCAAAAAGCATGAGTCCAAATTTCCCTGCATTGAGAGTTGATGAAAATACGGCATCTATCCATCCCTCCACTAACATGACATCCCTACTCAAGCATTCTCAGGAAAAGGAATAAAAGGTGTCAGCATGTGGAGTCTTCCTAAGAAGTCTCTCCACCATCGATGGGTCCGATAGCATAAAGCTATCGAGACAGAGCTTGTTCTAAGATGGTCTTTCTCCAAAGGCAGAGAAGAATTGGGCACTTTCCCTACTCTAGCAACACATTATAACAGGTATTTTTCCCAAGAGTTCTTTCAGGTCACGCCATCCGCTCTGAACATGATCTCATAAGTAACTTTCCACAGGATAGCGATGTTCCAGAGCAGCAGCATGTTGACCTTAATTCACAGGCCTTCTCCGGTGTGAACACAACAACTTTCCTTATCAGCTTAGGCTTACGATGTATCTCCTTCTCTCCTTGCCTGACTAATAAAACAAAGACATTATTCTAGCTAACAAGGGCGTTTCTTCCTCCTGCAACACAAAACGTAAGGAAGAACGAAATCCACACCACACATGAAATTCAAACTGTTAATTCTAAAGCGAGAGCTTCCAGGGAAATTGCAATTCAGGCCTACAAGATTCAGATAACATAAGAAAATGGTATATGAACAACACTTTTCTTCCCAGCATTCATCTGCTGACACGTAACACACTGATGACACACTGCTTCTGCAATCACACGAAACCTTGGATTAAACCAAGTCTGCCATTGGGTTTAGCAAACAATCCGGTAACACTGCCCTACCATCAGTTGAAACCCATATGTCATCTTCTCACTGCCTGCTCCGATCCACCCTGCTTGTTCCTGATCTATTGCTTCCATTTGTACCCGCCTAACTTCATCCCATGTGTCTGCAACATCTAGTATCATGCTGAGTTCGGACTTCTATGTACTCTCGCTAACATATTCCCCATTGAAAATGCATGCGTTTGTGGCACAAAAACGAGCAACTTCATCCGCACAGTGGTTTACTTTGGTGACAAAATCATCTCCCTACCCATGAGCAGCGCACTTTACGACCGCCACTTCCTTTGGTAACTGCAATGCTTCCAACAGTTGTCTCACATATTCCCTGTTTCTAATGTGAGATCCTGATGACGTTAGGAACCCTCTCTGCGACCATAGCTGTCCGAGGTCATGAACTACACCAAAACCATAATGGCTATTGGTATAGATGATGACTCGGATCTGCTCAGAGACAAGGCATGCACGGGTCAAAGCAATGATCTTGGCCACTTGTGTGGTGTGTACTCCCTGAAGATAAGCAGTTCCACAACTCCAGAGATGGTGCAAACAGCAAACGCTGCTAGCAGTTTACCTCCATTGTCTCTTAGGCATGAACCATCAACAAAAAGGACTTGGTCAGGATCTGGCTATGGCTCATCGACAATGTCAGGTCTCGGCTTGGTGCAAAGCTCAGTAACATCCAGACAGTCATGGTCTTCACAATCTTCCCCATCAGCACCTGGAACAGGTAACAAGGTAGCTGGGTTTTACACAGATCAGCGCTTTAAGCTTACGTTCTCTGCTGCAAGTAGCACTTGTTCGTATCTTGTCAACCTGTTATTAGTCAAATGCTGTGTTTTGGTCCTCGTCATGAGGAGTTCAACTGAGTGTGGTACATATACAGTAAGTGGATTACCCATCACAATGCTTTCACATTGCTCAATACTGACACTAGTTGCAGCAACGGATTTGAGACATCCGGGCAACGTTGAAACAACAGGATCTAATGTAGCTGAGAAATAGGCCACTGGTCTACTGGCAGCTCCATGTGTCTGGGTGAGTACAGAAAGAGCACAACCTTCCTTCTTGTAGGAGAACAGCGAAAACGCTTTGTTGTAATCAGGCATTCCCAAAGCTGGAGCGTGACACAGGCACTCTCTCAACTCCAAGAAGGCAAGTAAGCAATCATTATCCCAAGGTACCGGATCACTCACATCCTTGTGGGTCAGCATCTGCAAAGGTTTTGCCATCAAGGAGAAATTCGGAATCCATTGTCGGCAGTAGACAACCATTCCCAAAAACATTCTGACCTCTTTCCGGGTAGTGAGCAGATTCATTTTTATGATCACCTCCACTCGTTCTGGTGCCACCTTCCTCTTGCCTTTCTCAATTTGATGACCCAAATACTGAATTTCAATCAGACAGTACTGAAGTTTGCTCGGAGACACCTTGTGCCCTTTGTCAGCCAGGTGATTCAGTAAGGCGACAGTATCATCCGTACAAGCCTCCCGTGTCTCAGATGCAACGAGAAGGTCATCAATGTACTGGACTAGCACTGACTTTTGAGGCAAAACCAAGCTCTTGAGGTTCTTCTTCAAAACCTGATTGAAGATGGATGGACTTTCAGTATGCTCTTGAGGGATACAACACCATGTTAAGACATGATTTCAGATGGAAAGCAAATAAAAATTGGCTTTCCTCATGCAATAGAATGGAGAAAAATGCCTGACAAAGGTCAATCACTGTGAACCAGACGGCTTCACAAGGAATCTGGAATAGGATCATAGATAGATTCGGTACCAGAGGTCAACATGGAATCACAATGTTTTTCACCTTCCTAAGTTCCTGAACTATGCGGTACTTTCGACTGGGTTTCTGCAATCCCATGATGGGCGAATTGCACGGATTTCCTATGATCTCCTTACGTATACCCTGCGCAATCATGGACTCAATCACAGGTATAATCCCTGCCACTGTTTCCAGGGTCAAGTTGTACTGAGGTGTTCTCTGAATTTCTGCATTAGGCTTGATCTGTATGCGGAGTGGCTCAACTCCTCGAATCAGTCTGATTTCCTCCCCCGTGAAGTCCCATGCTACAGGAGAGACGATGTCTCTCAAGTCCAGCGGCACGTCTTCCACTGTCAGTAAAAGAAACATATCTACATAATGGTTTTGGTTCACTAATTTGAAAGCAATGTCATCATCATTAGTCTGCAACTCAATTCCCTTCGGCGAACAATAGATAGTACAATTCAATTTGCACAAGAGAGCATGCCCTAATAAACAGACTGGACTCGAATCACACACCACGAACTGGTGATGGTCCTGGAAAGTTTCGATTTTTACCGGAACTTCTGTCAAAGGGTTTGTCATTCTTTTGTTGGCAACTCCTACAACTTTGATTGATTTTCCCGAGATGGGTAGGTTTGGGACTACTGCAGATCTCACAGTAGAACAGGTAGCACCAGTATCAATCAAGAATGTAATGGGATGACCATCTACGTCTGCCTCTACATATGGACTGTTCTGGTCTACCTCTAAGACTGCTCCAAGAGTATAGTCGTCTTCCCCCCTCAGGCACCGTCATTGGGACGGGTCCTGACCTAATCCATCTAGCGCTTCCAAAAAGGGCATCTGATGGTACATTCGATTGCCCTGTGAGATCCTCGGAGGTTGCGACATTTGCACTAACTGGTTCAGATTTCCTCCTGCATTAATGGATCTTGGCCTTGTCACCGTCGATAACTGATTTATCGCGTCTGTCACCTGCACGAGCTCTCCCACCTGCACCTGATTCGCCAGATTTAAGCGACAATCGCGCTTTCAATGCCCGATCTCATGACAAAAATGACAGGCAGTTGTCTTTTTCAGCGTACCAACATCTATCCCTGTTTTGGGATCTATGGGGACACCTCTTCCTCTTCCCTGTCCCGCTGGACCGGATGTTCCCTGAAGACCTCCTTGGACATTCCCTTGATTATGAGCTACTGTCCCTCCTGTTACCTGCACTTGCTTTCCCTCCTGTGCATTTCGTATTTGGACCAGCATTAACTTTTCCTTTATCCTCCTATGTTTAAAATCCACCTCATCACTGCAATAGCTGGCATACCGTCAAATTTCATCCACGGATTTATTCTGCCAGCAGATCAAATGTTGCTGAATCATAAGGCTGATTTCCGGCCTCATTCCTGTCCCATGTCTTTGGGGGTCAAGTGTATCTAACCCACTGTACTGCTTGAATGCTTGCAAGAGCCTCTCGTCATAGGTATTCACTGATTCTATAAACTCGTGGATCGTTTGATCTATCTTAACCCAATCAATGTCCTGAGGGGCTATTTTGGACTGCAACCATGTGATCACCTGATCGTACTTTTACTTAACCAAGGGCGAAGGACCATGAGTTACTGGATCTCTCTCTGCCTCAGCGGTAGGCCAATCAATAGCAATTTTGCATGCAGACCATAGATCACTAGGAACCACAATTTCAAACAGAGTATTGAAGTCAATCCACAATACTTTCGAGATTTTGACAAAGCGATTGACTTGCATGTACCATTCAGCAGGGTTCTCTCTCAACCTAGGAAAATCATTTGTGAATGGAGCTAGATCACCTCTACTCCAAGTGACATGCACATACCCTCCACTAGGCACTTCTAGTAGTGGATATGCCTCAACTCCCGGGGTTCCCCCTCCTGGAGGTGGTGTTTTCCCTCTCTCTTTCCTAACACTCTTCTTCTTAGACCACCTTTCCTCTCACTTATCAAGCATACTCCAAGCCTCTATTCCTATAACCAACTCTCGGATGTGTGTTTTCAATCCCGTCACTCTCTTTTCCTCCAGCTCATGGTCACTATAATTAAGCCTATGATTTCCCTGTAGCATTTTCGTTCGAGACAAGTCTACTTCATACCTCTGAGCTAGTTCTGACAACTTCTTGTGTGCTCGTCTCGCTTTGCGGGTGACATCCTTCACTATAAACAACAGGTCATCTGGCTCATAGGTCTTTATTCTCTCCAAAGGTAAGTTGCCACTGATGATCTCGTCTACCTCAGCCTTCAACCTCACCACATCCAATAGTTTTGCTTTTACTGCAGCCTTGATGGTTCCCTGACTTGATGAACTGTTCTGACCTTCCTTGCTGTTATTGTGATCTCTCAACCAAGTCTCTAAGTCTGCAACGTCTAGAACATGTTGATTTTTAATATTATAGTTAAGTTCTGCGGTTAAAATGCATGCTGCCAAAGGCAGCAGAATCGCAAAAGGTAAGTCTTTACACATATTTCATGTGAACTTTCTTTCTCTAACAGGACAGTCATTGACTTGTAAGGAGGCGTGTGTTAAATGTGCGTTGTTAGCTTTCACCAATTTTTTTCCTTTTTTTTTATTTACGCCAGTACAAAAAAAGAAACAAGAAGTACATTCTATAAATTAGGAGCAAGCAGCTTAGGAATTAATTTACAGACCCAAGAGACAAGAAAGAAACAAAAAACAAAAAAGGGAAAGAGTCACAAAAGAGGATAGAGACATGACATTTGGGATAGATTACTTAAATACTCAACAAAAACACGATATTTCAAGAATTTCTAGCATTTCATGACGAATATCTCATTAACTAAAAATGCAGCCGTTCCGATACTTTCCACCAGATTTTTTCCCCTAGCTGGCGTTTCCTGTAACCTTTAAAAGTATAGAGACTGGACTCCAAATTATAGATTGCCAAAAATCTGGATCTCCACATTTCGAGCGACAAGGGCTCTATGTTCACCCAGTTAGAAGCAATGCATAAACGAGCGACTGCTACTGCCACAAATAGCAAATACTGTCCTTTCATTAATGCTCGATTATTTTGTATCTTATCACTTATACCAAGCAACATCAGTGAAGGTGTGAGGATAACCGATGTACCAATGATGTCAGTCAGAAAATGTTCCACCCCCCTATTAACTGTCCAGCTTAGGGAACATGAAGAAGATGTGGAGAATCTCCGCCTGTACAGCCCCACAGCACTTACATTTCCCATCTGCTTGCCCTCCCTAGTTAGCTTTTTTTGCTGGTGTATAATACAGGTTAAAATAGTTTTATAATGCTGTGCCCGGAGATTAGATGAGAGTAAAACCTTCTTCCATATCAATAGAGTCCTGCAGTGTACTCCCTTCCTGGCTAAGTCTGCAATTCAATTTTTTATTTTGAGTCTCAAGGAGCCGGCCATGTAGAGAGGAGGCAAGATGGCGGCCGAGCAGCCTGCCCCCCGATCCATGCAAGCCTTTTCTGTCTAGGACATCTCAGTATACTTTATGGACTTATGACTAACTTATAAATCGAGATGGTCTGAGCTCTACACAGGTCTTTGCTCTCTGGGTGTATCTGTTGATCGCTACACCTACTCTCGCGCGGACGACTCAACCGGTGCCTCCCTCGCCCCCCGATTCCGGGCTCAACAGGATGACGTTCCTTCCCGCAGAATGCAGCAATGCTGCTGAAGGTTGTGAGAGGATCCAATATGCGCAGCTCCGCGAAACCTCTGAATTCTCTGAGCCTGTCAAAACTCGAGAGCGGCTCCCAGCGCTCGGTGGTGCAAAATGCAAAAGCTAGAGGCACTTAAAACTGAACCCTGCAGCTATCTTTATGATGAAAGGTACAGTTAAAGGAGTGACCTTGCAGAAACCAGCTCCGCTGCGATGCAGCTCCTCTTGGAGGTGAAATCAATGGTTGGAGTATCATCAGATGTGAGCTGCTTGTGCTGGGATGCTGCTGACAATGGTGGTGGATTTCTGGGGGCTGAGGGGGGTATTTCCATAACAACTTTAGAAGGAAGGCTATATCCCCCTTTGAAATCCTCCCCTGTTATATAAGGTGGCAAGTACTGAAGGAGATACGGCTGACCCAGCTACTGAGGAGACTTTACCACTGGAGCGTAAGCAAGGTGCCGCAGACGCGCCTAGGCGGGAACCTCCAGGGTCGGAGTCAGACTGAATCCGTCTATATCTCGGGGGGGAAAATGAAGCAGATTCTGGGGACAAATTGTTTTCTTTGTCCGACCTGTCAAATTCATCTGGTGATGAGGAGCACGTAAGCGGAGCTCAGGAGGCGAATTACTCGTGAGTGGATGGAGCGATTCGAGTAGCCTGCACTTAGAAGAGGGAACAGGCCTCAGTGGCGAGTCTTACCTCCAGCACAATTCGTAAGAAAGCTCAATCAGGCGCGAGGGAGTCACCCGAAGGCGCAGATGCTTTATCTTGGGACTACTCGTTTTTTCCGGTGCTTGATGCTCCTGGGGAATGGCTCCCGAAGGTGAGCACGGCCTGTCCTGCAGTTCAGGCAAGAGCTGAGGAAGCTTCACTTACTGCCATATACCAAAGTATCATGGAACACCGGGAAGAGACAAGATCTGAGAGCCAAAGAACCCAAACTGCTTGCCGTAAAATGTAGAATGCTATTCGCCGGGTAGCTAAGTCATGCTCAGAATTTGCTGAACGGATTGGGGAGGCAGAGAATCACATCTTCACACTGGAAGATGAGTTGGCAGCACAAAAAATCGTAACTGAGCAGTTTAGATCCCAAAAGGACACTCAATGGAAACTTGCTGAATTGGAGAACCACCAGCGATGCAATAACCTTAGGATACTCGGGATTCCGGAAGGAGTTGAAGGCTCAGATGTTCGTAAATTTGTTGTTGAACACTTCACAGAAGCCTTCCCGGAGTTAACACAGTGGATTTGGGACCGTGAAGTGCAGAGGGCTCACCGTTTTCCATTTAAAGTATATGCCCGACCTGGTCAAGAGGTTGCAAGACCTAGGGCATTACTAATCTCTTTGAACACATTTCTCGCACGTCAGGCACTGTATGATCTTGCGAGGCCAGACAGGAAAAGGTCTGGGAAGGGGTATGAATTCTTCGTTCGGCTTGACTTCTGCCAGATGATTGTAGAGAAGAGATGGCAATTCAGAAAGTTAATTCCAATAATCCAGAACAAGGGGGCTCAGGTGTTCCTACTTAATCTTGCAAATCTTAAAGTTAATTTTTAGGATAAAACCCATTTTTTTGTTTCTGAAACTAAAGCCAAAGAGTTTTTGAAGAAACTAGAGTCCTAGACACTTATGGGGGATCTCTGGTGGGACTGTCCGAAAACAGGGGACTGTACAATCTATACACTTATCATAATCCCCCCTTTTTTTTAATCTCTGTCTCTTCTTCTTCTCTTAGGTTAGTTTAAGCTTAGGCTTATAGCTATTATAGTTCGGGCTTGTTCGGGGAGAGGAGCGATTTCTATCATAATGGATCGTCCTGAAGCCTCTGAGGTTGGGTGTGGAGTGGATGGCACCACCAAGTGGGAGAGAGAGGAATGGGGCCAAGGGCTGGGTCCGGTTGGGTTGAGGGGGTGCGTGGGGTTGGGGAGGCATGGAAGACGGGTGGGGCGAAAGGGTTGGGTGGGGTTAAAATAAGACAGTTTGTCAAACTGAGCAAGCAAGAGAACGCTATATTTTTGAGTAAATCTGAAAATTCTAGATATGATGCAGTATTTGTTTCTGGCGATTGTTTATATTTCGGGGGGACTGGGTCTTCTATTTTCTTAATGCTTAAGTGATGGCACTGGATAGAATCCATATCTGCTCTATTAATATATGTGGGCTCAACGATGGAGGTAAAAGGCATAGAGTAGCTTTGGAATTGGGGCTAACCCAGCCGGATATTGTCTGCATTCAAGAAACTCACATTCCATGGGGGAAGCGCAGGGTGTTAAATGAGTTAGGATACACCTTGCTAGCCTGTGTACTGCAGAGTACTTTGACTCTAGGGGTTGCTATTCTTACTAAATACTCGATTTGCACAGCGGGTAGAACGCCAGCAGATAAGTATGATCGTTGGCTGATTGTTGAATGCTGCATCGGTGGAACTAAATTTTCACTGTGCACGGTATATGGCTCAAATAATAATGAGGCGCAGATTCTGGATTTTCTCAATGTTGAGCTTGCATCTTGGCCGATTCCCTTGATTCTTTGTGGGGACTTGAATATTCATCTTGAGGCATCACACACTCAAATGACGGTGGAAATTATACTGGAAGGAAACCCAGAGTTTACACAGCACTGCGGCGATTAATTTTCACCAAGGTTTAATAGATGTTTGGACGAAATATAAGTACCATGATACTGGCTTTACTTTCTACTCCTTTCCTTATAATGAGCTGGTCCGAATAGACTACTTTTTTATGTCTTTGACCCATGTGGCTAAAGTTAGGATAAAGTCCCTTCCGAGAGTCTCTTCTGATCATAGCCCCTTGATACTAAAGACTCAGTTGGCTGGATTCATTAGATCTAGAGGTTCTTTTAGCTTTGATAGAAAGCTCTTATTAGATCCAACCTTTGTTAGTCATATTAAAATCTGGCTAGTACAGTTTTTGCAAATTAATCGTAACACAGCTGCCAGTCCGATAGTATGGGGTGCCCTAAAAGCTGGAATCAGGGGGTAGGCCTTCAGTTGTGGGCTGTTCTTACAGAAGCAGAAAAAGGCTATTCAGGGACTATATGAGGATCTCAAGCAGGCTGAGTTCATGCTCAGAAAGAGATTACAAAATAATCTGGATATCTGTGAGGAACAGATGATGGTTACTGTCTGTAAAGCCAAAATAAATCAGTACTGGAGTCTGGAGGTTGCTAGTAAATACTCACTGTACAAAAGGGAGTGTTATGAATATGGTGAGACTACAGGCAAATTCCAGGCTAGACAGATTAGGCAAAAGGAGGTGGGGAGGAGTATAGCCGCCATTAAGAACTCTTCTGGGTGATTAGTGGAAGCACCAGTGGGGATTTGGACTGTTTTTAAGGATTTCTATGAAGAACTGTATACAGAGGGGCCAGTAACTTCTAATGAGGGCTACGAGGAACTGCTCCAAGAACTGGGCAGAGGCAAGCTTAGTGGAGAAGACCAAGCCCTCCTCGATGCCCCCATTTCTTTGAAGGAGATGTGGGAGGCAATCTGTACACTGGCTCTGGGCAAGGCAGCTGGTCCCTATGAGCTTCCTCTCGAGTTTTACAAAATGTTCTTTCAGAATTATGCAGCGATATGTTGAGCACTTTTTTATCCGCCCAGAAGGGCCAGGCCCCTCCCTCGTGGGATATGGCGAATATCATTATCTTTAGAAAGCGGGACAAACCATCAAGCTGCCAGGGCCATACAGACCTATATCCTTACTGAATTGTGACAGCAAGATTTATGCAAAGATTTTGGCAATGCGTCTAGCTAGGGTTATCACTCCTTTAGTTTCATGCAGACAACATGGCTTTATCCTGGGAAGAGACACGGTCAATCATATAAGATGAGTAGTCACAGTATATGATCTATCTAAGGTACAGCAGGCTCCACTCGGTCTGAATTTACTTGATGCCGAGAAGGCATTTGACCGTGTCTCTTGGGACTTTCTCTGGGCTGTGATGCGATGCAAAGGATTTGGAGATGGGTTCATATCGGCTGTGAGGGCTATGTATAGAACGCCCACTGCTAAAATCTGTGCAATGGTTCTTGAATCAGACTCATTACCCATTTCCAGAGGCACAAGACAGGGTTGTCCCTCCCCCCCCTTCTTTTTGCTTTGTACATTGATCCATTTCTAACTATGCTGGAATGTAACACGGTCATTAACTCTATCTGGCATAGACAGGATGAGTTCTGGGTACTTGCCTATGCAGCTGACATAGCCATCGTTACTTCGGAACCGGCAGTTGCCGTAGTAGAATTTGAGAAGGTGGCCAAACAGTTTGGGTCTATCTCTGGATATAAGTTAAATGCAACTAAAACCCAGGTCGTTTGTACTGAACAAGCTGCTTTCGAGGATCAAAGGGTGGTGGATGAGGCTGTATATTTAGGGATTAAAATTAGATCATGCTTGGATCAATTGGTAGAGGTAAATTGTCTCCCTCTCCTTTGGAAAATCAAAACCAAGCTTGATAGAGTCGAATGCTTGCATCTCTCACTAGTGCGAAGATGCAATGTCTTAAAAATGAGTGCTCTGCCAAAAGTACTATTTTTTGGGGAGCTGTGCCCCTAGAACTTAACAGAACTCAGCTCCAAAAATTACAAGCGATGAAAAATATGACCCTTCCCAAAAATCGGGTGGGGGGCTGGGCAATACCTAACTTTACACTTTACTATTGGGCTTCTCTTTTACAACACATGGGTATTTTGATAGCAGGGGAGAACACTATAGATGATGCTGAGGCTCCATCCATTTATTAAAAGTTACTGGGCTCAGTAGCAAAGGGATGTCTGCTGAAGAACATGGAACCCAGTTACTAAAAGAAAACCCTAGATTTAAGGTTCAGGTAACAGCCTATAAAGTGTGGAAGCAAGTTAGACGATCTCGTCAGCTTGGTCCAATTTGTTACTATACACTGACGTCCGTGACTACATGAATTATTTTGGGACTTTGTAATGGGAAGATGGAGGACAAAAGGGATAAGTAAAATAGGGATTTTTATACTAATTCTCAACTCTGTTCCTTCTTAGAACTACAAAATAAGTTCTCGCTCTCACAAACTGATTTTTTAAAGTTTTTACAGGTACAAGACTTCCTAAAAAGAAAGAAGAATTCTTTGAGCATAATGCTTAAGAATCTTCTAGTTGAGGCATCTAGTAGGAAGAACAGAATTGGTGTCTTTTATGTCCGGCTCCTTGAGACTCAAACAGATGACCTAGAGACTTTTAAGAACATGTTGATTTCCAGCGACTCCCTGACTTGCACTTGTTTCCGAAGCTACACCCACTCGTCCTTTCACTGGAGATTCCCACATCCTCAAGTTTGAACTAGTGTTTAGTACTGGAACCAATGCGTATTCCCGAAGGATCGGCAGTGGCTGGTAAAAGGGGTACTAGATTCTACTGGCACTAGAGATGGACAATTTCCACTCATGTTCGCTGACTCACCCAATCCAATTCCACCTGAGCGGACTGTCGCTGACTAAGGTTTCCCACTCAGTTCGGGGCACACACAGGAACAACAGGACCAATGGTGACCGGTACTGTAAGAGCTTCCGGTAACCGTGAAGCAGTGCTAACTCCATTTTATTCCATACCTCCTAAAGCGGACTCTCCTGTCCCCCCTCCTCCTGTAGATCCTCCCCACAACTCCTGTACTAGGACCCACTTGAGGTACTGGCACACTTTCTGTGTTCCCTATATTCAACAACTCTCGCCTTCCCTCCTCTGAGTGCGGATTGTAAGGTGGAGGACGATCAGATAACAACCCATCCAACAAGCTGTCGTCAGTATCACTCCCATCATTTCCATTTTCCCTTCTATTCTGATTCTGAGAATCTCCCTCTCCTACCAACATTGGGTACAGCCTTTCTTCTTCAATAGTATCCACTCTCCATCTCTTAAGCTGTGCATCCCATTGCGCTTCCTGACATGCCATCAAAGCTTTCCTCATCTTTCCCTGATATATCTCCCTTTTCTTTGCATGTGCTGCTCGTATCCATGCGTCCAATGCCTCAAACTGTGTTGGTCTAGGCAAAGGTCGCAGCGCAAACATTACTCCTCTCAACTGTTGCAACACGTTCAACCGAAATGAACCAAAACGTGAAATGACAATTCACCTTCTTTTTCAGTGATTTTGTGCCAATTTTGAAGCCAAATTATAGTATGGAGCCCTACTTTTGTCACCATATAGTGTGCAGAGTATCCTCAGGTGGCGCTTCTTTGCCCACTCGAGTAACCATCCCTTGATCACCCCTGAAAAGATCCTGCAACACCCTAAAAAATCTCATGATTCAATTGCAAGTTGTTCAAATTTTAACGATGAAACAATATTTTCCAACCACAACTTCCCAATGACTACCAACCAATCCCAGCGCGGCGTTACACTACCCGACCTATCCCAGCGCGGGACACTCTGACGTCACCTTCACTCCTCAGCGGCTCACTCTCCTTTACAGCTTTTCCGTACACATTCACTCACACAATCGTCTTACACTCCGTAATTGTCTGCCATCTAACAGGATTGATAGAATTCAGTCATCCGAAAACATTCACACATGGCAACCCTCGACCTGCGCCAGTCACCTGAATCAGTATAGTTCACCTCTGTACACAAGGTCCACTAAACGATTCCCATATGTCCCATTCACACAACGTTCCCTGTCTCAGTTGGAGCTGTCGATGACGTCTCATGACAACCCCATAATTCTTCAGTCAGACAATCACAATAAATCTCGGTATCTTCTACACCATTTAATATATCCCGGGATATTAGGACACTTTGGGACCTGAAACTCAAATCTCAATCCTTAGACCATGTCCGGTCCAAAACCACATTCATTCGACTCTCACACCAACTCTGCCAGACATCACACAATCAATTTTTTCCCGCAATCTAATACACGCCATACACCCTATTGATACTCACTCCTCCGTTCGCCGCTGATCTCGCTGCAGCATCAAACTCCATCAATCTCCACTGGATTCCGTCGCTCTCCGTTCTCGGTCATTGGGCTCTATTTTGGGGCACCGGGTTCTAGGTTTCCTCTTTTCTAGAATAGTTTTGGATTCTCCCCTCGCTTCATGTTCAAACCAGCCTGCACTGCTATCAGCTGAAAGGGCCGGGCCCATAAGTCTGGACCTGTTCTAGAATCACAATCCGATGGTTCTTTTTAGCAGCATGTAAGCATAGAGGGGAGAAGGTCGTTATTAATGCCAATCAATTCAATAGGAATCTCCCGAACACATAGTAACCACAGACAACTACGTAAGGTTAGTTAGTTTATTACAAAGCCAAAAATAACAGAACATAAAGACACCTCAAAATGAGAGTGTAGAAATACATGGGAATCAGCTTAAAGCCAAATCTGCGAATACAGGTGAGGCGGTGCAACATACACAAAGCAATAAGCTCAAGAAATAGGATGCAGAGGATCAAAAAGCATGAGTCCAAATTTCCCTGCATCGAGGGTTGATGAAAATACAGCATCTATCTATCCCTACACTAACATAACATCCCTACTCAAGCATTTTCAGAAAAAGGAATAAAAGGTGTCAGCATGTGGAGTCTTCCTAAGAAGTCTCTCCACCATCGATGGGTCAGATAGCATGAAGCTATCGAGACAGAGCGTGTTCTAAAATGCTCTCTCTCCAAAGGCAGAGAAGAAGTGGGCACTTTCCCTACTCTAGCATCGCATTATAACAGGTATTTTTCCCATGAGTCCTTTCAGGTCACGCCATCCGCTCTGAACACGATCTCATAGGTAACGTTCCACAGGATAGCGATGTTCCTGATCTGCAACATTTTGACCTTGATTCCCAGGCCTTCTCCGGTGTGAAACACAACAACTTCCCTCATCGGCTTAGGCTTATGATGTATCTCCTTCTCTCCTTGCCTGACTAATAAAACAAAGACATTATTCTAGCTAACAAGGGTGCTTCTTCCACCTGCAACACAAAACGTGAGAAAGAACGAAATCCACAGCACACATGAAATTCAAACTGTTAATGCTAAAGCGAGAGCTTCCAGGGAAATTGCTATTCAGGCCTACAAGATTCAGCTAACAAAGAATTATATGCGGGTGCACTCTACATGTGCGGTTATAATGCACCCCTACAAATAAAATGCAGATTCTGCTACATCACTTTCGTGGTGGAGAGTTACGAAGCACTCAGGACAGAGGTATTCTATTTATGGGTTACATTCACAGCAGCTAATACAACTACAAGACTCTTTCACACATACACTGCACAAGAACATCAAAATTGGTTTGAAGGCGCCCTACGACATACGCATAACAATGTTAGAGCAATGAGGGAGGAACATGGCCAGTCTTAGCCGGTTACACACCATTTCCAGATTTAGATAATCTGAGAGTTCCAGAACTGCGTACATTATACACAGATCTAGTCAAAACATATATATGTTTAACACACTTTATGCGAACAATGACAATAAATCCTGCGAGGGCTGCTCAAGCTGCACAACTGCAATTGGCTACAGCAGGCATTAGTCCATATACTATCAATGCAGTTATGGGTAAAATTCCCACCAGACGGCTGGCTAGCTAGCTAACAAAGGTTGGTGACCTCATAATAAAGAGAAAGGGATTGAGTATAGAGTTTGGTCCAACCAATCAAGATCCTGAAGCAGTGCTAGGAAAAAATGATACAAGTATGGTGATATTACCATCGCTGCCTGGGAGAAAGCGAACAATACTGGTGTCAGTGGACATAGTGAAACTGTATCGTGTGACCCATTCTACAGCAGACTACAACTTCCAAAACCATCTCCGACTGTGCAAATGGCAACACTGTCACGGAAATAGAATGATAGCCACCCTGCTTCAAGGTGGTGTCTATTGGCAAGAGTTAGCTCATCAAGTCTTTGGACCAGCAAGAGCTGTCCAATTTCCACACACCTTTCATCTCGATTTAGATGACATCTTGACTCCAAGTCCCTTTGCCGACCCTAATCTCATTGTGTAAAATCACAAGTATCTACATAAATCGAATGCAACAGGAACATTACACAAGCATCAACAATGGGAGCAATCCCACGATCCAGTAATCAAAAGTGAATCGGAATTTGATTAGAAATTTCCCTATTTTAAATCTCCACTGAAATACAGAATAATGCTGAAACTATTTCTATAAACAAAATGCAACAAACCGTACTCTTATCTTTATTTCTAGACACAAAGTAATATATTCATTTAAATTTGAGTATACAGAGAAAGGCTATTCAGCTTGGATATCAACCATACCAGTAAAATTTGAATGGAGAACAGAAAGTCGGCAGATTCAAGGGCCAGATACTTTACTACCAGTATGTTATTTTCTAGACTACTTTAAATGTTTTGAATGATACAATTGAACAGATAACGTGTGCAGGTTTTGCTGATGTAAGTGAAATGCTAACACCTTTAACAACTGGAGAAAATGATTTTCACTTCTCAAACTGTAAATTGGAAAGAAGGACTTGTGTATGGAAATTACAAATAAATGGATGTTATCAGTGATTTGCTAAAGAGGTAACAGGGCTATTGGCTAGTAAATCAAACCCTAGGTAGAACAAAGTACATACTGGCACATATAGCATTGGTAAGTTATGTCAGGCTTGGGTGAATGACTTCTCTCTAGAAGCAATAAGGCAATACATAGATACATTACATGAAAATATTTGTTTTTCTAAAAGGTCCAGAGACAGAAAAAAGTATAACTTGATTTAATTGCTTTATCAGCTATGGCTATAACTCATGGATCTGCTGCAAAAGTTCTTTAGAGAATAAAAGAATTAGATGCAGGAAATATAAAAGGAACATTTGAAGTAATAGATAATGATTTTAAAACGACAGGAAAGAAAATATATTAAATTTCAGAAATAACTTCAATTGCTTCTGGTGTAGTAAATGACACATAGATAATTATAGATGTGAAAAGGAACATTTTAAAGCTGTATTCACCTTGCAAACATCTGAGATTGCATAGAGGCCCATGGAACCTCATTAACAAAGTTGAAGTATTTGGTATGTATAATTTGAGTTATCATCACAAAATGCTAAGAGAGCAAGTCTCTGCATACAGTTTGATTGCAATGCAAGAGTTTGAATTATTGCCTTTTACTTATGAAAAATCAAGCATTACAGGGTTATAACGTGGATTTATTACAATACTTATTAATGTGTCTAAGAAACTACATTTTGAAGTATCTAGTCAGCACATTCCTTGCTTGAAAATAATCTGTATTTTTAAATGCAAAAGATTATTGAGGTCCATTAGACACTTCACTTAGATGTAAATAAGTCGTTTTAAAAAAAATAATGAATGCAACTCAGATGCAGCTGAAAAGAATGTTAATTTAAAAATTTTCAAACTTTTTAGAAAGAATGAAAAATGTATTTTATATTGTGCGATTAAACGAAGACTGTTGCTCACTCAATAAAGGAGTCATATTTTAGTGACTGAATGAGCTGGTTGAACGTTGTGGTTATACACTACACCCAAAACAAGAAGTGTTGCTTACGCTTCATTGGCCAAATACTATTGAGCTCTGTAGGAAACTGGCTCTGTATATACTATACCAAAATGAGGTATAGTGTGCACAGAGTTCAGTGGAACCCCAAAGGTAGGCAGAGGTAAAAGTAGATAGCACCTTACTCTCTATTTCTGGTAATGTGGGTGAGCAGTAAGGCTATATCAGAGGGTAGTGTTAAGCATTTATTGTACAAACTCAGGCAAGAAATGATGTCACACACTCAAAGACTGAACTCAGATCAATTTGTATGTATACAAATATTATTTAGTTATTTTATTTCTAGAACCAAGACAGGCCTGGTGCAGGTAAGTGAAATAATACTTTGCGATACTTATGCAATTAATTATAGTTGAATGTAGGTTCAAATGCAGTTGGTTGATTTACAGGTAAGTCAATAATCAGAATTACTTTTCAGTTACTTTGTAGATTACAATACTTGTTACTTCTTGGATTACTTTTTAAGTTACTTTTGCTAATCAGTGTGATATGCCTAGATATCACACTGAGACATTTGCAGTTTTTCAAGTTTTCATACAAACCAACTCCACACAAGAATTTTCAAAGAAAAGCCGTCAATGCAATCCTGTGGGAGGAAATGAAGTTATTGGTTTACAGGTAAGTAATTGTTTGTGGGAGTTGGTATTCTGGGGTTAGAACCAGGGTTTCCCCAGGGTCAAGGATGCACTATCAGAACACCCTCAGCGGCACTAGGGCGGCCGGGTGCAGAGTGCTGAGGCCCAATGTTATCCAATGGGGGATAGGGGGCATCCGGTTGGTGGCTGCTCACGAGCAGGCCACAAGGTTGTGGGAGCAAAGCTCCTGGACATAAGCTCAGGGCAAAGGGGGATCCAGTTGAGCACACAAGGTGCACCCACAGGGGCGGCTGGGTGGAGGGTGCTGTTTTGGCGTCGGGTGCCCTGTTGTTTTCAATGGGAGTTGCCGGTTTTGGATTTTGGCTGCAGGCTCATTCCAGGAAGACTTCCGGGAGGAACCAACAGCTGGGCAGGTAAGTTGGATGGCTCTGGGACGTAGGTGCACCTCCGGGTTCTCTTCTCCAGGGTGCAGGGCGGCTGGATGCAGGGGTGTCTTTTGAGATCAGATTTCACCTTACCGGGCCACTCGCGGTTGGGGGGTCTCCGTGCAGAGGCTGCAGGCGATGTCGGGGAGTCTTGGTGGGGTCAACACATGGTGGACTCGGACTCTGGAGCGCTGGGGTACCTCGTTGGGACCGGTGGGCCACTCAGACTCGGACCGTAGGCGTCGGGTGCAGTGGTGGTTCCAGAAGTCGGATTTCTTTGTCCTCAGCAGGCTCAGAGTCTTTCTTGGCTGTTTCCTTTGAACGGAGCTGCTGTCACAGGAGATCCGGTCTTTGTGGAAGGCAGTCAGTCCTCCCAGGGGTTCTGGAGGTCGCTGGCTGCAGGACAAGGAGACTTTTGTTGCAGGATCTCTGGAAACTGCAGACCGGCCGGCAGTCTTCTCTGTTGGGCGTCTTCTTTCGTCCTTCTTCTTCGTATGTTGCGGGAATCTGTCTTCTTGGTTCAGGGCTGCCCCCTAAATACTGTATTTAGGGGACGTTTTAGGGGTCTTGAGGTCAGTAGCCAATGGGCTACTGACCTTAGGGTGACTACACCTTTGTAGGCTCACCCCATGTGGGGGAGTGGGCACAATCCCTAATCCTGATTGGAGAGTGCCTGCCATCTACAAGATGGCGGCCACTGAAGAGTGGGCTTCACCTCGCCTCTCCCACCTGAAGGCTGGGGTTAGCAGAGGTGGGCACACCTTCTGGGCTGTGCTAATTTTTCCCTCTGAAAAGGGGTGGAGACAGGAAGGGGGCCTGCTCCTGATTGCAGGAGAGGCTGGGGGCGTGTTACAAAGGCGGCAAGGCCTTTGAAGCTCCCCTGCGACAGATGGCTCTTCCTGGGGAGGTGTAACCACCTCCGCCCAGAAAAAGGCTTTGTTTCTGTGCTCAGGGAGCAAAGGCTCCCACCCAAGGGGTCCAGAAACATGTCTCGTGGTGGCAGGCTGGTGTGTACCAGTCAGGGAACCCACCAGAGGCTGGTCGTTTTTCAGGGGGCATCTCTAAGATGCCCTCTGAGTGCATTTTTCATTAAATCCCACACTGGCATCAGTGTGGGTTTAATGTACTGAGAAGTTTGATACCGAACTTCCCAGTTTTCAGTAAAGCCATTATGGAGCTGTGGAGTTCGTAATGACAAACTCCCAGCACCGTATACTCTTAATGGCATGACTGCACTTACAATGTCTAAGAATTGGTCTAGACACTGTAGGGGTACAGGGCTCATGCACCTGTACCCTCACCACTGGTATAGTGCACCCAGCGAGAGGGGTGGCTGGCCTATGCCAGGGCAGTGGGTTGTAGGTGTGGCACACAGGGATGTATGCCATGTTGACTCTTCACTTTGTTCTGCACCAAAACACACAACCTGCAATGGCAATGTGTGTGTGTGTGTGTGTAAAGGTACAGGGCCTCTAAGGGTGGCACAATAAGTGCTGCAGCCCTTTGAGGCCTTCCCTGGCCATAGTGCCCTTGGTACCCATGGTACCTTATACAAGAGACTGACATGTGACCAGAGAGGTTCCAATTGGGGGTACAAGGTACAGTTTTGAGAAAGAACACAGGCCCTGGGAACTTGATTGGCAGGGACCCAGTGCTTGGCAGGGACCCAGGGCACATCAAGTCAAAGTGCATCAGTAGTCTGTCAAAAAGTGTGTGGGGGGTTTCAGCAATAGAAACTCAGCTTCCTACAAGCTCTCATATGCAAATCTTAATAAATTGACAAGCATAACTGCATTGTTCCTGAAACAAGATTTAGTGCTTGGCTTCATTTAGTGCAAGTAGAATAACAATTGTTATAAACAACATTTGTGTCAAACTTGACAGGCATAGTAACACACATGAAAACAGTAGGGAAGAGTTTGTTAGGGTTATTCAAAGAAACGTTAGGTTCAGCTTTGCAGATCCTAGGGTATATATTTTCAATGTTTTTAAAGGATTGGCTCCAATCTTAAAAGGGGTGGAATTGCGTTGCCTGTGATCCTGATGATGAAGAAATATTCAGATTCAGTACACTTAAGAGGTGTTCACAATGTGGTTACATTGAAACTGGAAGAATTGGATTGACCTACAACTCACAAGAAATGTGCACTAAACTGTGGGTTATCTTCCTGGAGATGTGTGAAGACTGAAATTTGCCATTCACCTTACGCTCTAAAGAAGACTGTGAAACAAGATGTTCTGGAGCAATGAGTAGTATTGCAAACCCACTGAGCTATTTTTCCGGCATTTCAGTTATAATGCAAATATATTACATACACATAGTTAAGATTGCACATTTAGGAGAACAGAATGTCTGAATAATCTTACAAAACTGCTTGTTGTTATTAAGTATAAATAGTGCATATACGATAAGTGTTACCTGTTGACCATTGCACAAGGCAGGGGTGACGTATGTGGAAGGGCTTTTCTGATGACATTTATGTTACATACAAATCAGGCCTAATTGTATGACAAACATGAGCATGTTAACTCTTTTGAGCGAATATGTGCAAGGCTTAGGGCCTAGAAAACTAATGCTTTGAATAGAAATCATAGCTAACAGAATGTGCGAAAATGTCATATTTTATATAAATGTTGACATTAGTCACGCTATCAAAAATAACAGAAATACAGCTAAGTGGAAAGTTCCATTCTGCTGTCCAGTGAGCTACATATAGTGAGCAACATTACAATGTCGCTCGGCCTGGCACTGGGCTAATGTGGGTAGAGGCATGTTTTATTACAGTTGCTTGCCTTTCAGATATTTTTCTGAGGCATTGTCCATTCAGTGATGCAGATTCAAGAGACTGCACAGCTTCTCCTCCTTCCCTCTCCTTGGAGACTCATTGGGGAGGAAGGTATAGAGAGACCTAAGAATTTGATGGGGTAAGGTAGCAGGGGTGTGGGGGGGGCGCAGACAGGAAGACTTGTTGCTTGGTGACATGCTGGAGTATCGATATCTGAGTGCACACCTAAGAGCTGTATAAATGTATGCAGGAAGAATACAAGTCTTTGCATAAGGCAGTGAGGGGAAAAATACTAATCACTGAGCCAATATAACTGTGAGGCTGATAACAGACATAATTGTTTGGTAGACTTTAGATCAAATATTACAGATAGCAGAGATGGGTGATATAAAATGCTTTGGGTTTTTATCTTATTCTATATTATGGCTGCGGAGATTACAATAGTTTCTATCATTCTGTTATGCAAGGTTTGTGTGCTGATTGTACTTAATAAATAACCTATCATTGTGAAACACCAAGTGCTGTGTGTCTGCTGCTTTCAGAAGTTTGGGTAAGGGTCCACACATCCACAAACATCCCCTGCAGATCAGCGCTTCTCTAGCAGGGTTGTCTGACTTACAGTGCTCTGGCTTTAGATGAGCTTAACTCATGAGAAGAAAGAGTGAGAGACACTCGTCTGCTTTCCTCCTCTCCTACGTTAAGGAAGATCCCATTTGGCAGAGGAAGTCTTTTCTGTGAGTTATTTAATTTGGAGAAGTTCAGGATACTATCAGACTTGAAGACAAGGAGGGGTCGAGGGAAAACTCTTGAATAGAAGGAAGACTGTGTCCTTATTTACAAAATGCATGAAGCACAGATATGTGGTAATTTTCGCTAGTCCAAAAATTCTTCCATCAACCGGCCTCAGACATCTTAACCGGCACTGGAGACAATGAACTCGTACATTTTGTCATCATATTCTGCCTAGCCAAGCCAATCTCTCCTAGCTGGCTGGCTAAACTGTGACTGTTTTACAAATGGCTAGACCCTCAAACACTGATATATTTGGTTACTAGACAGTGCAATAATGCAGCAGTGTAGAGTGGTGGTTTTGAGTACTAAAAGGAGCTGATAGTCTCGCAGTCTACCAGCATTCTGTACTTTTTCCAAGGAGTGATCTAGCGCCTCACACAATTTCTCACCATCAGTCAGTACGAATGTCACCTTACAGCAGAAAAAGTTGCCTTTCTTCTTGTAAATGAGTCCAAACCAGACTGAATTATATATGTCATTGACCTCAAGGCTAGAGAACCCAAAGCAAACACCTTTCTTGACAAAACATTAATTCCCTTTGACAAGCTATCTGGCTATAAAGATGAAAGACATTCAGCCGCTGCATGGAATTGGCTGCACGCACCACCAAGGAGTCACCTACTGGCTGATTTCTCAAATGATGGGGGTTATCTTGCATAGACCTATATTCATCAAACAGTCAGTGGTATTACTGGCAAAGATTACTATTGGCCCAGACCCCACTGAAACTAAACAGCGCTTCAATGAATGCTTGTCTCACATTGACAGGTGGATGTGCTTCAACCACTTACAACTGAATGGAGGCAAGTCGGAGATCATGCTCTTCGGCAAGGCACAGGAGCATTGGTCCAACGACTGGTGGCCACCTCACCTTGGCCCTTGTCCAACTCCCAAATTGACGGTACGAAACTTAGGCTTCCACATGGACAATCAACTGTCCATGAAAAGGGGGCGTGGTTTGCCGAGCCGCGAAATGGCCGCTGCCTAAACGAGCTCCGCCGGCCGGAACAACAATCCTGCAGTAAATATCCTTAAATGGTGAGAAAATAAGGTGCAGAGCTGGTATCCTGGCAGCGGAGCTCGAGAGGCTTCGAGCGGTTGATCCACCGGTGTGATCCGTGCTTGTGGGCCGCTGTGGGGCACCCCGGCAGACGCTGGCGAGTGCGGGCGGATTGACTGTGGAAGTGCGAGTCGGCCCGCCGCTAAACTCGAGACCGCGGCTTGGAGGCCTGGATGGACCGCGGCGCGCCGGTGGAGGCGTTCAGGGAGGAGCCTACAAACCGCCCGACACAAGAGATATGAAGAACTGATCGCACGGAGCACTCGGCTTCAGGGTGCTCCCACCGCACGCAGCGCCAGCCGGTGAGTGCTGTCCATTGAGGCGCTGGGGGGGACACTCCACGATGAGCCATACAGCGGGACAGCAGGGGGCCCGATTCTGCCACGGCTGCGCGCCCGGAGACTGTGTGGATACAGCGGGGACAAAGCGCTGCCACATGGCCCCACACTGAGAGGTCTGGCTCCAAATCGACGGACCAAAAGGCTGTTGGCTGCTGTTCACGAAGTATTAACAACCACAGGGGCAACCCTATAGACCTGAACCAGGGGCAATCAGTGTTTAATCCAAACAGCGGTCCAAGATATTGAAAAAATTCAATTTTTCACAGACAAATAACAATACAGTTGTACATAGAGAGAGGACTAAAAATCAAAAATCAAAAAAGAGTTTTATTTGTCTTTAAAAAAAGTAGGGAGCGGTTATTTACCCTTATATCCTTTACTTTTAGCCACTACGTGTGAGTGAGATATAAAGGAGATTGGTTCTCCTTGCCCGTGGTTAATCGTGCCAATTCATTTATGCAGCCACTGGGGCAACACAAGAATAATTTATGAAAAGTATTTCATGAAGGATTTACTTTCAATCTCGCATCATTGACTGAAGACGTAAGTTTATTTGGGTTATAATTTGGCTTCAATTACATATTGGAGTGGTCTGTTCGATTGACTCCACGGTTTGTTTTTTGTTTTTAGTTTTCATTTGGCATTGGTGATATGTCAACCTGTTGGTATTTGTCACACATCTTCATCGTGTGACTTGAAGTAAGTGGAAGTTATGTTACACTTCCTTATTACAACTTTGGGACAGTTGGTTACCACCTTTCCTTCTCCTTTTTTTCACTGACAGTTTAATTATTCTGGCACATTGGTGTGTTGGTGTTTTGTTTCAAGGCTATTGAGATTCTATTTGGTTCCTTTCACTTTCTGGGATTGCTGTCTAATATAATCCTATTTTTGGATTTCTAATCTTTTTTCTGCCCTTTTAGAAATATGGAATTTTATAAATTCATATTTATTTATAAATTATCTTTGCATTTTATAGATTTTTTCTTGGATGCTCAGCAAAATTTATGTCCTGATGATGACCATGTATTCATGACAAAGGTCGAAACGCCGTCGACGCAATTGTGGCCGCTAGTAACGAAGGACACATTGTTCTGTTTTTGTCGTTTCAGTGTTGTTCTGAACAATTTCTTTTTTATGTGACTTTTTTGTTTGCCACTTGTTTGGTATTGTATTGTATAATAATTGTTATATGTACCAACTAATACTTCTGAGTGTAATGTGAATAATTTGTTTTTATATTGAATAAATTTTGTATATTTTTCTTACGATATTTCTTATAAGGGCCTTCTTCTGTTTTTTTGATTTTTGATTTTTAGTCCTCTCTCTATGTACAATTGTATTGTTATTTGTCTGTGAAAAATTGAATTTTTTCAATATCTTGGACCGCTGCTGTTCACGAAGGGCATTGATCCTGAGGGGTGCCCCGGGCTGCTGCTGGGAACTTTGTAGCTGTGTGGAGGGTCAGCCATATTGGGCACACAAGGCGGAGAGATATCCACAAGACCGCTGTGAAACGGAGGTGAGACCGACTCACAAAAGATCTAGTACCTGTCGGTGAGGGAGGCCTGGTGACCGCGTGCAGGCGACAGAAACGGGAAGTGTGTGAACCCCGGGGTCTGACGGTCCCCGGCCCCTGGCCGCCCATATATACGAACATTACAAGCCGGACTGGTCTTCAAAGCTGCGGCTCCTGACGCGCGGCCCGGGATATCTCGTTGGGCGCGGCCGACGGCAGGATCCCGGCGGCGTGGGCTGTTGACCTGCGGGCCGGGCCGCCGGTCGAAGGGTGAGTTGGGGGCTGGGATCGCGGGACAGTCGGCCCTCAAGAGCCCGGCAACTTGTGCAATCCTCCCCATCCTGCTACACTATGGGCAAGCAGGACGCGAAACAACCAAAAATCTCCTTTGATCAAAGAAGGAGCACGCGGCAGGCAGAGCAGGACTCGGAGGCCGGTGCAGACCGACAAATGGACCCACAGGCTGAGGATCACGGAGAAGACTTGCGAACTATAATGCTGGAGATGCGCTCTAGCCTCCGGAACATTGACACGAAGCTTGATGCGATGAATTCCCAGCTAAACGCAGTGAAGGCACAGGTGGACACGCACGAAACCAGGCTGGACGCGCTGGAGAACCGGGCCTCAGATACTCACGACTTCCAAGTGGAGACCAAGGAACAACTTCTCCACATGGACAGGGTCCTCGGAGTCATCAGGGCAAAGAATGAAGATTTGGAGGCCAGGTCCCGCCGCAACAATCTCCGTATTACTGGGGTTCCGGAGACGACAGCGATTGCGAAAATGGAGTCGTACGTGTCTGACATGCTCCACGAAATCTTTGATCCGCACCTGTCGCCGGTGTTTGCGGTGGAGAGGGCGCACATAACGCTGGGCCCGCGGCCACCGGTAGGTGGGACCCCAAGATCTATATTAGCCAAAATCGTGAACTATCAGGATAGAGACTTGGTATTACGCATGGCCCGTAGCAAAGGCACCATTACGTACGGAGGAAACACCATAGCCTTCTATCCGGACTTCACCCCTGCGGTGCAGAACGCCCGGCGAGAGTTTCTCCCAGCGAAGCGGTTGCTCCTTCAAGCCCAAGTCCCGTATGCCCTCCTTTATCCGGCGAAGCTAAAGGTCAGCTATGAGGGAACTAATAATTTTTTCACAGATGCCAAGTCAGCTCTCAAGTTCGCCAAGCATGTCGGTGGTAAGACTGCAAAAGGAAAACCCAAGGAGGCGGCCTTGGAGCATGCAAACTTGAGTGACAATGACTAGGTGGCCATCTAGACTCTCTATTTTGCCTCGGATAAACAGCTGGGTTCTGATCCGATTTCGGGGGGGTGGGCTGTTGGAGGCCGAGCTCAGGACGTCTGGGGCGGCGGGGGGATGCCTCACGAGACATGGAGATATATGCGGGTTGGTTGGATTCAATGGGATGGACAAGATCTTCATGTTCCTCTGTGTCCATTACAGATGTGGGATGAGTTTTTTTCACTGCGCAAACACGACTACTAGATGTCTGCCTTCTCAACATTAGGAACTAGTAGAACTAACTCACCGACCTTATTGGTTTCCGGCCACCCTGAGTAATCAGGGGAGTGTGCCGGCATCACTGTGCCCCCGGGGGAGAGCTCCCATGAGTTACTGAAAATGTGGTTTTCGTATTGGGGTGGGTTCTCTACAACCTGTTTGGGGGGTTGGAGTGGGTGGTGGGTGGGAGGTAGGGACTGTTTCTTTATGGTTCGCCAGACTTCTGCCTTTAATTATGCAAGCAGTCTTTCTTGTACAAAGGTATGGATTCCTATGCTCCCTCCGCCCTGCAGGGTGCAGTATACTAGGACATGTATTCCATGGCTGCTCTAAATTGTCTCACCTGGAACATCCGAGGGATTAATGATGGCAGGAAGGCTCGTTTAATTCACTCCTACCTGACTCGGCATCACATTGATATTTGCATGTTGCAGGAAACGCATCTAACTGTGAAATCCTCTTCTAGATTGAAACATGGGCGTTGGGGGACGTCTTATGTGTCTGTGTATTCGAATTATGCAAGGGGGGTGGCAATTTTGATCCGCAGGGGGGTAGATTGGAGGGAAGGGTCGGTCCATCTAGACCCTGAGGGCAGATATGCTCTGATACAGGGGTTTATTCATGGATCTGAGGTGGTGTTGGTAGCAGTTTACGGCCCAAATTCGGACTCCCCTGATTTTTTCCAAAACGTGTGGGCTAAGATTAAAGCCACCAACTGCGACACCATCATTTGGGGGGGGGACTTCAACGCCGTCCTGCATGATGAACTAGACAGGAAGGGGACCTCCAGGACACTACACCCACTGGCTAGCGAGGCACTGAGGGCTATCTTAGATGACGGCCAGTTGGTGGACATTTGGAGACACTTACATCCCGGGGTAAGGGAAGGTACGTGCATTACTGAACACCACAAAGCATGGTCCCGACTCGATTATTGGATAGTTTCCAAGGATGTGGCCACATGGGTGAGGGAAGCTTCGCATTGCCCCCGGACTCTTTCTGACCACGCACCTTGCCTGCTGAGGCTCGAGCTGCCCAGTTCTCACCAGCGCATTTACGCATGGCGGTTACCGCAAGACGCTCTGCTCGATGCGGCTTTTAAGGAAGGGATTAGGGAAGATATAGAGGAGTACTTTGCTCTGAACACAGGATCGGTAACATCCATGGCTACTCTTTGGAAAGCCTTTAAATCTGTAATTAGAGGGAAATGCATCGCCAGGCAAGCAGGGGTGTTAAAGGCGATTAGAGGCTCCTTGGAGCGGATTGAGAAACAAATCAAGGACCTGGAGGCCCAGTTTTACTCCACTAGCGACCCTGCATTCCTTGCATCCTTAAAAGTAGCCCTGCTTGAGTATGAGGAGGAGGCAAGTAGAGAGGTTAAATTCCTGGGGAAACACGCGCAGGCTCATCGGTATGGTGAAGGGGACAGACCGGGGAGAACTCTGGCTGCCATGCTCCGACCCCCACGCAACACTGCCTTTGTAACTACAATTACCAAGGCCGATGGGTCACATATTAGAGGGCAGAGGGCTATACTCGAGGCGTTCTCAGGCTTCTACCAGGGGCTTTACGCAACTACTCAAAATTCCGTTCCTGAGGGACTGCAGACATTCCTTGATTCCCTACAGTTGCTGTGGCTAAGTAAGGGACACAGGGAGTATCTTGATTCACCTTTCACGGCTGACGATATCGCCAAGGTTATCAAAAGTCTGCCTCTTAACAAAGCCCCCGGGTCCGATGGTCTGACCACGATTTTTTATAAAACATATGTAGAAGAACTTGCCCCCAAGTTACTCGAACTATATGTAGAGACCCTGGAGTCTGGAGTGCTACCACCATCCATGCGTGAGGCGATAATTGTCACTTTGCTTAAGCCGGGCAAGCCGGAGGATGAGCTGAATTCATACCGGCCGCTCTCCCTGATCAATATAGATGTGAAGATTTTAGCTAAGCTAATTGCGAATCGGTTGCAACCTTTGCTCCCGTTGATCGCCCGACCAGACCAATCGGGATTTATCCCCGGTCGATCAACATCACACAATCTAAGAACACTGTTTTCAGTACTTCACTATTTACACCCAGATGTGCAGGCGGCCGCGGTATTCTTAGATGCTACGAAAGCATTTGACACACTGGAGTGGCATTATCTTTTTGCAATTCTCGTCCGAATGGGGTTCAGTCCACTGTTTCTGAACCTGGTATGGTTGCTGTATACATGTCCAATGGCGCGCGTACGGGTGAACGGCCTTCTGTCTGAGCCATTCAGCATTTCCCGGGGTACGAGGCAGGGGTGCCCACTCTCCCCGCTGCTTTTCGCGATCGCGATGGAGCCGCTGGCGGCTCGCATAAGGCAACATCACACCGCGAAGGGAATTGGCTTTAGTGCGCGGAGCCTATTGATATCCTTATATGCTGACGATGTCACACTTTATATTGTAGACCCGGCGCAAAATCTTGACCCGATCCTGCGGGAATTCATCAAGTTTGGAGGACTCTCTGGTGTAGAAATAACGGCACCCGTGTCGTCTGAATTCCCCCTGCACTGGACAGTTGAACCAGTTAAATATCTGGGCATCTGGATCAGTAGGAACACGCAGGAGCTGTGGAGGCTGAACCATGGACGCGCTATTGCCTGGCTCGAAGGGAAGATCGCGGCCTGGGCACGACTCTCCCTTTCATTGGCGGGGAGGATCGCGTTGGTAAAAATGGTGGTACTGCCGAAATTTTTGTATCTGTTTGTGAATGTCCCTCTCGTGCTCACACAGGCCTTTTTCAAACTCATGCGATCTCTCCTGATTTCTCTAATATGGGCGGGAGGTCAGGCCCGAATCTCATGGGAACTACTTACGCTCCCCTTAAGCGAGGGAGGAATGGGGACTCCGGACATGCAGCTCTATGCCTGGAGCGCTCAAGCTCACTTTTTACACTACTGGGTGCACCCTACTCCATTTCAGCCCCATGTGGCCGTGGAGGAGGCTGTGGCTAAGCCTTTGCCCTTGCAAGTTGCACTATACGGGGCTTACAAGCGCCCAAGAGAGGATATTGACACGGTTGAGATGATGCGTTGGGCATGGCATAGTCTCCGGGGACGAGCTAACGAAACTACCCTTTATGCTCCGGCCGTTCCGCTGGTTGACAATCCCATGCTGTTTCCTTGCGGACATGGGATAGGGAGGAGCCTGGCGCGAGATATGGACTTAGCCACATTTGGGGATCTTTACCCGGACGGGGTGTTCCGTCCACCCCCAGAAGCCGGGGTAGATTGTCAGGTGAAATTTGCAGAAATGTTTGCATACCATAAACTAAAAATGGCATGTCGGTCGCTGCACGCCACGTTCCCGAGCGCTCCTCCCACACTGGAAGCTCTAGAAAATGTCCTAACTACGACCTCCCCGCGTCGGCTCATCACCCGAATTTACAATCACATGCAGAAGTCGGCTCCAATCACTAAGCCCCGTGCCTGGTCGGCTTGGAACGATGAACTTCCAGCCCCAATGTCGGAAGAACAATGGCTATACTGCTGCGGCCAGTTACTGGCACTTTCACCCAATTACAAACTCCGCCTCATACACTTCAAGTTTCTGCACAGGTTTTATAGGACGCTCGTTAGCTTGCATCGCATGGGTTTGAGGGACGACGATTGTTGTTGGAGGAGCGGTAACGCATCTGCGGGATTTATGCATGTTGCATGGAATTGCCCACGACTAAGGACTTATTGGGCGAGTGTATGGGGCATAATACAGCACATTATCGGAGTGGGTACAGATCCAAACCCTTTGCAAGGTCTGTTGGGATATGTTAAGGGCACGCCAGTGCAATATAGGAAGCTCCATGCACTGCTCCTCCTATTTGCAAAACGGAGGGTAGCTATACATTGGGGAAGCAGGAAAATCCCATCTAAAGATGACTGGATCAGAGACGTGGTATTCGGCCACTCTCAACTGACTACATACTGGGAATTGATGCCATCGGCCTCGCGGCCAAAGGACATCTGGGAGCCATTTGTGGGGTGGATGCGGGAGAATCAGAGCCCTGAGACTGACATATCGCAGTAGACCTGACGAGATGACATTTGAAATACTACAGGGCTGGAGGCAGACGGGTCAGGAGAGATGCGGAACTGGGAGGGAAAATGGGAGATATGCAGAGATTTGGGGCCTTGGTTAAATGACGCCTTGTATGGAGATATGTGCTGTCCTCGCCTCGATTTGATGAAGATGGGGTGATTTCTGATCAAGGATCGACAGATGCTGTTGGGGGGGGAGTCTGGGAACCCTCTAGAGTCGATTATACTATACTGACATGCAATTGATGCTCCATTCCTGCAATATTAGGCAATGTTTCTGGCTCTGTTACATGTTAAGTTATGTTTTACGAAATGCAAATAAACAAATATACAAAAAAAAAACTGTCCATGAAAAACCAGATTAACCACATCATCGGTACCTGTTTCGGAGTAATGCGCAGCCTGCGAAAGGTTTCCAAATGGATTCCGATTGAGGCAAGGAAACCATTAGTCCAATTACTGATAATAAATCGAATGGACTATGGTAATGCCCTATTGTTCTCAATTAATGAAAACCTTTTGGATAGACTACAAATTTTGCAGAATACAGCGGCAAGGCTGGTCCTGGACCTTCCGTACAGATCCTCCTCCGCACCCTGTTTGAGATCTCTACATTGGCTTCCAGTGAGAAAACGAATCCTCTTTAAGATCCTTTGTCTGATCCACAAACACATGTACGGAAAGGGTCCGAGATACTGGTCCAAGAAACTATGCTGGTACCAACCACGCAGGATGCTCAGATCCAGTAACAAATTTTTGCTTACCCCTCTCAAAATCCAAATGGCCAGAAAAGGAGGTAGGTCCTTCTCCTTTCTCGCCCCAGCATCATGGAACAAAATTCCTTCTTACTTGCGTACCATTTCAGATCACAACTCCTTTCGTAAGAGGCTGAAGTCATGGCTATTTGACATCTGAGCTATCTTTTCTATCAGAGCCGTCTGCAAGCGCCATGAGACTTCCGAGTGATGTGAGCGCTATACAAATGTCCCTGATTTGATTTGATTTGAAAGATGCCCGCTTCTCCCACAGATCAACTTTTAGTTTTTCATGATCCTCAGCCAAAGTGGGGCATGGAGGCTCAGTCAGATGAAGTCTGTGATTTGTTATGTACATTTATCTTCTGAGTAACTGGGGGCTTAAAACCCAAAGTTGAAGATGATCTTCTCAACAAAGCTATGGACGCACAATAACTCGAAAGGGTGGGTGGCACTAGCACATCAACTAGATAGTTGTGCGATGTAGCCAGACCACTTGCAACCTGCAAACTCTGCAATGTCTCCAATCTATTCCTCTTTTTCAAGAAAGAGGCATCTGGGTTCCTAATACCATACACCCCAATCACCAATATTCTACTGGCCTTCTAACTGCGAGATGTCATCATCTCTTATCAAGTTAATATTAGTTTCTAGTTCAGTTCCAGCTCTGACATCACAGCTGGAGCAGTGGGATTAGGAAGGCATCCCCAGACGGTGCTTAAGAGCCATTGAGTCAATAGTGCCTCCACCAATGTCTCTTCCATGGCTGCTGCCCTGACGTCCGGAGCTGCAACTGCATCAGTGGTGGCTGGTGACATTTGAAAGTGGTGGGGCGTAAAGTTATCGTGGTACTGCACTGGGGGGGGGTTCTCCCCCCGAGAAATTTTTGAAAAAAGAGTGGATAAATGGAGCATTTTCAAGCAAATTTGAGGAAGCAGGAAGGTTGATAAAGCACTTGCGAAAGTGTTATGACAGGATCTGTAACAACATCCTTATATCCATCAACTTCACCCCAACACAAGTACAAACACACACTCAAACACTATCAAGTACACACATAAAGCACGAGTCACAAACATTTGTTTAGGCTTAAAGACATGTACACAAAAAAGTACACAGAGACTGCTGCAGCTGCAAGCAGACGTTGAAATACTCGATTTACTCACAAAGTGACAAACACAAAACCCGCAGCCAGACATACTGGGCCCGGTGCCACCTCACAAGCACCCCTGGTCACATCTTCCCCTTTCTGGGAGCTTCCATGAGACGCGCTGGGCTGGATGAGGAAATACTGAGTGCTTGTCCCAGCAAGTCGAGTTTCTTTCTGTGTTCAAAATTGACCACCTTCCTTTTTCTGCCTCCCACTCATTTCTGTGTTTTGGTGTGTTTGTGTCTCACACCCTTCACCATCTCTGCCACCCTCTCCTCAGCTGCCCTCTGCACTTCCCCCTCACCTTTAGGTCTCCCCCATCACTCTTTCTACCTCCTGTTTCCCCCATACAGCTCTGCCTGAATTGCACCCTCTTTCATGTTCATCCTTTCACTCTCTCCTTGCTGTCACTCTTTTCACTCCCCTTTGCCCTCCCCCTCCTCTCTGTGAACCTCTCTCTCTGTCACTCTCCTCTCATTGCCACTCTTTCCACTCTTATTTGGCCCTTATGAATCTCATCTCACGCTCTTCATCTCCATCCGTGTCACTCTCTCTTTGCTGTCACTCTTTCCACTCCCTTTTGCCCTTCCCTCCTCTCTGTGAACCTCTCTCTCTGACCTCCATCTCTGTCACTCTCCTCTCATTGCCATTCTTTCCACTCTCATTTGGCCCTTATGAACCTCATCACACGCTCTTTATCTCCAACCGTGTGACTCTCCTTGCTGTACCTCTTTCCACTTCCCTTTGTCCCTCCCTGCAAATCTCTCTCATCTGCATCTGTCACCCCCCTCTCATTGACACTCGTTCCCCTCCCCTCTGTCCCTTTCTCCTCTCTGTGAACTTGTCTCTCATCTCCATCCCTGTCACTCTCCTCTCATTGTCACTCTTTGCACTCCCCTCTGTCCATCCCTCCTCTCTGTGAACCTCTCTCTCATCTGCACTCCCTGTCCCCTCCTTTCATTGTCACTCTTTGCACTCCCCTTTGCTCCCGCCCTTTCCATTTCTTGATCCGTGGCTACTTCTTCCCACTCTTCCTTTCCTCTCTCTCTCTCCTCTTACGCTTTTATTTTAACTCTCTGTCCATATTACACCAACAGCGGTTCCTCCTTTCCCCACTCTGTGACTCTGCCTATAACATCTCACTCCCTATCATGTTCCATTTTGTTTCTTCATCTACGTTTCTCAGTCGCCAACTTTTTCACTGACATTTTTTCTTCTGTGCCTCTGCTGCCCTATTCCTTTCCTATATCTCCTTCTTCCTTTTCATCTCTCAGCCCACTTCTTTTATCTCGTCCTCATCCCAGCTGCATCTCGGGCCAACTCCGATTTGTCAAAGGGCACCTTTATCAAATCTTGGCTTTATAGCCCGCAGGACAGCTCATGCTAGGACTCCCAAGCCCACATTTCTGGCCACATTCGTTTCAGCACTGAAACAATTGTAACCATGGGGGCTGGGCTCTTTTAACATGTGTTTTGTCACAGTGGTGTTAACAAAAACACAGGGAGATGGCTCCCTCAGATGCCCACAAAGTCCCAGCTAGGTCACAAACGAAAACAGCTCGCACCAGAGTCGCCTCTCTGAGAATAACATTTAACTTATTTAAGATGCAGGGGTGTCCAGCGCTAGTCCACGAGGAAAAGTGAGGCAACACTTTTGTGTAACTACGCTGTACACCAAACCTTGTGGGCCAGTGCTAGACACAAAACCTGACTTTCGTTTTGGGAAAATGGATCAAAAAACAAACAATGGAGGGAAGTAGAACGAAAACGAGAAAAGACTTAAATCAATAGCATCAAGAAGAAAGCAGGGATACATACAACATGTAGGTACCGTGCAAAGACGAGGCATGAAATGTGCCGACGTGACTGCCCGGAACCCCTATTTCATTTTGTTTGCAAGGCTCACATCATCCCTTGATAAATAACACTTGCACTGTAGCCGGGAGAAAGAGTGTTCATGCGGGCCAAGTTGGCAGCAGTTTGCCTTTCTGTGCCACTTTTAGATTTCGTTTGAGTTACCCCCGTGCCATGCCCTGATCTTGTTGGCTGCTGTTCAACCTCTGCAACGAGCCGCAAGGCTGCCATTCTGACACGAAACAAACCTCACTGAATAAATAAATTTAAAAACACAACAGCTGGTAGGGCATCTGCTGCAAAGATCTGTGTGCAACTTGCAGTTCACAGGCTTAGAGTCCGGTGCTGTGACTCCGCCTTTCATCCTTTCCAAGACAAGCCAATATGTGCCAGTTTTTTAGGATAAAAATAGACATATTTCTAGAGCTTTGCAAAGCGCGCAGACAACCTGCAATCCGCCTTATGCGCCATATAAATAAACAGGTTTTATTTGAAACACATCGCAACACCCCCCAGTCGATCTTCCCACTCCTCTCTCTTCCACAGTGACGAGCATAATTAACATGAGGTAACATAACCTGGACGCTAGCTTACCACTTAGGCGCGAAGGTGGGAGATAAAGCTGCCAAGCCTGGTGTGGTGCACACGCTTCCGCTTATCCTCGCCTCTACCTCTCCTCACCTCTCTCTCCCCCACCGCTATCTGTTTATTTCTATCGCTCTAGGCTCTAGCTTATTCGTATCCTGCACACCTGCCTTTCTGCCTGTGCCCTACCCTGGTGCTAGTTTCCCCGACTTTTCTTGTTGGCTCCCACTCACTTTTTGTCATGCGGTGCCTGCCTTTTACTAACTGCCAACCCTTTCTGTGTATTGCTCACCGCTTGCTCCGATCTCTCGCTCTCTTTCTCACCATCCCATTCATGGCTTCTCTTCCCTCCCCTTCCTCTCTCACTTGGCCTGTCAACCTCTCTCTCATGCCTTCGGACGTTCTCCCTTTCTGCACACCACGATGCTGCCTGCGTCCAGACGCGGCTTGCAGGGGGCTTGCGGGGGGGGGGTTGTGCCGGGGGCTTCTTGAAATAAAAAAGAAAATCCTACCTGACTCTGAGGAGGTCCGCCGTCCGCGCCGCCTCGGGTCCGACTCCGTTTGGCCCTGCCTACAGCCCCTCTCAGCCAATCCTGGCGCTGCTGGCAGCGCCAGGATTGGCTTAGGGCACGGTTACCTCTCGCCAGGGGCGGTGTGTCCGTTGGGGCGTAGCCCCCCCGCCTGCAGCTCCCTCGGCGTCTTTGAACCTAAGTAAACAATCAGTTTACTTAAGTTCAAAGAGCCGAGGGAGAACTGACAATCATGTCAGTCAGCATGACGTCGGACCGCCCACCCCCTTCAGAGTCTGAAGGGGGTGGGCGGTCCTGCGTCATGTTGACTGACATGATTGTCAGAGGGACCAGGGGCAGCAGGCAGCACTGCAGCACAAGTGCGCATGAGTGGGTAAGGGCACCGAATTTTCACGCCGTGCCCAGTCATGCGCACTTGTGTGTGCACTGGCTTGCGCATGCCCATTAGGAGAGCGAGGGTTGAGCAAAGGCTCAAACCTCGGTCTCCTAATGGGCAGGCGGGCGAGAGGTAACCGTGCCCTAAGCCAATCCTGGCGCTGCCAGCAGCGCCAGGATCGGCAGAGAGGGGCTGTAGGCAGGGCCAAACGGAGTCGGACCCGAGGCGGCGCGGACGGCGGACCTCCTCAGAGTCAGGTAGGATTTTCTTTTTTATTTCAAGAATCCCCCGGGCCCCCGGCACAACCCCCCACCCCACCCCCACAAGCACCCCGCGAGCCGCGTCTGGACGCAGGCAGCATCGTGGTGTGCAGAAAGGGAGAACGTCCGAAGGCATGAGAGAGAGGTTGACAGGCCAAGTGAGAGAGGAAGGGGAGGGAAGAGAAGCCATGAATGGGATGGTGAGAAAGAGAGTGAGAGATCGGAGCAAGCGGTGAGCAATACACAGAAAGGGTTGGCAGTTAGTAAAAGGCAGGCACCGCATGACAAAAAGTGAGTGGGAGCCAACAAGAAAAGTCGGGGAAACTAGCACCAGGGTAGGGCACAGGCAGAAAGGCAGGTGTGCGGGATACGAATAAGCTAGAGCCTAGAGCGATAGAAATAAACAGATAGCGGTGGGGAGAGAGAGGTGAGGAGAGGTAGAGGCGAGGATAAGCGGAAGCGTGTGCACCACACCACCAGGCTTGGCAGCTTTATCTCCCACCTTCGCGCCTAAGTGGTAAGCTAGCGTCAAGGTTATGTTACCTTTCATGTTAATTATGCTCGTCACTGTGCAAGAGAGAGGAGTGGGAAGATCGACTGGGGGTGTTGCGATGTGTTTCAAATAAAACCTGTTTATTTATATGGCGCATAAGGCGGATTGCAGGTTGTCTGTGCGCTTTGCAAAGCTCTAGAAATATGTCTATTTTTATCCTAAAAAACTGGCACATATTGGCTTGTCTTGGAAAGGATGAAAGGCGGAGTCACAGCACCGGACTCTAAGCCTGTGAACTGCAAGTTGCACACAGATCTTTGCAGCAGATGCCCTACCAGCTGTTGTGTTTTTTAAATTTATTTATTCAGTGAGGTTTGTTTCGTGTCAGAATGGCAGCCTTGCGGCTCGTTGCAGAGGTTGAACAGCAGCCAACAAGATCAGGGCATGGCACGGGGGTAACTCAAACGAAATCTAAGAGTGGCACGGAAAGGCAAACTGCTGCCAACTTGGCCCGCATGAACACTCTTTCTCCCGGCTACAGTGCAAGTGTTATTTATCAAGGGATGATGTGAGCCTTACAAACAAAATGAAATAGGGGTTCCGGGCAGTCACGTCGGCACATTTCATGCCTCGTCTTTGCACGGTACCTACATGTTGTATGTATCCCTGCTTTCTTCTTGATGCTATTGATTTAAGTCTTTTCTCGTTTTCGTTCTACTTCCCTCCATTGTTTGTTTTTTGATCCATTTTCCCAAAACGAAAGTCAGGTTTTGTGTCTAGCACTGGCCCACAAGGTTTGGTGTACAGCGTAGTTACACAAAAAAGTTTTGCCTCACTTTTCCTCGTGGACTAGCGCTGGACACCCCTGCATCTTAAATAAGTTAAATGTTATTCTCAGAGAGGCGACTCTGGTGCGAGCTGTTTTCGTTTGTGACCTAGCTGGGACTTTGTGGGCATCTGAGGGAGCCATCTCCCTGTGTTTTTGTTAACACCACTGTGACAAAACACATGTTGAAAGAGCCCAGCCCCCATGGTCACAATTGTTTCAGTGCTGAAACGAATGTGGCCAGAAATGTGGGCTTGGGAGTCCTAGCATGAGCTGTCCTGCGGGCTATAAAGCCAAGATTTGATAAAGGTGCCCTTTGACAAATCGGAGTTGGCCCGAGATGCAGCTGGGATGAGGACGAGATAAAAGAAGTGGGCTGAGAGATGAAAAGGAAGAAGGAGATGTAGGAAAGGAATAGGGCAGCAGAGGCACAGAAGAAAAAATGTCAGTGAAAAAGTTGGCGACTGAGAAACGTAGATGAAGAAACAAAATGGAACATGATAGGGAGTGAGATGTTATAGGCAGAGTCACAGAGTGGGGAAAGGAGGAACCGCTGTTGGTGTAATATGGACAGAGAGTTAAAATAAAAGCGTCAGAGGAGAGAGAGAGGGAAAGGAAGAGTGGGAAGAAGTAGCCACGGATCAAGAAATGGAAAGGGCGGGAGCAAAGGGGAGTGCAAAGAGTGACAATGAAAGGAGGGGACAGGGAGTGCAGATGAGAGAGAGGTTCACAGAGAGGAGGGATGGACAGAGGGGAGTGCAAAGAGTGACAATGAGAGGAGAGTGACAGGGATGGAGATGAGAGACAAGTTCACAGAGAGGAGAAAGGGACAGAGGGGAGGGGAACGAGTGTCAATGAGAGGGGGTGACAGATGCAGATGAGAGAGATTTGCAGGGAGGGACAAAGGGAAGTGGAAAGAGGTACAGCAAGGAGAGTCACACGGATGGAGATAAAGAGCGTGTGATGAGGTTCATAAGGGCCAAATGAGAGTGGAAAGAATGGCAATGAGAGGAGAGTGACAGAGATGGAGGTCAGAGAGAGAGGTTCACAGAGAGGAGGGAAGGGCAAAAGGGAGTGGAAAGAGTGACAGCAAAGAGAGAGTGACACGGATGGAGATGAAGAGCGTGAGATGAGATTCATAAGGGCCAAATGAGAGTGGAAAGAGTGGCAATGAGAGGAGAGTGACAGAGAGAGAGGTTCACAGAGAGGAGGGGGAGGGCAAAGGGGAGTGAAAAGAGTGACAGCAAGGAGAGAGTGAAAGGATGAACATGAAAGAGGGTGCAATTCAGGCAGAGCTGTATGGGGGAAACAGGAGGTAGAAAGAGTGATGGGGAGACCTAAAGGTGAGGGGGAAGTGCAGAGGGCAGCTGAGGAGAGGGTGGCAGAGATGGTGAAGGGTGTGAGACACAAACACACCAAAACACAGAAATGAGTGGGAGGCAGAAAAAGGGAGGTGGTCATTTTTGAACACAGAAAGAAACTCGACTTGCTGGGACAAGCACTCAGTATTTCCTCATCCAGCCCAGCGCGTCTCATGGAAGCTCCCAGAAAGGGAAAGGTGTGACCAGGGGTGCTTGTGAGGTGGCACCGGGCCCAGTATGTCTGGCTGCTGGTTTTGTGTTTGTCACTTTGTGAGTAAATTGAGTATTTCAACGTCTGCTTGCAGCTGCAGCAGACTCTGTGTACTATTTTGTGTACAGGTCTTTAAGCCTAAACAAATGTTTGTGACTCGTGCTTTATGTGTGTACTTGATAGTGTTTGAGTGTGTGTTTGTACTTGTGTTGGGGTGAAGTTGATGGATATAAGGATGTTGTTACAGATCCTGTCATAACACTTTCGCAAGTGCTTTATCAACCTTCCTGCTTCCTCAAATTTGCTTGAAAATGCTCCATTTATCCACTCTTTTTTCAAAATTTTCTCGGGGGGAGAACCCCCCCCCCCAGTGCAGTACCACGATAACTTTACGCCCCACCACTTTCAAATGTCACCAGCCACCACTGCCTCTCGCCCGCCTGCCCATTAGGAGACCGAGGTTTGAGCCTTTGCTCAACCCTCGCTCTCCTAATGGGCATGCGCAAGCCAGTGCACACACAAGTGCACATGACTGGGCACGGCGCAAAAATTCGGTGCCCTTCCCCACTCATGCGCACTTGTGCTGCAGTGCTGCCTGCTGCCCCTGGTCCCTCTGACAATCATGTCAGTCAACATGACGCAGGACCGCCCACCCCCTTCAGACTCTGAAGGGGGTGGGCGGTCCGACGTCATGCTGACTGACATGATTGTCAGTTCTCCCTCGTCTCTTTGAACTTAAGTAAACTGATTGTTTACTTAGGTTCAAAGACGCCGAGGGAGCTGCGGGCGGGGGGGCTACGCCCCAACGCCCCATTGGACGCACCGCCCCTGCCCGGCGGCAGTGGGAAAGCCTCCATAAGCTTGTCAATTGGTAATCTATGTGGAATCATAGACTTCCCAGATGTCTGCATCACCACAGACCTAGACCTGCAGGGCCTAACACATTCCTCCTTCATCCATAATGATACGGAGCGCATTTCTGCCTTGAATGACTGAAAAAGTGCCACAGTAGGCACCAGAGATCACATCCTATCTTTCAGCAGAGGTGGATTCTATATCCCAAACCATGATCCAACTGACTTCAGTACAATCTGCTTTTTCCGAGGAAGGTCTGTGGTTAGAGAATCTACGCTCACTGTGAAACCTAGAACTCTTCTTTTTTTATGAAGCCAACTCGTTTCAGAAAACATATGAGGGTCCTTAACCATTAAGTGAAGGAACACGCCTGTTCCTCCCTGTGGTTCGTTCTATACATTTTTAGGGCAAACTGGCTCTATAAGCCAGAGACTGTAGGATTAGTCGTAGTAGGAATTGTAAAATTCCTAAAAACCATTACAGCATCATACACATTTAAAACGTTACTGATAAATAGAAATGTACAAAGGCTCTCTAATACACAACTTATAAATAATTATTAATCAAAGTGGACACTTTAAAATGTTAGTTACATCACATAAAACATACATGACTTATTATTGTTGTAAATCTAGTAATATGTGATTAAACATTGCACCTACTAAGCAGATTAGGTCGGCGACCACATTGAAGTAAAACACGGCTGCTGATGTCACGGCCTGAATTCCATAGTGAAAGAAAGGTGGCTTTAAATGTAGTCTGTGAGGGGTAATATTGTGCTTGCAATTACAAAACAGCTGCCCTGTGTTCTTGTTCTTTGAACCACAAGATCTACAAATCTATAGAATATAACTTCTATGAAAAAATAAATGTGTTATAAGTAACAATAAAAAAACATATACTGCTGCCTCATCTTAAGAGAAATTGGGCTAATTAAGTAACGCTGCACACCAAACCCCCATATCATATGTACTAAGTACATGTTTAGCTACTTTCCACTTATCGTGCCAGGACAGACTCTCGTAAAATGAGGGATCATAGTACCCCTCAATAACACTTTGAAGTAGTGATGTTCATCTTATGCCGAGCTGATTGTGCTGCAACACAACAACATTAAACTTCCACAGGTAACGACAAAGATGTTTAATGGTTGTTGAAGTGAATCTTTACAGCACTTCCTTCTCTTCTGTTCTTTATATAGAAGGACAAGGAAATATTGGTTAATGTATTTGCTCTGACATTTTAAAACGAGAACCTTAGAGGAAGCAAGGAGCTTCGGTCACTCAAGTGGCTGTGTGTGCAAACTCACGATTTTTGGGATAAGCATGGCTTTCACATACAAGGGCAATCTTCTTATAAACTAAAGTAGCACAATTCTCTTTGCTTGAGACCTGACATTTGATAGGCTGGTGGCTAGAGGAAAAAATTGCAGAATGATTTTGGGCTGTATACGTGGATGCAATTGAGGCATTTAATATAGGGATGTTGGACGCTGATGCTGAGAATCGACTGTGGATTATTTGAGGCCTGCCATAAAATACTGCCCTTTTTGCAAGAACTCTTTTACTATAATTGTATTCTATATTATTTTCTCTCATTATATTTTCCATCTTTGTGATTATGTGAATTATGGCACTAAGGGTAAGTGCACTTTGATTCTGGTAACTTGATGAATTGACACTGTGATATTTTATTATTGAAAATTGTTATTTTGTGTATGGAAGTGAGCTCAGGTAAAAAATATTTTTTCCTAAAATATGACATAATAAGCGTGTATTGTCGTTAGACATGCGTGTGCGAAGGAAACCAACTTGGGAGTTGCTTATTAATTTATGAAGAACCAAATTAAGTCTGACAGCAAGACTTTTTGCGTATATTTTACAGTCTACGTTGATAAGGGATATAGGCCTTTAGTTTTTCGGAAGATTGGGGTCTTTCCCTTCCTTTGGAATAACAATTATATTAGCTTCCTTCATAGAATCAGGCGTAAACCCTTCGGTTGCAATGTGGTTAAAAACCTGTTTCATAGTTGGGCTTAATTGGTCTAGGAAAGCCTTATAGAAGGACGCTGTGAACCCGTCAGGGCCAGGGGCCTTGTTGTCTTTCAGCGACTTGATCGCCTTCTCAATTTCCGAACTGTTGATTTCCTTTCCTAACATAATTGCATCTTCCTCCGAAAGCTGAGGTAGATTGAGACTATGGAGATATCTGGTACATTCCTCCATATTAAAGGCCTGATCATTCTTGTATAAATCCTGGTAAAATGTTTTAAATGTGTTAAGGATTTCTTTATGTTTCGTATGAGTATGATTGTTGGAATCTTTGATCGAGGAGATAACGTGCTGATTTTGTTTATGTTTGAGGTAGGAGGCGAGCAGTTTGCCTGCCCTGTTGGCCTCACATAAATTCAAAGCTTTAAATTTATTAACCCACACTCCCGCTCGTTCGCTTAATATCTTATTATACTCGTATTTTTTTTGCGTCAAAGATGACAGTATTGTAGAGTCATGTAAGGAGGCGACATGGGCGGCTTCTAAGCGTCTAATCTCTTGTTCTAGTAGGGTTAGGCCCAGGTTCATACGCTTATTTATTTTTGTTTTGATTGCAATAATTAGTCCCCTTATGGTGGCCTTTAAAGCGTCTCAGTGGTTGTTTACGCTGGTTTCAGACGCCCCATTATGTCCAAGGTAATCTGCAATAGCCTCCGCAATCCTTTTCTTATCCTCAGGGTCTGACAAAACATCATTGTTAAACCGCCATCTTTTAGGCACCTGTTCCTTGTGACAACCCGCCAATTTGAGAGTAATGCATGAGTGGTCAGACACCAATCTTGGGGCTATATCCGTGGAGTCAATTAACCGAGTATAAGAACCAGAGATAAGAATATAGTCAATCCTGGTGTAAGAATTATGAGGGGTAGAGTAAAAGGTAAAATCCCTTGTATCTGGGTGCTGAAGTCTCCAAGGGTCGTTGAGATTAAATTTAGAACAAATAGTTTGGAGAATGACGTGTGAGCTCGTAGGGTGATAGTGACAGTTAGAGTGTCTATCAATAATCGGGTCCAATGGTAGATTAAAGTCCCATGCAACTACAATGATGTCATCTTGGGGAATACTGTCTAAGGTGTTCGATATACCAGACCAGAATGTTGGGTCGTCGGAGTTAGGCCCATATATATTTACCACATGTATTAAGTCCTCACCCTTCCTCAAGTGTGTGACCAAAAGTCTGCCATCTTCGTCGTGTGTATGTGATTCTAGTGAAATGTTAGCAGATTTTGAAATCAGGGTAATAACGCCACGTTTCTTTTTATCTGCTGGAGAGCATGCCATTTGCGAAATCCAATTACATCTAATAAGCTTAGTATCATCATCAGATAATTTCGTCTCCTGTAATAATATAACATCACCTTTTGCTTTAGCCAAGTAATCGAAAATTTTGCGTCTTTTCACAGGGTGGTTAAGCCCTTTAACATTTAAGGACACTATTTTCAGGTCGCTTGATAAAATACGTGGTCTATTAGTAGCCATCATGTAAGGATTTGTATCGTAAAAACAACAAATAAAGACGCAGAGATGCATTTGGTAACCACTGGTAGAGAAACAACATATCGAAGCTCCAAAGTTGCCCCCCAGTACTGTAAGCCACTAACATCATGTCAAGATACATTATACAAGGCATAACATGGAGTACCAGGTACCCTCGCCCAGAGAACTGTAGTAGGGGATCAGGCCAGCAGACTTGTAGAAAAGAGAAGAAGAATAAGGATAGAAAAGAGAAGAAGAGAAAGAGAGCAGCCAAGGAACATCGTATGTAGATGAGAAAAACATGTTGTATGCCCTGGGTACTCTCAACCCCCCCCCACACCCCCCTCACTCCCCTCCACAACCTGAGTACATTGCATGTAGGAGGTGCGACGGCAGGAACCACCCTCCAGAGAAATTAACGTAGGTTAGGTCATTATGCAGAACTCCCCGTTATTTTAAATGACCAATCAACCTCCGGCAGAAGGACATACATTCTTAGGAAAGCGACACACATAGTAAAAGCCTATCAACATTATTACCAGCCGCATTTGAACCTGAGCATGGAAATGAAGAGACGCAGGATGAACAAATTTAGCCAAATAGAACTGTTGAGAGAAGAAACGAAAACTAAGCCCGTATCCTCAAACCTCCTAGGTAACAAACCCAAGTTAACCCTTGGTACCGGCAATGATCCCGTAGATGGAGGTAAATATCAAGGTTAGGTAACAGAGGTAACAAAGGTAACGGAGCTAGCTCCTAGCATATAATGGAGCTAAGCCCAACATTAGGCCGGTCCTGGAGATGATTTTCTCTTAATGACAGGAAGCTGTGATGAGTCCATGTCCTGAGTGGGTGGGCCTTCCAGATAGTTCGCAAGGTCTCTAGGGTCGTTGAAAAAGATATGTCTGCCTCTATCCAAAATCCTGAACTTGGTAGGGCCAACAAAGGAGAACTGAATGTTTTTGCTCCTTAATTTGTCGCGTAAGGCAAGGAAACCTTTCCTAGTGTCAACAGTCGGCTTTGAGTAGTCCTGCGTAAAGATAATCTTATGGCCGTTCCAGATGAGTTGATGGTTTTTTCGAGCATGATTGAGGATAGATTCTGTATGCTGGAATCGCAAAGGTTTGCATATAATTGGGCGGACTTGTGGTCTTGATGAAGATTTAAATGATGGAATTCTGTGTGCTCGGTCTAATTCAAAGTGTTGATCAAATGATATGCCAGTAAATTTAGGGATCCAGTCCTCTAAGAAGGCTAGGCAGGAGCCCAAAGCGTCCTCCGAGCCCTCCGGGACCCCAAGGATTCGGATATTGCCTCTACGGTTACGATCTTCAAGCTCAGCCGTCTGTCTAAGAAGCATAGAAGTCATATTCCTCAAGGACTTTACTTCGTTGCAGGATTTAGCGGCGGTATCCTCCACATCACTGATTCTCTGTTCGGCCAGTGAGAGCCTGTTGTTGACCGTGTTCATATCCGCTCTGATGGCCGTTATTTCTAATTGGATAGTATCCGTGGTTTGTTTGGTGGACTTGGCCAATTCGTGGACATCGGCCAGTTTTTTGAGGATCAAGTCCAGCATGCTGGTTACGTCTGGTTTCAGCTTGATAGGCGAATCTGACTGTGAGGGTTCACCTTTGTTCCTTTTGTGTAGCAGCTTAGGATCTCTGTCTGCCATTTTTGTAATTTTGTAATTCCCTGCACTGGTTGAAGTTTATTGAGGGTAGACCCTCCGCGAAAGGTCGTGTCAGCACTAATAAGAGAGGGGCCGTAGGCGCTGATGTGACACCGCTAAACAATAGGTTGGTATGTACAGAACCCCTTGTACCAGCTAGGATGCCTGTAGAACTTAAAACCACTATGTGCTGAGTGTACAGTTGCGCAGTTGCGCAGTTGCTCAGTTGCTCAGTTGTTCAGTTGTTCAGATGCTCAGTGTGCTCAGTTGCACTCTGAAAAGGACACTGCGTATAGCATCTGAGCAGAGTCACATGAAGAGTTCAATGGAAGCAATGGAAGCACGTACGCCAGAGCCACAAGCGCCACCACCCAACACTACAGTTCCGCAAGACTTGGACAATAACCCACCAGAAGTAGTAGGTGTTCTAGAAAGCTGCAGCACACACGTAAACTTGAGCTATGAGGCCAAGGTGGTACAAGCGCTTGCAGCCTGCTGGCACACCGCTGGTGTGTTGACCTCATACACAGACACAGACTGCCTGTAGGATCCTGTTGTTCAATAGGCAAAGTCCACTCACGTTAATGATATGCGCGTTAGATATGCGCGTTCTTGATACCTAAGCAGCTGCCGTATTGCGGGACAAAGACGGAGCTAAAGATGGGCCCAACCGGCACACACACGCAACCCCAGGCGTGGGACAGACAGTTCCGTGAAGCAGAGATGCAGTGTGTGGTCCTCCCACAAGACAAAAAGCCAGAAAGCCTGAAAGCTCGAAGTTAATCACAACACCGACACTATGTGAAGCACCGCCGCCATTTTAAGGTCAGGCGCGCAGGCTGTAGAAGTGACAAGTTGTTGGGGGTAACTTAATTATCTGGGTTACCTCGTCAGGTGTAGCGGACGCAAACTTGGAGCCAGATGTTTGCTGAGCTGGCGAGAGGCTCCGCACTGCTCTTCCGATCAATCCCAGCGGGTCCATCTCACCAGGTAGGCGCCATTTTAAGCTACGCTCGTCCTCGCATCTCGAGGGAAAAAGAACAATGTTATCACAGCTATGGCTCGAAAAGGCTCAGCGACGGGTTCCCCATAGGCAGTGTGGCTCCCAACAGCATAATCCGTTGTTTTCAGGGGTGTTTGACGCAGGCCAATCCCATCGGGTTCGTCGGACTCACCAGATAGTCGCCATTTTGAGCTACGCTCATCTTCGCATCACGGGAGAAAAGTGTCCAATATTGACATCATTACGGCCACGAAAAGCTCAGCGGAGGGTTCTCCACAAGCAGTGCGGCTTCCTACAGCATTCCAGAGGTTTTTATGATGTCTTCGGCTCACGGGAAGGCTACATTACATCTCCGGATCGGCGGAGAGACGGAGTCAGGCAGCCATCCACACTGCCGTCCAAGCCATTTTAGAAAATGCCGCAACCAAGAATGAGCCTTCCGTCGCAATCACATTGGACGCCGAGAAGGCCTTTGATAGGGTCTCTTGGGCTTTCTTAGACTGCTGCCTGCACATCTTTAACCTAGGTAAGGATTTCTCCAACATGGTTATGTCTCTTTATTTCAAACCGACGGCACGCGTTGCTGTTAATGGCTCTCTCTCCGAGTCTTTCTCTCTTCACCAGGGCACCAGACAGGGGTGCCCATTGTCCCCATCTCTTTTCCTGTTGGTACTTGAACCCCTTATCCTGGCCATCAAACTCAACTCAGGTATTAAAGGGGTGGACATTAATGGTGTCCAAGTCAAACTAGCCGCATATGCGGATGATATTTTAATAGTAACGGAACACCCAGACTCGTCGATTGCAGCCCTGATGGACACCATAACATCTTACTCTATCCATTCGGGGTATAAACTCAACAGAGACAAATCTGAAGTTAAACCTCTGAATGTGTTTTGTACCGGAGACGTTTTAGGCGGCTCTGGTTTAGTGTGGCAATCAGGCTATATCAAATATTTGGGGATGGTATTTGGTAATAACATTATGGATACTCTGCACCAAAACGAGAAGGTGCTAGTAGAGAAAATTAAAACGCTTTTGGATTCCTGGTCCCCGAAATTCACTGCGTGGTGGGGGAGGATTGAGACTATAAAAATGATGGTCACCCCGTTAGTCAATTATCTTATAAGTATGCTTCCACTTTTATTGACAGATGCCTTTCACCACAAATTGGATATCCTCTTAACTTCTTTCCTCTGGCAGGGGAAAAAAGCACGGATTAGCATTAAACAACTGAGGCTCGATAAAGCGTTGGGTGGCGTGAATCTGGCAGATTTCCGACTTTACCAATATGCTTTTTTGGCAAAACAGGGCTCATTTTGGATTTCCCCCCCTGGTGAATACACACCTGTCTGGCTGGAGGTAGAGAGGGCTAGCCTTAATAACTTAAACCATTTTTCAGTTCTTACAGCCAATCGCTTCTACCCCACTCATTCCAGGTCTATTTTCAAGAATACTAAAATAGCTCTCTTGAAAATTGATAAGAAGATGGAGGTCAGCGTTAAGGGATCCAAAATGGAATCGTTATGGTTTAATAACAAAATACTCTACAAAGGTAAAAGTCTTCATTTTGACTCCTGGTGCAAAAATGGCATGTTCTTTCCTCAGCAGTTGGAAAACGCCTCGTACCCAGTCACGTTCTCTGACCTTCAAACTAGATATAATTTAGCTGATATTGAATTCTATAATTTCCTGAAAGTAAGGGCTGCCATTGCGAAATCCAAACTATCCCCCATACAGCCATCATTACCTCTATTTGTAACAAAGATCAACAAACTTGGCCACCAAGTCTCCTAGATTTACAAACTTCTGCGTCCTAAATCCTCAAATCTCAATGTTAAGATTGTCAATTTTTGGAATATGCAGTCTCCTGTTCCGTTAACAGAACCTTTATGGTCCTCGCTATGGAGTTCAGCTTCTCGTAACAAGATATCCCCAGTACTCTCCCAAACTAAATATTGGTTATTTCATAAGGCCTTTTGGACGCCTGCTAGGCTATTCACCTTGGGGATGCGGGAGGATGCTTTATGTTGGAACTGTAAACAATAAGTGGGTGACCTTGCTCATCTTATCCTGCACTGTTCGGTAGTGAAACCTTTCTGGGATAAGTTTTTTGTATTTTTGTATAAATTGTTTAACTGTAAGCTGTCTAGAGATTTGCCCACCTTAGTTACTGCTTTCTTGATGGTGGACCTGAAGTCGGATGGCGATAAGGCTCTCCTCGACCTTTTGTTAATCTCCGCAGTGAAAATGGTTCTCACTAACTGGAAGGATACCAGTAAGTCTTCTTATGAAGGTTGGATAAATTGGGTTACCTATCTTAGGGGAGCAGACATCATTGCCTTACAGAACTCGCCTTGGAAAACTTCAACTAGAAGGATGTGGACTACTCTGGACAATTATTTTGACTCTCATAAACCCCCGTGAGGTCAACTATAACGCTATAATATATATAAGCGCTTCCTTCTGTATGAGTGTATTGTATTGTGTGTCTTCAACTAACATAGGAGATATATGTTACTGATGGGGTACTCTTGTACCACGAAATCCATTGAAACCTGCTGAGTATGAGGGCTCTGGCTTCTTTTTTTCCTCTTATCTTCTGTTATTCAATCTTTTTCTTCCTTCTTCTTTCTCTTTTCTTCCCTTTTTTCTTATTCATGTGTTTTGGAGGTTAGTTCTTCTGGACCACTATTGTGTCATACATATCATTGTTTGCCTCTACATTGTTATTCTTTTATGGTATGTACATGATGCTCTAACCTCTACATGTTGTTCACTATTGTGGATGTTTTTCTTCTCCTTTACGAAAATCAATAAAAACATTTTGAAATAAAAAAAAACATTTTTTCCTTCAAATAGGGATTTCTGCTTTTCTCACAGAAATCTCACCCCGATCGTGTCATCTCGCTGTAAGAAATTATGATGTGTGATCTTGAAAAAGTACCTAATTAATGCTCTGTCAGCAAGTAGTGAGGTCATAAGAAGATCAAGTTCTAATCTGATATATGTCAGAGAAATCACATTAATTAAACCAAAGATAATAAAAAAGCATTTAACACATTAGGATATCAATCCAAGATGTTAATTTTCCAGGTTTCTCATTATTTCCATAAAGAAGTGTAACAATTCATTTTCAGAGAAATCATTAATACTGTTATGTTAATCTGTTCCTAAAATACTAATTTCTGCAACAGTTTTACCCTATTCACTCCATCAAAGGCAAATGACTAATCTATACAGCATGTATAGGGATTGTATTGTATTATATTGTAATTGCATTTATATAAAGCGCTTACTACCCTTGACGAGGCATCAAAGCAATTATTCAGTGAGTAGCACGCTACTCCGGAACCCATAAAGGATTAGTGGTGAATTAGTATAGTGAAATATGAAAGTAATTTGAGTGGTGGATATGTTAGTCAGTTATTTGGATTGAGAAGGATAGTGGAGAGACAGAAGAGGGAAAAAGGTTTGCATATGAAAATAATTTGAGTGGTGGATATGTTAGTCAGTTATTTGGATTGAGCAGGATAGTGGAGGGATAGAAGAGGAAAAAAAGGTTTGCATTTATATAGCGCTTGCTACCCCTGATGGGGTGTTGAGCGCTTTTTCGGCAAGTAGCGCGCTACTCCGGAACCTATAAAAGATTAGTGGTGAATTAGTATAGTGAAATATGAAAGTAATTTGAGTGGTGGATATGTTAGTCAGTTATTTAGATTGAGAAGGACAGTGGAGGGATAGACGAGGGAAAAGGGTTTGCATTTATATAGCGCCTACTACCCCTGATGGGGTGTTGAAGCACGCTACTCTGGAACCCATAAAGTATTAGTGGTGAATTAGTATAATGAAATATTTAAGTAATTTGAGTGATTAACCATCGAGCATTGAAACAGATTGCATGCCAGCACAAAAAAAAGGAAAACTGTTGTCAGAAGTGGATTTGGCTTGCCTAAAGCTAGTTTGAGCAAATGGTTCTGTACACTTTTCCTAAGCACATGTTTGTCATAAGACTTTGGCAAAGATTTTATGTGAATAGGTTGCAAAATATATCTCTTCCATGATTCGAGCAGCTGTTCTGCATCAAGAATGTTCCTATACAGGAAAGAAAGAAATCTAGCCCAAAATACTCTGTTTTAAGAGATTTACCGAAAGTCTGTTTTGCACAGGCTCTCTCTCTTTTTCTTTTTTAGCACAAATTTTATTGCATTTTCAGAGAACATACAGTATACATTAATCAATCATTGACTCAATAAGGACCACTTGTTCCCGGGGGGTGCGTGGCCAACCGGGCCAAGATGGCAGACGCAACCTAGAGAAGCTCTGCTCTGCTGCCCCATTATCCGGAATATATTCTAGACATAACATCTAACTATTAGGCATCACAAGCACTGTTGTGACCCTGGACCCCCGCCAGTACCCCTGCTGAGCAGATTGGAGACAACGATCGGAATCCTGCTGAGACCCGACTGAGGCCCCTCGTCACGCGGGAGTGGCAGTGCGGCTCCCATTGCATCAAAGTTCCCTGAGACTGCCAGGGAGGATGTGAGTGGGGGCGCAGTGGGGAAAGGAGGATCGTGGCCCCGGCGAGTAGTTTCGCCTGCTACAGCGCAGGGCCTGCTGGGACGCAATACGTGATGTTATTGGCCTTCGCCCGCCTCACTTGTATTGTACCCTGCTGCAGCCCACTGGAACCAGGAGAGGCCGCTCGCCTTCCTTAATTTCATATGCGACTTCCCGCCGGTGGGACCTTGAGGCGTGAAGGGGCCACCCGCGGCCTGACTGGGCCCAGACAACATTGAGGTGAGCCTGGAAGGGGGCTAGGCCCCCAAGGAGACCCTGCACCCCACACAAACAGCCTGCATTAAGGGGGGGAGCTGCCCTGAGACACAACCGGAAAATTGGCAGTGTGCATCGATGCGGCCACACTACGGGACTGCTGCCGGATGGGGCCCCAGGCTTCCCACGGCCGTGTGAGCTGACTGATCCCCCTAGAATCTGCCCCTTAACTGGAGACTTGCTTGTGGCCTGGAGGTGGGCCCACTTGGGATATTAGAGGTGCTCAGGGGCCCTCGCGTTGTGTCGCGGTGCACTGCGGTGGACCACCAGGGCAATGGAAAGCCCGGTGGGCTGGCACCATCTGCGCTGCGGCCTGCTGGAAACCTTGGGAGGGAGTTGAGGTCATGGCCCGCGCTCAGTCTGCAGCCTGGCTGTGGAGTGCCCTCCCCTTTTCTTTCTGGCCACGCCCACTGATCCGTTCTGAGGCCTAAGGAACACCATCATTATGGCGTCAGCTGGTGGGGCCCACCTATCTCTACACGCCATCATCATCTGCCCCTTCATCCAATGCCGGGGGGCCCAGGAGGCACCATGGCTGCTCGTGCTGCAACACCCTGTAGACTGGGAGGGTGTCAGCAAGCAGGCCCCTGAAGACAACACCACGCCCAGAGAATAGACGCCTAGTGGCATGCCAAGAACCCTAATCCTGTACGCTGTAGGCATTGGCATCCAAGTGTGCGGGGCTGCTCGTGCTGTGGCGCCACAGCGTCAACAGGTGCAAGCAAGCTAACCTCGGTGAATACGACCCCTTCCACGTGCCTTTGCTGGGCGCACCGGCCGAAGGCCACACTGGAACGCTAATACTTTCACGTTCCATAACATGCTCCAACGCATGCAAGAGGACCCTAATCAACTTGGCTGGGGCTGACCCCCATACACTCCCAGATTGCCGGTGTCTCTAGGGACAGATCTCCCACCGGCGACGAGCCGGCCCTGCGGCTCGCATGTGGGCACGGCAAGGGACTTCTGCAAGATCATCAACTGCTCTGAGCTCCCACCGCCCTTTGAGATGCACTGACCGGTCATGGGTCGCCTCTGTTCCGGCACACAATCAGCGACTCCAAAACAATTATCCGCTATAGAACGGCCATCAAGAGATACGGCCGCAACGGGCCTACCGGAGTCATAGATGTCTATGGGAACTAAAATAGATGTTGTGTTGCAGGCAGTGAAGAAGATTTGAGCAATACTCGAACAGACACGTTCATCACTTGAAAGTGGAATTGATAAGGTCACAGCAGACTTCGTCTTACTGCACGCAGATCATCGCAAATTGACAGAGTCTGTGATGTCGAACATGCAACATCTGAGCTCCAACGAGACTCAGCCTCAACCTGTAGAGCCTACTAGACCATGCTCATGCACTAGAAAGCAGAGTGGAGGATGCTGAGGGCGGATTCAGACGAAATAATATTCGTGTTGTGGGTCTAACGGAGGGCACAGATGGCCTTGATGCAGTAGCTTACACTGAAAACTGGATCCGCACCTTACTTTTAGATATGGAGGTCTCTCCCTTTTTCATCGTCGAGCGAGGTCATTGTGTGCTGGCCCATCGCCCTCTGACTGGGGCCACCCCCAGGCCTTTCTTATTTCTCCTACTCAACTATAAGGACCGTTACTCTATCTGGCACGCAGCACGTAAACTACAGAACATAAAAGTAGGTAATGTATCTATTATGATCTTCCTGATTACACCATGGTGGTGCTACACCAGAGAAGCTCCTTTCTTGCTGTTAAGCGGTGCCTCTGAGAGTTAGACATACGTTATTCACTTCTGTTCCCTGCGCAACTCCGTGTAGCGGCCGAGGGATCCAAGAAGTTTTTCGACTCCTCTGAAGTAGTATGGGACTGGCTGGAGTCCACAGGCCTCATAGCAACTCATCCCCTGCCCCGTGCAATGGAGCGCCAGTGTGGTGCAGCGAGGGGTCATCATCGCAAGTGCCGATAAAAGGAGCACCCCTCGATGTAGTCTGGCTCAGCTCCAAACCTGGAACAGGTGATCCTAGAACGACAGCAGGCGCTACAGATGGCATCCACGATACAGGAACAGAGTCCGGACCCTGACGCAATCTCTGTGAAGTCCTTCAGTGATGATGGTTCCTTCACCACATGGCCCTCTGGAGCTGGCTCGGTGGCCCCACCTGCGGTCACCCCTCAGTCTGCGGATGACCTTATATGAATCACTGCTCATTGATGCACACACAGGTCGACCTGCCTTGTTCCTATTTCTTTTATTCTCCCATTGTATCAATTATGTATGCTGAAACCTCCATTGCATTTCAGGTGACAACAACATGGCCCCCTACAGGGTGTACCCCCCTTGACATTGAATATGAATAGACATTGTACTGCGACACGCTTGCTCGGTAATCATCTGCCTTGTTGGATGTTGTCTTCACCTCCTGCTAGTCGGGGCAACATGCTTCTGGCTCTCGCACATCCCCTTACACTACTACTAGTTAGCCTATAGGTCCACCACTTGCCTTCAAGAGTTTGGGCAGATACCAGCTGTCCCTCCACCCCAATGATGTTAGCTGTTTGGACTTTCCCATTTTCGCCAGTTGGGACTGGTTACCCTGATCTCTGCAAGCCCCCTAATCATTCTCGCCCACAGGCACTACTGCACATAACGAGGAACCATCCCCCTGGTGGCGTAGACACATGTGGGGTTTTATTGCACTTCCCTCCTGACCTACACTAATTTCATCACATGGAATGTGAGAGGCATGCACACGCCCTCTTGCCATTACGCAGTACACTCCTACCTGAAGTGCCAATGCACGCACATAATGCTCCTGCAGAAAACACACAGTAGCGGTCAGTATCTCGATAGAGTGGCAGGGTGGGGGGGAGAATGGGGGTGACGGACAAATGGCGAGGCAAAGAAAAAACAAAAAAACACGTACCTGCTGCATCGCGCTCCTCTCCACTGCAGGCACAGATTCCACTGCGGCAAATCCTGATGCTGCTTTCATGCATGAGAGCAGTAGCAGGATTGGCCTGAGCACCCTCGATTTGCGTTCCCCATTAGACTGGGAGCCTGCGCCTGCACTCTTCAACCCGGCACCGCAGCACGGGTTGGAGAGAGCTTCAGTGCACATGACGGTTTGGCAGTCCTGAGACGGCTGGCCAAACCATCATGCACACTGAGAGCAGTGCAACCACTCCCCCTAGTGCCTGTTATCCCTTGGCCCTGTGCCCAAGCCTTGGCTCCGAGAGCAAAAAGAAAAAGATATTAAACAAGAATTTATTATCGTTTTAATTTTCATTTTGTTTGGCTGCTGGCAGGGGGGGCGATGCTCCTTTGCCATAGCAGAGGAGCTGCCGCTGGAAAAACACCTGATACTGGTTGAGGCCCGCAAGCTCCAGCGACAGTGGCAGGACAGGTGTTCACTACTGATTACATCTCTAATGTGAGGGGGGGGGGTGCTGATCTGGGTGAAGCCAGGGGTCCCCTTCACGGCAGATGACATTATAGTAGATCCGAATGGCTGGTCCGTGCTGCTGCTTGAACGCTTGGATGAACGGTGCCTCCTCTTAGAGATGATATACGCCACTAATACTAATCAAACCTCGTTCCTACACAAGCTATCTAATAGGTTGTCCTGTTGGAGTAAGGTCCTGCGGCTCCCAGGAGGGCACTTTAATTCTGTCCTTGACACAGCTCCGGATCGCTCCTTCCCTCCCCTGGTGCGCACATTAGCAACATCTAATGAACAGGCCCTCACCGACTGGCTTTTACACTGGCAGCTGGCTGACATATGGCGAGTCAGCAACCCAAACACACGCATATTCTCTTTCTATTCCTCTCCACACAACCTACATGCTAGACTTGACCGCTTTGTTGGCTCCGCCAATCTACTGCCCACTATTCAACACACAAATTATTTAGGCCGTACGCCCTCGGATCACAATCCACAATGCCTAAAACAGACATGGGGAGATATCTTACCTGCCATACCCATATGGTGACTGCAACCCGCCGCACTGGAGGACCTGCCCTCCCGTGCATCCCTGGGCACAGCCACTGCAGACTATTTTGAGTTCAATAATGACACCGCCACAGACAAACTAATAAAATGGGATGCCTTAAAAGTGACAATCAGAGGAGATTGTTTGGAGCTGATTTGGAACACTCTTAAACAATTAGATGGCAACATCACGTATGTTGAGCGCAAACTACTGCACCTTGAAACACGCTCCATGACTGACCAAGCCTACACATAACGCCTAGCCAAGGTGCGTTGTGAATACGCCTCTCTGCTGGAGCGACTCCGGTGCTTGAACTACGCTGTGCATTCCTCACACAACATCTGATAGAGCAGGGCGACTTCTGGCATGGCTGATATAGCAGAACTAGCCTAGACAACCCATTCTCTCACTAAACACATCTACGGGACAACCCCTTCACACTCAGCATGAAATACTTGTGGAACTCACAAGGCACTACACCTCACTCTACACATCGGTTGCGGATGTCGACCCAACTGGGGGCTTTCTTCTTGGTACTACGCCCTCCCACCATCACACATGAACAGCGTGAGACCTGGATGAACCTATAACACTATCAGAAATTTGTTTGCCCATTAAAGCCCTAGCCACCGGCAAGTCGCCTGGCCCTGACGGCCTGCCATCTGAATATTATAAAGCATACAACCCTACCCTGGCACCACGCCTACTTATTCTTCATGAAACATCCCTCCCAGCACATACCCTGTCTCAATCATTACGTGAGGCACTACTTATTTCCTTACCTAAGCCCGACAGGGTCCCCACAGCACTAGGCTCCTACTGGCCTCTAGCCCTTCTCAACATGTATTACAAACGTTTAGCCAAGATTCTGCCTGACCTCCTGGCATCCATGGTACCACTGCTGGTCTACTCGGACCAAAATGGGTTTGTCCCAGCTCAAAGAACCTCCTTGAATCTGCGGCAGTCCTTCCAGGTTTCAAAACACTCCACGCTTTTGGCCACACTCTGTATGCTTGGTCCTGGACTTTGAGAAAGCCTTTGATTCTCTGGACTGGGGTTTTCTATTTGATGTGCTAACTCGCTATGGCCTGGGAGGCCGCTTCCTCCGATTGATTAAATTGCTTTACACCACACCGCTGGCTAGAGTAAAAACAGCTTCTTACATCTCCAACCCTATTTTAATAGGAAGAGGCACTCACCAGGGATGTCTGCTATCCCCCCATCTTTTCTCTCTAGCCATAGAGCCACTTGCTATAGCTATCAGGGCCCAGGGCGAGGTATGGGGTATTCCATTGGGAGGTGAAACCCATGCAATTTCTTTGTACGCTGATGATTTCCTCCTCTATATCTGAGACATGAGATTAGAACCTGATGCCCTAGCTCAGACGCTCACTGACTTTGCTGCCATTGCTGGCCTGTGAGTTAACTGGGCCAAATCCTGCTTGTTCCTTTTTGCCCCATCGTATCCCGATCCAACATTTACTGTTTGCGGGACCCCAGGCAAGTGGCAACCCAGCCTGTTTCGCTACCTAGGAGTTCGGATATATCATCAAACAGCTGACTTACTGGACGGCAATCTCACCAGGGCGACGACTGCCCTCAGATCCCAAATGTTGTTCTGGCACACACTCCCGTTGTCTATCTTGCCTCAGTTAGCGTTGTTCAAAATGGTGGCCTTGCCCGGCTACTCCTTCTTTACTAACCAGCCACTGTATATCGCACCCCCCTACTTTGGATCCTTTGAAGGAGCCATGCGACAGTTCATATGGAACAAATGTCGGTGCAGGGTAGCGCTGACAAAAATGTACTTGCCTTCAGATGAGGGCACAGTAGCAGTGCCCAATATGGAGCAATACTATCTTCCCTCTCAACTCAGTGGGTAGCGAGGGAGCAGCTTTCTGACACTGTCATGCTGTCCCCGGCCTTAACCCGCTCAGCTGTGCTCCAACTCATTCACCCTGGGCGCGTGGAAAGCCACCGGAATCTCTACTGCTTGTGGTTGCATATAAGTGCTATCGACGTAGTCTGTACCTTACGCAATCCACAACTCCATATGCGCCGGAGCTGCCGTTGTTGGGCACGTCAAGAGGCAACGTTCACACCTCGTCTGCGGAGATCGCTGCTGGTCTGCATACCTTGGGGGACTTCTACCGAGATAGCAACCTAGTGCCCTGTGATACACTGGCGGAGGACAAAGGGGTGCATCCGGGTCTGTTTCTGCTCCATACCTCATTTTCACAGCGCTGGGTGACAAATGGCGGGACATGACGAGGGAGCCTTCCATGCACCTCACCCTGCAGTACCTACATGTTATGGGAACAAGTCGGCCTGTCGCAAGATGGTTCGCAGCCTCCCTCTGCCAGCACACAGCAGTCACTCTCACACCTCTGAGGCGGTGCTGGGAGGGGGACCTGACCCGTTCCTATGCGGATAAAGAATGGGTCTCCGTGCTGGAGAGTCCGACACTTATCCCTCGGAAATGCCCACTTCTGCCTCATACAATACTACATAGCCCAACGAGCCTATCTTAAGCAGGCAAAAATTAATAGATACTATAGACGAACAGACACACATTGCCCCAGATGTCTTTTATTAGATGCCAACCTCCTTTACATGTTATGGGCATATCTTCATCTCCACAATTACCGGCAACACGTCACTACCCAACTGACCGCCTTTATGGGCCGCACGAACCTGCGCTTGTGGGAAGCATGCATCTTAGGGCTCATTCACAGAAATAAGAAGCAAAGGGTCACATCCTGATTTCTTGATCTGGGTTCCACACTGATGTCGAGGCGGGAACAGGTGAGATATGAACGGTAACCTAGTTTGCTGCTCTACACTACACGGCCAAGATAGTGGTGCTGTGATAGCCCTCTTCTGTAGCAAAAGATCTGTTGAGGTAATTAATGGGTTATATGTACCTTGCTGGGTTGGATTGCAGAGGAGCAGCGGGGAGCGGGGGAAACCACTGTTTGAACTTGTATTCCACATTGTTATCTACTTTTCTTTCCTTCCTTCACTAACGTGATGTACTACAGTGACAAAGACCTAGTGATGGGCCCTCTCCCACGTTTTCACCGCATGTTATCAGCTCCACATGTAGCAACACATGAGAACTTGATAAAATTTTCGCTAAATGCCGGAATTGGATATTACGCTAATATATTAACATATGTATTACTCCTCTTTGCGGTCAACATTGATGTCTCATGTTGTCTTCTTGTATATCACATGCAACAATATTATCGAACTATCGTTTATGTGTCAAATCCTGAGCTGTAACCTCCCTAAATGTAAAGCTGTTTCTTCAACAAAATCAATAAAACAGTTAAACAAAAAAAAGACACCTTGTTCCCATGATACATTACAAATCACTATAGTGACAATAGAAGGTTACATAGTTAACACAAGAAAAGCAATCAATTCCCCAAACCTGCTCCCACCAGCAACCCTTGTGAATAAGAGAAGTCACCTATTATACTGTCTAGATGTGTTGGGGGGGTTAGTTTGTGCGAGAAATCCTTGATAGATGGTGCCCATCATGGCAGGCCTCTTCAGTATGAGTATGAGGTGTTCTGTATGGGCTAGGGATATACAACTGTGCTTCTAGTACACACAGCAATGGAGTGTACAGTTGTACCATGTGCAAAGCAGTCCTCAGACCGGGACCAACCTGCATGAACCACCCATGCGCTAGTCCCCAACTTCCCTTGGGAGTACTAACCTTCAAGGCTCCAGCTCCTGCGCTTTAAAGCTCACAAGTAATATATTCTATTCCAGTGAAATGGGCGTCTTACGCAGCCCTCTATATTCCTCCCGTCTTAGCGCCTCGCTTTCAGCAAGTCCCCATCATTGAACCTCCTCATGCCAGCCCTCCACCCTAGGGGTCATTGGGGAATTTCCAACGTTTTGTTAGTAACCTTTTAGCTAATAGCAGTGTCATGTTCGTGAATCGAGTCACTAACTTAGAGCCCTTGGGTCTAGGGTGCAATCCCAGTATACACTGAGCAGGGCTATCCCATTGGTGCAGTCCCATCAGTTCCACCAGTGCTGCCATAATACCCTCCAAGTAAGTGGACAGTCAGTGGGAAGCCCACAGCATGTGCAGCAAATTGGCTTCCTTGGCATGGCAATGGGTACACTCCAAGGATACCGCCAGAAACAGTCTATGGAGTCTGTGGCGTCATGTATATGCAATGTAATTTCGAAAATTTAATAAATTTGAATCTTGAATTGTGGGAGATTTTCTTTGGCTATTCTATCACACCAGCCCATTTCTTTTTCCGAGATTTCCCTGGTGAGGTCTACCTCCCATTTGGCTTTTAGTGTTGTAAGCAGTGCCATAAGATGCTCCCGGAGCCCACGATAGAGCCAACGTACAAGGTGGCGCCCATGACTCATAGTGTGGAGTGCCCGCTGGAACTCATGAGCCACCGGCACTTGCCATCCACTGTCCAGTGTTTGCGAACATATCGGACTGTACTGGCTTGCATTACGAACATGGTTTCGGGTAGCGCATGGGTATGAACAAAATCATCATGGGTCATTAATATTTCACCTTCAAATAGCACACCCACTGTTGTTACTTCTACCTGTTCCCTGCGCGCTGTCAGTGTACCGGAGGACGTAGGTAAACCACAGACTGGTATATTTGGTGCATAGGGCACTTTTGTTGCTGTATATTTCTTTATCATCTTCCAGTAGGCTAAGGCTGTGCATAACAATAATGAGTCTACATGTACCGGTGCGGTGGTGGGACAGATCAATCTGTGTAACTGACCCTGGCTGACTTGGGCTGCAGTGTAATCTACTTCAGTCAAATTGTGCCCTGCTAACCAATAGGACAACCATTGCAGTTGACCAGCTATACAATAGGCTTTAAAATCAGGGATCCTCCCATCCCACCCCTATCTGAGAGCAACTGTAACTTCACCAGGCTGACTCTGTGGCATCCGTGTCCCCACACCAGGTCTTTGAGGATAGTATTTAGTAGCTTGAACACCCACAACGGTATAATAATAGGTAGGTTCACAAAATGGTACAGTAGGTGTGGCAACATCACCATTTTTACCAGGGCTAGGCGACCAGCCACTAAAAGGGGCAAGGTAATGCAGAAGGCTACTTGTGCTTTAAGTGCTGTCACTGTGCAGATCGGGTTACCCTCCAACAGGTATGGACCCTCTGTATAGATTTGGATCCCAAGATACCAGAAGGTCTGTGGGGCCATTGGTATCTGCAAGTCTCCCATTGAGAACGTTGGCGCTACATACGTATGCACAAGATTTACCTGCGTATATACGTAAACCAGACAATTTGCCAAAGGTGGAGAGCAAGTTGGCCACAGCTGTCTGATCTTCCCAGAGATCTTTAAAATAAATTATATTGTCAGCGTAGAGTGATATAATATGAACTGTGCTGCCGGTTGGGATTCCCTGGTGTCCAGCTTCCTGGTGAATCTGTTGTGCTAGGGGCTCAATCGCAAGTATGAAAAGGAGCGGGGGACAGAGGGCACCTTAGACAAGTATCCCGCCAGATCGGATAGAAATCCAAGCTATGCGGGCCCATTCTTGCTCTGGCCATAGGGGACGTGCAAAGTAATTTAACCCATTTGATGCAGGCAAGAGGTATCCTATATTGAGCCAAGGCAGCCAGCATAAAATTCCACCTCAGAGTATCAAAGGCCTGGCTGTCCCGGAGTTATCCGAGAAGTTGTTGTCAATGCTCGTAGCTAGGGTTTCTCTAAAGACCCCATCTTCGAGTAGGCGCAGCTGCATTCTCCATGTGGGGATGGGGGCCAGTACGCGACCCCATGCAATCGGTATCTCCAGAGGACAATGGTAGGTTATTGTTTTTCCCAAATACATAGCATGCATTATATTAGACTGGAGGTGTGCGGGCCGAGGAATCTGTTAAGTTGGGAATGAAGCAGATGTGGGTGAGAATAGAAGGACTATACCTTCAGGCCCTCATTATGGCCACACCACACATCCAGAAGCCATTGTCGCAACATTCGAGCTTGGCGCACTGGGCCTGTGCCCGGGGGGGGGGGAATCTATCTAACATTGTGTCCGATACTGCATTAATGTCCCCCCAGTACCCTTGGATATTGTGTCCAATCCAGTAACACCGCCGACAAATGGGTAAAGGTGTCTTGGTCAGTATTGGGTGCATAAATACAACCTAGCACTAATGGTTCTCCATCCAATGTGTCCTTCAGTAGTACATAACGACCCTGGGAGTCAATCCAGGAGTCCAGCACCGCAAATGGGACCCTCTTGAGTATGAAGAATAGGATGTGTAAAAAAATTGGCCTCTCCATTGTCTATCCAGTTTTCGCGCCTCTGTGGTCACCAGGTGGGTCTCCTGAAAGAAAGCTATGTGTGCTCGGCCCCTAGGCAATTGGGCCAGTATTCTATGCCTTTTATGTACAGACACCATACCCCTCACATTGCATGTTATCACTTTTTAGACATGAGCCACAGAAGACCACTGGCACAACACCATCATTCGTTTGAGACATCTCAAGCAAATTTTGTATTACCCCCCAGCATTCTTGCAAGTGACTTCAGCAAACTGTATAAAACATTCCCCCAATACTCGGTCCAGCGATTATTCATCATTCGACCAAACTTTAAATTAGACAGTAACAATATGAACCGTGTGTCTCCGCTATAGAGGGAGTCCTCCTCAAATCCAATAGGGGCACTGCTATTGCATCGCATGTACATCTCCTTCAAAGTGGGGCACCTGGACTCAAAACCGCAATATAGTGTACAGCTTAGAAAGGAAGCCACTAACCTAAGCGACTCTAAGGAGACATGTGGCATATCGACATCCTAGCGATTACAACACCATAAAAGGCCTATGGTTGATGCACCTGAGCCAGCTGCTTTACAGTTCTTGCTTGTGCACACACACGTTTAGGAGGAACACAGCCATGGAGCTTATCTGTTCAATCATACAGCTGAGACCCTATGATACTGACGTTCTTTACCCCAGTAAGTCATTTACAATCTGCGGAGTAATAGATGGGAACAGGTTCGAGGTGGGGACAGGCCGGTAGGGCTGGGTCCAAGTCAGTGGGTGTCCTCCTCTTCTTAGCTTTAGCATGGCTTCTTCGGTCCTTCTTCTACTTTTCTTCTTAGTCGATTCTTGTCTGAGGAGGCAAGGTTCAGGGGTGTCCCTAAATACTAAATTTAGGGGCATTATAGGTAAGTAAAAGGTTGGGACCAATGGGTCCCTTCCTTGGGGTGGGTACACCCCCTATTATGCCACCCTCCAGTGGGAGAAGGGCATATGTCTCACTCTGGTTGACTGGGTCACCCCATCTGCAAGATGGCGGGGACTGAGAGTTGTGCATTACCTCGCCTCCCCCACCTGAGGGGTGGGGTTGGCAAAGGTGGGCACACCTCCCTTCCTCACTTGGTTTTCCCACCGATTCTCCCGCCCAAAGTGGGGGTCAGAACCGATGGGGGCCAGTTGCTGGATCTTACCAGCAATTTGGCATTCATTTATCACTAGAAGGCCCTCCTGTGAAGTTAGTACCCTTCCATTTCTGGTGCTTGCAACAGTTTTGAGATCTTCTTAGAGTTTCTCTTTGCTCAAATGAGTGTAATTTCTGATATTTATAGGTTTCCCTCATCTTCATTGCTTAATTATGCTCGCGAGAAAGTGTCACTCATAGTCATTGAATGTCTCTCATAAGTACACTGAAATTATGAAAATGTCACACATAACCAATTTGAAACCTTGGCAGCTATGAAAAACTGTTCTATTTTTGACTCATTATGACTGATAATGGTCCAATAAACTTAAATCTTAGCACGCCTAAGGAGTTTTTTTTCAGCGCTTGGTGAACCTGCTGTTAAAAAGGTACAATGGAAGGAATATTTCCTTAATTACATTGCAACTTTTGAGGATAATGGCAGTACATTATCTGCAGAAAGAAAAAAATATATTTTAATGCACTGTTTAGGTCCTGAAGGTGTTCACATTTAAAATCAATTACAGAAAGTGGAACGATCTGGTGATATTGATATTTTCAAGAATGCCATTTTATACACAGATGAGCATTTTACACCAACTGTTTGTATTGCAGTGATGGGACGCAGGAGGAGTGTAAAACAATTGAGTATTATGTGCCTTCTTCAAAAAACCTGCAAAATCAACAATGTGATGGATGGAATGCTTGAATTAATCTCAGCTACTGGCAATTGCTTGGGCCGCATCCCAAACCATCATTTTTCTTTAAAAAAAACTTGCAGCTCCATGTAGGTTTTGTAACTTGCATGATTAACTGATATGTGATCAAATCGTTATGTATGCTAAAAATGAAAGTATACAAGAGAAGTTATGGGTATAAGGGGATTCCAATTTGAAGGATATAATTGCCTTAGTCAAGAAAGTGGAGCTATCAGAAGGGTGTGCAAAGGCTGCTTTGCCACAAGATGAAAAAGACCATCATAGTTCTTTGGATAGGATTTCTGATGGTAGAAGTCGTGACGCACACAGTGGCGGTTTCTGCGTTAGGGCGGTGGGGCGTTGCCCCACTTAATTATTGTGTACATTTCAAGAGCGCGACGCTTTAAATTATTAATACAATTTCAACTTTCAAAGTTGAAATTGTATTAATAATTTAAAGCGGCGCGCTCGCATCACGCGCGCCGGCCGGGGCGTCACGTCACGTGACTCAGTGTCAGCATTTCAATAATGTGTGCGCGCTCTGTGTGCGGTACGTTGGCAGTGTGCATGTTGGGTTTGGCCTGCTGCCTTTCCCTGGCCAGGAACCCAGCATGCGCACAATGGCTTCGCTACAGCAAGCACAAGGTGACTGGGGGGTTGCCCAAAACCGCAGACCCCAGTAGTAGCAAAATGAACGGCGAGTTTGCCTGCTCACACCAATCCTGGCGCTGCTAAGAGAGCAGCGTCTGCGTCTGGATTGGTTGCTGCAGAAGAGGAGGCATGACTTGGAGTGGTTGGCACCGCAGGGGTGGGAGGGCCCGCCCAGCGCCCATTGCTACAATGGCCAATCACTGTAATGGCTTTAATAATAAGCCATTACAGTGATTGGCCATTCTGCCGTTGCTGGGCAAATCGGCACACCCTTCCTCTGTCTGCACCGTGCACGAGTAGTCGACAGTGGAGGCACGAGTAGTCGACAGTGGAGACTCGAGAGTCGAGACTAGTGAGACACCAGTCCGTGACACGGGTCATCATCAGATTCGTTGATTCATCGACGACGATCATCTCTCATTCATCGATCTTGGATCGGATCTGTACTGCTCCCCTTAGCAGGTTTGTGCTCTACATATCCCTGATCCACACTGCATATCCCACAAATCAAGTCAACAGCCTTTATGTACGAGCCGTGTCTGGATTGGAATTTTAAGCACAAGCCTGTAATCTATCTCAAGATCTGGCCAGAGGGTGCGCGCGTCCGCTTACTGGCATATTAAAATACATATACAATGTGCATTAGGATTCTAAAGTTGCTCCGCTTCTCCGACGCATGGAAGATGTGCTTGGTGCAGTGGATGCCTTGTGGATGTTATGAGGTGGAGGGCACTGTCACTAAATCAACTTTTTATCACGCAATGGTCCTTTAAACAAGTTCATGTTATAAACCGAAAAAATATATTGTACATGCAAGCAAATGTGATAGGCAACCAACTTTAAAAAGTGTAAGAAAATCATTGGCACCCATTTTCAAGATCAGTTATGTGAGCCCGGAGTCAGCAAAGGTGAATTTTGTGAAAGACCCGTTATGTTAAGAGAGATAATAGCTTCCTTTGGTGCTTGACAAAAGCAACAAATACATTTTTTTAAAAAGTCAAAACATTAAACGTTTTCTGTCCATTCAACTTTTTGATCCAGTCCATAACATACAAATACTTTGTTTTAGCATAGGAATTGTTTTTTGGGGTAGGCAGTTCTCTGATTTTTTTACTGAAATTTTCGAAGGCGCCAGTTCTGACAGAGAATGTGGTCTCGTCCCTTTGGCCTTTGTAGTAGTCAGTGGTCAAGCAGGATGTGTACTTTGCTTAAATTGCATTGGGGGCACAAGAATGTGCTGCGGGACGAGCAGCGAGGCTTCTCCGATGAAATCCAAGAATGTGTGCTGTGCAATGACATTTAGTGCATGCATGCGCCTGGAACCACCTAGCACTGAAGATCCCTACGTGCCGCCATCTTTCTTTGCCTTCACATCTGCAGTGGGCCTTCACATCTAGTGGGCCGTTTTATTATTCTCATGGCCATTGGACTGGCATCTCACGCTCACAGTGGCCTTCTTGGGTAATGTGCAGCACCACCACCTTTGTACACAGTAGAAACAAGGCCGAGATTTTTCACGAGCCGAGGTATGCAATAACGATAATGTGAGGGCCTAAATGGCAAGAAAATGGCGGCAGCCGGCTGGCTATAGTGCAGAGTAAAAGGACGTATCACAACAACGTTGTCTGACTGACAGAAATATCTCAGGGCTAGGGGCCACATTTATAAGATCATACCATACGTGACGTATGGTATGATCTTATAAATGCGGCCCCTAGCGCTGAGATATTTCTGTCAGTCACACAACGTTGTTGCTGTGCCCAGGCCAGTGCTGAGGAGCCAAATGAAATGAGACGGACCGACGAACGGTACATATTTCATTGAGAGCTCTGACCGACGGCAGCCGGCGGAGGAAAGTACCGGCGTTAACCTGCATGCCCTCCTGGATCCACGGCAGGCTGAGGCCGGCAATTAGACAGATGCCGTGTGCCACTAATACCCATCTCTGTGTAGTGCGGCTGTGAAGCGCTGAGTGGCCCCCCGTGCAGCTCTGAATCTCAGAGCTGCACGGGGGGGCCACTCAGCGCTTCACAGCCGCACTACACGGAGATGGGTATTAGTGGCCCACAGCATCTGTGCTGAGTTACACCAGCCACGGCGACCCAGCGGGCGGCCTTCCAGTGCCGCAAAGACTGGGTGACTATTCATTGTGCTTCCGCAGGCTAGCGCTCTGAAGTGACTGCAAAGTGGTGGCTGTAGTGGTTAGCGCTCCAGTGCCCTCGGCGCTGGAGCGGATGTTCACACCACATCCGCCGGCCAGGCGTGGCCGGCGGGGAAAGCCAATAAATGGAAGGCGCCCGCTCGGGGGCGGCACTTCGGCTGACACCAACGCTGTGTGTGTCATGGTTATCTGGCGCTGCGCCATTAGTCACGCGCATCACGAGTGACCCTCTAGCGGGTCACCACATTGGCGACGAGGAGGGCCGAGACCCTCGTGTGTTTGTCCCGTGCTATCGGGACGATCGGACATCACCAAGAGCAACGACCCGCAACCGGCGAGGCCTTTCACCTGACGGCCGCCGGGTGTGCAAGTGAGGGTGAGTCATCCCCTGCACCCGTGATAACACCAGGGCCCACAAGGAGGTCGTGCGCCACGCTGCACTCTCTGCTGAGGAGTCCGGCTGGTTTTGCCTGTCAGGCCACACCCCGCATATCACAGCGCCGGTGCGCGCTGCCACGTGGACTCCCCTCTAGGCCCGAGTGATCCTGCCGGCAGTGTGGCCCTGCGCTAGCACGCGCTACCCAGGGGAAACGGAGGGAGAGTGTGCCTACCACAGACTACCACGTCATCCTAGTCTACCGCCCAGCCAGCCACAGGAGTCCGGCGCTCTACATCTCTCCCTGGCCGCCTCAGTGCCGTCGAGCCGGCCACATATCCCCCACCCAGCGCTACGCACAGGCGCAGGAGAGAGGCCTGACAGGCGGTAGGGAGCGCCCAGCAGCGACAAGAGACATCCCGCGACTGCAGCCGCTGTTTCCCCGGATCTGCAAGGTGCAATCATGGCCGATGAAGCCCGTGGCATTGCCCCCATCCGGTTGCCATTTCAACACGCGGCATCAGGCGTGCTGCCACCGTTCAGCGAACTAGAAGACCCAGCGACAGCGTCCCCCGCTGGCGGGTGTGGATTGAGCGCCTTAACAACTATTTCATTGCAACCCGAGAAGCGGACGACGCCATAAAACGTTCCCTCCTCCTTCATTACGCCGGGGACGAGATTTTCAAGCTCTTCAAGCACCTGCCGGACACGGGAGCCGCGACAGACTACGATGCGGCCGTGACCGCGCTGGACGCCCATTTCGACCCTCAGCTCAACCCGGATTTCGAGCGCTTCAAGCTGCGCCAAGCGCGCCAAAGGGAAGGAGAGTCCATAGACGCGTTCTACGCCCGGTTAAGGGAGCTTGCCAGTACCTGCACCGAGGATGACCAGACCAAGGAAATCAGAGCCCAGCTCATCCAGGGATGCAGGGACAAAACCTTGAGGAGCCTCATTCTACGCCAACCAAGGATAGCGCTAGAAGCCATCCTCATCCTGGCACGGTCTCATGACCTGTCAGCGGCCAGAGCGAACGAGATGGACCAGGCCCTCACCAAACCGGTAGGACGCTCTGAGATCAAGGTCGAGAGGGCAGACGCCATCAAGACAAAGACCAGGGCAGAGTATCCCCGGAAACCGAAACCAGACGCGCCCAGGTCACGGTGCGGCTACTGTGGCCACGAGCCGCACGCAGCAAAAGATTGCCCGGCGCAAGGAAAATCGTGCACAAGCTGCGGGATCCCAAACCACTTCGCCGCTGTATGCAGAGGGAGACGCCGAGGTCGTGACAACAGGAGCCAGAGACCGCCATCTCGGACACTCAGACACCTGTCGGTAGTGGAAGAATCGACGCCGGAAGAGGAGCGGAGACCAGGTCGCAGGTACCAGAGGCCAGTTGACTCGTCCTCAGAGGATGAAGATGACGAAACATTCCTCATATCCTTCGCACAGGAACTCAAGCAACGCCGCAGGCCTCAACCGACCTGTGTAGTCAAAATCGCCGGCTCCGAGGTAAAAGCGATTATAGACACAGGGGCGTCAGTGAATGTGATGGGTCTCCAGCAGTATCGACGGTTACGTCCGTGCCCTCTGGTCACGCCCTCAAAGACTCGGATATACGCATACGGGCGCACACGCCGCTACCACTAAAAGGGAAAATAGTGGTACCGATCAAGACAGAAGACCGAGAAGTCGTAGCTACCATCCACGTCATCAACCACGAGGCGGATACGCTGCTGAGCAGCCACACGGCGGAGGACCTAGGATTGGTCTCGTTCGCCAGAAGAGTCCAGGCGCACCGAGTAGATGAACTGCTTGAGCAATTCCCAGAACTATTCCGAGGCCTAGGCTGCATCAAATGCGACCCCATCAAGCTACACATCGACAAGGCCGTCACCCCGGTGGCCCTACGACATCGAAGGGTACCATTCCACCTAAGGCCGTTGGTGGAGAAGGAGCTCGAGCTCCTTGAAACACAAGGGGTCATCGAGAAGGTGTCTGGGCCCACGCCATGGGTGTCCCCGCTGGTCATCGCGGAGAAGCCGAAGCAACCAGGTGCCATACGGCTATGTATTGATATGAGGCTGCCAAACAAAGCCATCAAGCGGGAACGCCATATCACCCCGACGATGGACGACATTATAGCCGATGTCAACGGGTCAAGGTGGTTTTCCAAGATCGACCTCAACGCCGGCTACCATCAACTGCCGCTGTCGAAAGAAAGCAGGTATATCACCACTTTCAGCACTCACCTTGGGCTCAGGAGATACAAAAGGCTGAACTTTGGGATATCTTCGGCAGCCGAAGTATTCCAGAACGCTATAAGAGAAATGCTATCTGGCCTGCCTGGCGTACTGAACGTCAGCGATGACATTTTAATTCACTCAGCAACCGCGCCTGATCACCACAAGCATCTCCGAAACACACTAAAGCGCCTAAGTGAACACGGAGTGACACTCCATAAAGACAAGTGTCAATTCTTTCAGCCGTCACTAGATTTCTTTGGTTATGTATTCAACCAAGAAGGCATCCAGGTGGACCCGAGGAAGTCACAGGCCATCAAGAACGCCCCGCTCCGACGTCGCCCACGGAAGTGCGGAGTTTCCTCGGGATGGCCACCTACTGTGGGAGGTTCATCCCCGATTTAGCGACCCGAGCAGAACCTCTCAGGGCACTCACCCGGACAGACAGCCCATGGAAGTGGGGGCAACATGAAGAAGAGGCCTTCCAAAGCATAAAGGATGCACTCCTAGGGGAAGCCACGCTAGCGTACTTCGACCCCGCAAAGCGGACAGAAGTCCTCGTTGACGCAAGCCCGGTGGGACTAGGGGCAATCCTAGCCCAGGAACAAGAGCCCGGCCGATGGGCGGCACTATCGTTCGCAAGCAGGTCCCTGACGCCTACGCAAACAAGATACGCACAAATAGAGCGGGAGGCGCTCGCCATCAAATGGGCCTGTGGCCATTTTCACCTCTACCTGACAGGACAACCGTTTACCATGGTCACCGACCATCAGCCCCTGGTATCTCTTTTCAAAGGATCAGCCCCCACCCTCCGCCGCGAATCGAACGGTGGGCTGTACAACTGCAGGCGTATGAGATGGACGTGGTCTCACCGACCCGGGGCAAAGAACCCCGCGGACTTTCTTTCCCGCCACCCAACGCAACAGTCGCACGAAGGTGATGACGAGGCAGCCGAGCAGTATATCAATATGGCGTCCACGGCGGCATGTCCGCGAGCCATGACTCTAGAAGATATCAAGGAGGCCGCCCGGGACGACAGCGTATACGGACGCACCCTCCACGCAGTGCAAACAGGATCCTGGAAAGAATACCTACATCAGGCAAATGCCTGGAACCAAGAAGACAGAGAAGGGCTAACGAAAATGTGGCGGGTAAGAAGCGAGCTCAGTGCAACAAGCGGAGGCATCCTGCTAAGGGGGTCCCGGCTGGTCATCCCCCGATCGCTGAGAGATCGAGCAACGCGACTCGCCCATGGAGGCCATCAAAGGGCCACAAAGATGAAGACGAGGATGCGTGAAAAAGTCTGGTTTCCCGAGTTGGAACAGATGGTCGATGAACTTGTTCGCTGCTGCCCGTCATGCCAACTGACCAGTGCTTCGACGCGGCCAATCCCGGTCATCACCGAAGAAGCGTGTGGAGAGCCATGGTCCAAGATCAGCATAGATTTTGGGAGTTTTCCCGACGGACGACACACCCTAGTCCTCGTGGATGCATTCTCCAAGTACCCCGTCGTGGACATAGTGACTTCCACCGCGTTCACCCACGTACGCCCCAGCTTAGAGAAAGCTTTTGCCATGTTCGGAATCCCGCAAGAAATCCGGAGCGACAACGGCCCTCCATTCCAGGGGTTGGAATTCGCCACGTTCTTGCAACAACATGGAATACACCACCGGAAAGTCACGCCTCAATGGCCTCAGGCTAACGGAGACGTAGAGAGATTCATGCGGACTCTGAATAAAACATTCCGGATCGCCACGTTAGAACAGGCCGACTCGGAGAGGCGACTGCATGAGTTCCTGAGGGAGTATCGGAGCACCCCCATTGCACCACGCAACGAAGCCCGTGGTCGCTGATGCTAAGAGGCCCGAGGCGGGACTTGATACCAACATGCCCAGGGTGGACATCCCCACCTCTGGACAGCCAAGCGTCCCAAGCTCGGCGAGAGCGTCGAAATGACCAAGCAAGCGCCCGATGCCGTGCCACGCCATGGAGCCTGCGGCCAGGGGCGACCGTCATCATTAGAGACCGACGGCCAGGAGGGAAGTTCAGGACACACTATGAACCAGGCACCTGGACGGTAGTGGCCACCCGGGGGTCTATGGTGACCGCGAGGAGAGGGAGAGAGAACGTGTCAAGGAACATCTCATGGTTCAAAGAGGTCCCCGCCAGGCCAGCGGAAGAAGAAGAAACAAGACCGTCGACAACCCAAATCATCGAGCAACCAGAGACGCCAGGAGATGAATCAAGGCACAGCCCGAGGGCCGACGAGCCCAGTGATCACTCCCCACCAAGTTGCCACACCCGCACTGCTGAAGACGACAGTCCAGAAGCTGAGCGTGGAAGACACCGAGGTCACAGGTATGAACTGCGGCCTAACCTCGCCCTAGCCAACGCCTGCGGGATTATGTTTGCTGAGAACTGTACTCTGAAATGAGGTGAGGAAGAAAAGAAACATCTCGAGCAGAGCCGAGCACCGGCAAGTGACTATGTGAACTGTTATATAATTTTTGCAAAGTTTGTGTTTTCAAAAAACATCAGAGTTGGAAAGGGATGTAGTGGTTAGCGCTCCAGTGCCCTCGGCGCTGGAGCGGATGTTCACACACATCCGCCGGCCAGGCGTGGCCGGCGGGGAAAGCCAATAAATGGAAGGCGCCCGCTCGGGGCGGCACTTCGGCTGACACCAACGCTGTGTGTGTCATGGTTATCTGGCGCTGCGCCATTAGTCACGCGCATCACGAGTGACCCTCTAGCGGGTCACCACAGTGGCGATGAGCGCTCTGCAAAACACCAACGGATTCGCACCAAGTAAATAAATGGACTGAGGCCGACAGGGGCTGTGAAGGAAGCTATCCTCCACCCCAACCCTGTCATTTCCCTGCTTGATAGGCCTCAGCTGTCCTCGCATGGCACATTGGCCACACTATAAGTATAACCGCATATACTTAATACTGTAATAACATGCACATTGCTCACTTGGGTAGGTACTCGATATGCCCCTCTACAGGGAAGCAAGCAGGACACTGGCAATCGCTTCAACACCTTGTCTGGGGTACTAAGCGCTATATAAATGAATGCAATGTCATTTAATTTCACAATAAATGGAATTGCAATTCTAAGTGTGTCAGTGCAGCAGCAATAGTAAGGAAATACATGTACACATGTGGAAAAAGCACTGTCTTGGACGTAGTATACAAAGTCATTAAATGAAAGTGCACCAGTCAACTCTCACACATCCCATCTGCAGAGCTGTAAAAACTGTATCTGTTCGTGAAATTCCAGTAAACCCACATTCCCAGCACGTGCACTTTCAGTGTGAAGTCTGTGGTTATACTGAATAAGCAGCTACCTATGTTATATGACATCTCTTTATTAATGTAATAACTGCACTTTCACAATTGCTTTATTAACCTTCCTTGCTTTCTCAAATTTGCTTGAAAATGCACCATTTGTCCACTCTTTTTTCAAAATTTTCTCGTGTGGAGAACCCCCACAAACCCTCCGTAGGTCATTCCGGCTCGCTCGCTACGCTCGCTCGCTGCGGTGCAGTATGACAATAATTTACGCCCCCACCACTGTCAAATGTCACCAGCCGCCATTGGACACACAAACACTTTGGCATAGTGATCAAGAGAGCCAAAGGAAGGAAACTTGTAAAGGGAACATGCTCAATGAAGGGAAATCTGTAAGCATTGTGTTATTGTTGTGGAAGCGATCTACACTTCTCTAGATATGACAGATGCCCGGCCAAATCAGTCAAGTGTTTAAAGTGTGATACTGTTGGTCAGTTTACCAGAGTGTGTAAAAAGAAATCTAAGAAAAAAAAGTAGTGTAGCATATTTTACAGAAACCGAAATCGATTCTTCATCAGACAATGCATTAGAAAATGTTGAAGTAGGGCACAACTATAAAAAAAAAAAAGTAAAAGTATGGTGTTAAATATCAATGCCACGGATTCTGGAAGTAAAAACGACTATGTTGGGTGTCATTTGGCAGTGTTACTTTCTTTTTTAAAATATCTTTTTATTAATCTTCACAGGACAAATATGACATCATGAAAAACATCCGCATGTTCACAAACATTGAATTCACATACATTGCTCTAGCTTCCGCACTGGGCGAGCTTGGATCACACATAAATTACATACAGGTTTTCATGTAACAGTCTCTTCAATGTAAAACTCTGTTCAGTCTCCCAAGTGGGCGTCATTTTTTATTCATCCAGAAGCCAGCTCAGTCTAGGTTAAGGGACCAATTCCACGCTGGTCTCTCCTTCCATACCCACACCAGAATCTGGGGTATCTTGTAACTCAGCTAACATTGCCGCCCACGCAGCCAAATCATCCATTTGTTTTTCAATTTGCCTCACATGTTTCATTCACACTTCTTCTGCCACTGCCCATTCTGACATATCCCAGAGCCAGTCCGAATACCTCAGGGGAGAGGACCCCAGCCATTTTATGATGATATGTTGTTTTGCGAGTAGGAGACCCAAAATCAGGAACTTCTTACTTATTTTCTTATTGTTCAGGATGGGGATCAGGCCTAATAATACGCTGTGGGGTGCAGGGTGTATGTCCTAACTGGTGGCCCCATTAAGACTCGTGACTATATGCTTCCAGTACTTCGCCAATGAGGGGCAGTGCCACACCACGTGTTGAAAATCTGCCATAGGGTGTCCACAGCCGGGACAGTCGGTCGACCAGGTGTTGTAAATGTTATGTAGGAGTTTTGGGTGAAGTATGCCTGGTGCGTGTAGATAAATTGGATCAATTTAAACTGTGTGTTTGAGCTGACTATTTGTACGCCTGCGCGTACTTTTTTCCCATGTCTGAATGGACAAGGGTTCCCCCAGGGCTACCTCCCATCTGGTGTGGGCTTTTGGTATGATTTTTGGAAAATCTATCCGAAGAGCTCGGTAGAGCAGCGAAAACAGTAAGCACCCTCCCACCAGTGCTAAGGGTGATACTAGGGTCTGTGAGGGTTCTGGCTCCTCTGGGAAGCAAGGCCATATCTCTCTCATTTCAGAGATCTTTGCATATTGTAAGTATTGTCCCGTATTGAGCGCAAAGGAGTCCATCGCATCCCCCCTATTATAAATTGGCTCCCTAGGTACAGGTCTCTGAGTATGGCACAACCCAGTCCTTCCATTTTTGCACAGACATTACATCCACAATTTGTGCAAACGGTTTTAGATCCCATAACAACATGTCCCTCGCATACGGGGCGCGACGCACTACTTTGTTGACTGTTAGTTGCCATATTCGGCATACCTGTAGTATGATAAAGGGCATATCTGGTGGGACTTGAGCCCCGCTCATGAGTAGAAAGGGAAGTGGCTGTCCCTCGTGGGAGCCACTCAGTATCAGTAGTCTCTTCTCCTAGTTATCTGCTGGGTCCAGCCAATGGGTGGCATGTTGTAAGTGTGCTGCCAAGTAGTAAAATTCTACATTGGGTATCTCCAATCCTCCTCCCATCCCGTGTCTGCTTAAGCATAGCCAGTCCTACGAGCTAACTCTTCTGGGCCCACAGGAGGTCTGCAATCAAGTGGTCAAGTTTGATAAAGTAATGCCAAGGGATATCGTAAAATGTGGCCTGTACTGCATACAGACACCTGGGGGGGGACCACCATTTTTACAATTGCAGCTGTGCCCATCAAGGATAGAGGGAGATCTCTCCAAAAATGAACAGAGGCTCTGAGACCTTCCAATAGTCTACCCAAATTGAGCTCCAGAAAGTTTGTTTTGTATAGGCTAACCGGACCCCCAAATAGTGTATCCCCTCCGTTCCCCATGGAAGTCCCATCTGCGAAAGAGCCTCAGTAGGAACGCCAGCCAACTGTCCCAATGGGAGGAGCTGGGACTTTTTAATGTTGGCATACAGGCCTGAGGCTTCTCCAAACACTTGTAGGACATTTAGAAGTATTGGAACAGAATATTCCGGACTCCTCAGAAACACTAAGGCATCGTCCGCATATATGGAGATCACATGGGTGCCGTCTCCAACCACGATACCCCAGGGTCCCAGTACCTGCTTTGTCAACACCGCCAGAGGCTCCATAGCCAGTGCAAATAGGAGGGGTGACAGAGGGCAGCCCTGATATCTGCCTCTATACAGTGGGAATTTGCTGGAGACGATATCCCCCATAAGTACCCTGGCTCCCTGATCCATACAAAGTAGTTTAATCCAGGCTACATATTGGTGCTCGAGCCCAACTTTAACAAGTACTTGCCATAGGTATTCCCAGTTTACAGAATCGAATGCCTGTTCAATGTTTAAAAAAGCCAGGGCATAGTCGTTGTTTTCCTGGTGTGTAGCATGGTATATATGGAACAGGCACCTAAGGTTGTGTATATTGCTTCTCCGTGGTATGAAACCACATTGGTCATCATTGATTAAGGCTGGGATGTATGGTAACAATCGGGCCGCTACGATGCCGCTAAGAATTTTTACATCATTATTTAAAAGTGAGATCGGCCTGTAGGAGGAGGCGTCCTTTTCTGGCTTGGGGATCAGTATTATAAGGGCTTCTTGCAGAGAGTCTGGTAAGCGTCCCTTCTGAAGGACTAACTGATATATCTCCAGTACCTTATCCCCGACTGGGACTTTAAATTGTTGGTAAAATTCAGCTGGGAGGCCGTCACCTCCTGGTGATTTTGCAGAGTTTCGTTTTTTAATGGCAGCCAGAATCTCTTCGTGAGTAATGGGTCACTCCAATGAGGTTCTGTCCATTGCAGACAGACATGGAAGCTCTATTCTGTCTAGGAAGGAGACCCCATGGTCACTTGTGTCATCCCCCCACGCAGTGTATGTTGTGGCAAGATGGGCCAGGAAAACGTCATTAATGACCACCTGAGAATTAACCTGGGTCCCCCCCTTTATTCAGGAGTAACAGGACTGCTTAACGTCCCTCCTAACAAACGGGCCAACATTGCTCCCGTTTTGTCCCCCTCTATGTGCAACCGCTGGTGGTATGCTGTGTGAGTGTGTTTCTCCAACCTACGCCAGTCATCTAATAGGTCTTTATGTGTTTGTTTCCATTCCTCCACTCTAGACGGTCGGGTTGGAAGCTCCTTTTCTAAGTCAGCTAAACAGAATTCCTTGCGCCCTAGGTCTTGTTTGATTAAGTTTGTGTCTTCATCATGTGTGGTTTGGTGTGAGACTTTGGTGGTGTTCAGTCAAGTAACTCATTAGGACGCAATTACTGTTCCCTGCCAGTATAATTTCAGTTGCAAGATATGGTGTTATCGCCGCTGTTACAGCTGGGTAATAGATCGGACAATCAGAATTAGGGGCGTAAACATTTACAAAACACATCTCTCGCACATATAGTGTACCAAACAGGATCACGTAGCGTACATCTGGGTCAATCAGATGTCCTTTATGGCGGAAGGGAAACCCCGGGCCACCCATATCAGGACTCCACAGGCATAACTGGAATATGAGGTGGTGTAAGGTTGCCCCTCCATATTTTCCAGAGACTAAAGATGCAGTCACCTCAAACATGCGTTTCTTGCAGAAAAGCAATGGAAACATGATAGCACTTCATATAGGCATGCACTCTACGGTATTTTTACATTCCATGTCATGAATTTAAACACATCATTCGCCATTGTCATGCAAAACCAGATCCCACCACCATTCAGACCGCCAAGTCAGTTCTTAGCACTCTGAGGGCATCACAAAGGGAGATACCAGATCATCAACATATGATAGCAGTGATTAAGTCCCCGAACATGTCAAACCATACAAACGTACACCCCTCACCCCTTGGGTAGTAGCGCTAACTTGTCCTGTCCAGAACAAGGCAGGTCGTAAACTTGCATCTGTCGTACCATGCCCAGAAGATTAAAGAAGAATCAATACAAATTAAGTAATGTAGAAAAGGAAAACGCCCCCTTTAAAGCCTTGCTAGAGGCCAAACCTCAGCGGGTGCCATGAGGCTATAACACTCAAGTAGGCCCCCTTGCGCTCTGACACCTTTTCCGCCCTCCTGCCGATTGAAGGAACATTTCATACACAGTAAATCCATACCCATTTACACTGTATTATCTACAATCTGTAGGGATAAGATCATCAAAAAGCAATAAAGCAATTGATGGAAACAACAATTATACAATTTCCACCTTTCCCCCTAAAACGATTGAATACTACCAGTCCCAGGGAAGTCCAGAGGACGGGAGCATCTCCCCTTCATGCTGCAGCCAACCATAGAGAGATCGCCAACACTGGGTGGGTGTAATTGACGATTTTATTGGGCTGACCAGGGCACGCGCCTTGTCCTTCACCATGACTGCAATCTCTGGGCCACAGGAACTCCGCCACCAGTCTGTGCCCACTTTCAGACCCCCACGGAGCCAGCTGTCTCTCAGATAAGCTAGGTCTCAGGGTCTCCCCCATCCTCCCAGCGGTGCCAGGGGGCTCCCCCACGATGTCCGGCTGGAGTTCAGAAGCCTTCCCCAGGGGTCACCGTCGATGGTGTTTTGCCAGAGGGTAACTCCCTGCCAGGTCAGTTGGCACTCCGCACCCCGCAAACCAGGACCATGGCAGTACAAAGCCGCAGTCTTCCCCCTGTTGTTGCCAGTAGGTCTCCTCAGCCTTCAGGACCCCAGGCAAGGAGGCAGGGTTCGTGGCCAGCAACCCTGTGTTCCGAGCTTGCTAATATCACAGGCTCCGACAGGGCCCTGTACAGAGTCCCGGGTGAGTTCTCCCTCTGTCACCTCTCCGCAGCAAATTATGAACCATGCTCGGTAGGCAGCAGAGCGGCCGGTTCAATTATGTCCCATCAGCCCTTCGCTCTGCGCCTTCTTACCGGAGCAATAAGGCAGGTCCCAGGCCAGGAAAGTCCTCACAAATGGCCATGCTGCCCAGACAGGGTTTTCTGCGCTCGACCAGAAGCCTCCAGCCGTTATCCTCACTCCACCATCAGATCTGCAGCAGAAGAATGGGCAGGCCGCAACACGTCACACGACCAGCTGATCAGAGGCCCATCCACCCACGCCAGGCATGCGGCTGGTGTGACTCCAGACCCCTGGTGGAGTGTGGCGCCAGAGCACCACTCACACCCTGTCACTCCAGGGGTTTCCAGTCACGGCTGCTGCAGACCCCAGGTACCGTTAGCAGCGCCACAATCGCTCGTCGCAACGAGTACGAGCGTTCCCATTGCTTTCCCAATGAGTGCAGGTTGGAATGGGGGGGAAGACGGTGCAGAATTTTAATGGAAGTCAGCAGGAGCTCAGTGAAAGGCAACTAGGCGGCCATCTTGGTTGGCCACGCCTTGGCAGTGTTACTTTACAAATATCGACAGACTCAAGATCTCCATACACAATAACTGTGCAATCTGTTTGGGAAAAAGAATTTGTACCTGTTACTGCCAATTATTTGGGATTCCCCAATATTAATCCTGAAAGCTACACTGTGGATAAAATCGATATGCTAGGTTTTAGACAACCAGCACTCAAGTTTAAGAATCGACATGCTACCTGTAAATTATATGTTGCTAAAGATGGTCTATCTGTTCTAGGTTGGAAGGAACAAAGAGCTTTACATATAATTCTAGATCCTAAGGGGCATATTTACAAGCCCCTTGCGCCACTTTTGCGCCGCCGTTGCGTCACGCAAGTGACGCAGCGGCGACGCAAACCATGCGCCGCGTTGCGCTATATTTACAACGTGACGCATCTAGGGAGATGCGCCACGTAGTAAACCCCTGCGCCACATGAAACCTGCGTCAGGTTTCATGTGGGCGTACCGGCGCAGGGGGGGGCGTTCCGGCGCAGGTACGCCTCGGAAAAGTGACGTAGTGAAATCTACAAGATTTCATGCAGTCACTTTTCCGACGCTGGTGCGCCAAATCCTTACGCCTGCTTCAAGCAGGCGTAAGGATTGACGCACCATGTTAGGGATAGGGAAGGTTGGGACAGTGCTGGAGTTGCGTCGCGCTTGCGACACGACTTCAGCACTGCGCCAACCTTCCGCCGGCAGATGCGTCACGCATCTGCTTATCCTTGCGCCACGATGCGCCGCATTGTAAATGCGGCGCATCGGACGTGGCGCAAGGGTAAACTTGCGTGACACATTTTCCCTGGCGCATCCCTGCTGATATGCAGGGATGCGCCAGGGAACGTAAATATGCCCCAAAGAGTTTAGAAGAAGTTTTAGTTGTGTGTGGTAGTGAAGATACCTTAGAGTGACTTTTGAAAGATTGCCCTACTCTTTTAGTGGACAAATTGGCAAACTGAGAAGTTTTACACTTCGGATAAGAATGAAAGCGAATGCTGTGAGGAGCTTGAGAAGTTACATTATTATTGAGCCCCATGAAGTGTCTTGAGTGTATTTCTCTTTTAGTGGTAGCCAGACCTTCAAATGCTAAGGTCCGTTTATGTATTGATTTGAGATACTAAAACAACATCAGTGTGGATCAATTTCCGTTACCTAGGATTGATGAAATGCTTTTACTTACGAAAATACGAAGAGGTTTTCTACTTTAGATTTATCATCGGCATATCGCCAAATCTCTTTACACCCTTCCTGTAGACATCTCACCATGTTTTGCACACCGTTTGGGTGGTTCTAGTTTTATTGCATGCCTTTTGGGTTAGCATCTGAAGCTGCAGTGTTTTAAAGTTATGATGGAGCTTTTTGATGATATGCCGAGTGTGCCATTCTTTCTGGATGACATTCTGATAGTGGGACGTAACAAGAAAGAACATAATGAAAATTTAAGAAGGGCACTGAAAATACTTGAAGAAAGGGGTTAACGGGTGAACTTACTGAATGTAAAATCACAGAAAGGAAATGTACTTATCTTGGCTATGATATAAGTAATCAAGGCATTAGCCCAAAGAGAAACTTATGTAACCCATAGTTAAAGCTCCTTCACCTCAATCCAAGGATGATCTTAGATCTTTTTGGGTTTGGCAGAGTTTTATTCGAAGTTTGTGGATAATTGTGCGAATAAAACTCATGCTATGCATACACTTCTAAAAGCTACGTCTAGATTTGAGTGGTCTGTTGAGTGTCAGAAGTCATTTGAGGATATTAAGTCTGCAATAAGTAAAGCTCCCACTTTGCAAGGTTTTGATCCTTCTGCCTTTAACATTGTAACCACTGATGCTAATGGAACAGGTTTAGGGAGTGTACTTAAACAAATAACTGAACTTGACAAGGAAGTGTGTGATATCCCATTGTTCACCTCTATGGTATTGTACTCTCTAGTCCAAGTTGCTCTTGTATGCTCTTTCTTAGAATGATATTGGAATGTGCACATGTCATAAGAGATTTGTAATGTGGTTGATGTTCAAACTGTAAAGCTGTTTAAGCTGTTCATTTCTGTTGCTGGATGGGATCTTCCTGTTGGAATAAACCTACAATTTCCCACACACTTGTGTCTTGGAAATAATATATCAAGATTTCACACTGGCGTAGTCGGCAGTTCCTGGAAGATCTCAACACAACAACTACATTCCCTCAAGATTCCGGTGAGAGACAACCGATTTAGACTTTAATTAACTTTAAAACCCATGTGCCAAGCCATAGATCTGCTCTGTTTTGCCACACTTTAAAGGAAAGGAGAAGTGACTTGTTTTGTGAGAATAACGAGCGCTCTGTTTTCAGCTTGGAACTTGCGAGAGGAATTGCTCACCAAGAGTGTAAAATATAATTATCTCGCTTACTATCTTTAAAATTGGGAGACATATTTAACTTGAAAGCGGAGTTAGAAAATTGTCGAGGTTGTCTCTGCACTGCGCAACTCCCTGCTCGTGCCAGCGCTGCTCTGAGACTTGAGCCGAGCACGTGAGTCATCGTGTCACCATTTATAACACTCCTGTTCGGCAAAGCAAAAGCTTATTCTCTGATTTAAAAGAATTAGCCTGCAGTTGAAGAAAGGTATCGTGATTCCTACCTCAGCCTGTGCTCGCTGCTTGCCGTTTCTGCTGCCCGCCTTGATTAATTGTATCTGGATGCTTCCTGTTGCACTGTCATTGGTTAAGGCATTAAAAAGGGCTTGTCATACGAAAAGAGGGAAGCACTCACGCCGGTTCCCTTCGCTGATAGGCACAGCTTGTTTTGGAAGTTAGTTTGCCTTCTCTGATTCGCTGATAGGCACAGCTTGATGTTGGAAATTACTGAGTCTTCAAAAGTGCTTACGCTTTGGGTGTCTTTTTCAGGTGTGCCTTCGATAGTTGGCACAGATTCATTCAACCTGATGTTCTTTAATTGAATGCGCTGATGCACACAGCTTTCAAAGGGTGATTACGCTTATTGGCACAACTCCATTCAACAAGAAGTTTGTTCATTACAATACGCTGATGCGCACAGCTTTCTAAAAAGAATATCATTGCCATAACTTGGAAAGCTTTTATTTCACGCTGATAGGCACAGCTGAGTGCCTTTGGTGTCAGTTATAACAGTTGTATTTTTTGCTTGGAAAGTTTTCATTTCACACGCTGATAGGCACAGCTGAGTTGTACTTTTCTTGCATTTAAGTTTTGTTTTTCTTTTCTCTTAAACACTACAATTCAAATTATTATTGGTCATTTATATGATGATACTCTGTTCTCTGATGTATTTTAAATTTTGAAAAATTATAATTGCTTTTAGTGTTTATTGTTAAATTTGAATTTATTCTATGTTTGGAGCTATGCAAAACATAACTGCTGCTCCTTTCTTCCTGGCTAATCCTGGTGAGCCACCCATAAAGTGGAAGAAATGGAAAAAAGTATTCGAGAGGTATGCAAAGGTGTGCGGAGCTTCTCTTAGCGCAGAAAGAAAATCATCTCTTCTCCTCCATTGCTTAGGCTCAGAGGGGCAAGATGTTTTTGATCACCTTCCAGATTTGTCACCTTCTGAAGCTGAAGGGTTAAATGATTATGAGATCTGCATTGAGAAATTGGATAAACATTATCTTCCAAAAATAAGTACTATTTTGGAAAGATATCAATTTGCTAAAAGAACTCAAAGAGAGGAGGAATCTGTTGAAGGTTATGTAACAGATTTAAGGAAGCTTGCTTCATCGTGTAAATTTGACAATTTAACTAATGAGCGTATCCGTGACCAATTCATGTTTGGGTGCAACATGGAGAAAGTGAGGGAAGAACTTTGGTTGCGTGATGAACCAACGTTGGATGAGGTTCTTGTGGTAGCAAAAAGAATTGAACATTCATTAAAATGTGTTGCTGTTTTAAAGAAAGAAAATGATAAAGTTTCTAGAGTTCAAGTGATTAAAGACAAGAACCTAAGTAGCAAAGTAAATGAGAGAGGTAGACCTTTTCTGGAAAACGAGAAGTTTAAAAAGAAAATGGGTGACATTAGATGTTATAGATGCGACAGAGCTGGTCACTTAGCCAATGACAGGAAATGTCCAGCTTTGGGTCACACTTGCACTAAGTGCAAAAGAAAGGGGCATTTTCCGTCGGTATGTAAAACTAAACCTGATCCCAGAGTTAAAAAAATTGAGGTTTATGAGGATCGTAATTCAGAATCTAGTTCTGAGGATTTTGATTGTGGTCAAATTGTAGTTCAAATCAAAACTACAACTGGTAGGAAATCCTGTCCCTTTGATACCATCTTAGTGGATGGTGAATCCACTCGTGTCTTATTTGATTCTGGAGCAAAAATTACCATTATATCTAATGATTTTTTTGTCAACAAATTGAAAAATAAAGTTAACCTCTTAAAACCCGATATTATACCTTTGGCCTATGGTGGTGAGCCAATAAAATTACATGGTTATTTCATTGGGCTCATTGATTATAAGGATAGGATGATATCTGGAAAGATATATGTTTCTAAGAAAGGGGATAGCATCATTAGTTGGATTCATCAGGGTGATTTGGGTGTATTCCTCGATCCTAATTCTGATCCTCCCATTTTATTAAAGGATAGAGTCTGTACAGTGGAAAAAAATGGGGTAAAAAATTTGATGACATTCTAAAAGAAGAATTTCCACAAGTCTTCAGACAAGGTTTGGGTTGTTTGAGAGGCTATCAGCATAAAATAAAATTGAAAGATTGTTCTGTACCTGTTTCTTGTAAGGTTAGGAATGTACCTATTTCTGTAAGAGAGGATTTGCAAAAAGAAATCTGTAAGCTCAAAAGTGCTGGAATTATAGAAGAAGTAGAAGGTACGGAGTGGCTGGCCCCAGTGGTCGCTGCTCGCAAGCCGAACGGGGATCTTCGTTTGTGCATCGACTTAAGACAATTGAATAAAAACGTAATTGTGGATAGATATCCACTTCCGAATATAACAGAATTGCTGGTGTTGTTGGGTGGAGCGAAAGTGTTTAGTACTATCGACCTTACCTCCGCTTATCATCAGATAGAGCTGGAGGAATCATGCAGAGATTACACTGCTTTTATTACACCTTTTGGCACTTTTAGATTTATTAGGATGCCATTTGGTTTAGTTTCAGCGTCATCAGTGTTCCAACGTGCCATGGAAAGTGTTTTAAAAGATCTTGTTGGTGTCTGCATATACCAAGATGATATTCTTATCTTTGGTAATGATGAAGAAGAGCATGATAGTCGTCTGAAATTGGTCCTTAAGAAATTATGTGATTCTAACATGACTGTGAAAGTTGAGAAATGCAAATTCAGGTCTAATTCCATTGATTATTTGGGTCACAACATAAGTGGAGAGGGTGTTAAGCCAAAAGATGATTTGGTTAACTCTATACAGAAAATGAGTTCTCCGAAGAATAAGGAAGAACTTATGAAGTTCTTAGGGATGGTCGAGTATTATGCTAAATTTGTAAGGAGCTTCGCTGATTTAACAATGAACATGAGACTTCTGTTACGAAAAGGAGTAAGTTTTGAGTGGTCCAAGGTGTGTGAAAATGAGTTTATTTGTGTAAAAGAAAAATTGAGTGCTGCTCCTTCTCTTCAGAGTTTTGACACACGTCTTAAACCCATTCTTACCACAGATGCCAGTGAAAAGGGATTGGGAGCTGTTCTACAACAAAATGGTCCCTCTGGGTTACAAACCATAATGTTTTTATCTCGTAGTTTAAGGGATGCAGAAACTCGTTATTCTGTTGTAGAGAGAGAGTCTCTCGCAGTTTTCTGGGCTGTGAAGAAATTAAAGAAATTTTTGTGGGGTGTGGATTTTGAAGTTAAATCAGATCATAAACCCTTGGTGGAGATCTTCAACAAAAAAGGTTTGGACTTGATATCAAGTCGCATTACCAAATGGATCATTGGTCTTCAAGAGTATTGTTTCTCACTTAAGTACATTCCAGGTATTGAAAATGGTGTGGCGGATGCCCTGTCGCGCTTAGTTGATGTGGATTGTTCAGAAGATGATGGGTTGGATATGAACAATGAGTGGGTGTGTGTGTTGGATTATAGTTTTATATCTGAAGATAGATGGCGTAAAGAAATTGAAGAAGATGTTACTCTCATGGAAGTGATGAAATTGGTGAAAAATGGTTGGGCAAGTATAAAATGTGGGTCAGAATTGACAAGACCTTTTTGGTACTTACGAAATGAATTGTCAATCGATAAAGATCTCTTGTTCCGCGGAACAAGATTAGTTCCTCCCAGCAGTCTTAAGAAAGAACTGGTGGATTTAGCTCATAATACTCATTCAGGTATTACAAAGACTAAGGAAAGGTTGCGCATGTCTTATTGGTGGCCTGGGATGGACAAATTTGTAGAAAGGTTAATTCGTGAGTGTCTACCTTGTTCTTTATCTGATAAATCTAAATGTCCAAGAGTGCAACCTATGGTCCTGAGGAAGCGACCTTCATGTCCTTGGCAGGACATTGCGTTGGATATTCTAGGACCTGTACATAGTAATGGGTCTCAGATTTTTCTCTTGGTCATCATGGACATGTATTCTCGCTGGCCTGAAGTTTTTTTTTTGACGGTTATTGATTCTGGTCATGTCATTAAGTGCTTAAAGGAATTGTTTGCAAGAGAAGGGGTTCCTGGATCAATTTTAACAGATAATGGTGTTCAACTTACATCGAGGGAAATGGAGGATTTTCTTTCTCTGTGTGGCATTACTCATAAAACTTGTTCTCTTTATCATCCGGAAGCCAACGGTATGATTGAGAGATTTAATAGAGTGCTCAAAGAGACCATTGCTTTAGCGAAATCCTCATTCTTGGAGTGGAAAGGAGAGGTTTTGAAGAAAGTAGAAGAGTATAGAATGACTCCTCATGGCACCACGGGAAAGACTCCCTTCTTTCTTTTTCGTGGAAGGGTGCCTAACACTCTTCTTGAACCCTCTTGGGTAAATCAATATGGCTTATCCAGGGGTAGGGATAGTGTGTGTGATACCAAAGATGTACTGTCGAGGGAACACATGAAGGCCATAAATAGGAAGAAATATTTTGATTCAAAGAAATCTGTAAAAAAAACTGAAGTGAAGGTAGGTGATTGGGTGCAAGTTCGACGTCCTGGTTTTAAGGACGGATCTTCTTCAAAGTATCTTAAACCAATGTTGGTTATCAAAGTTTTTAGTAATGCAATTCGAACTCACGATCATCGCATTTGGAACCTTAATAGGGTTGTGGTGTTGAAAGGAAAAGTTGATGATAATTACTTTGTTAATGGAAAGTGTGACAGTAATGGATCTAATGGTATGTGCTCGCCCAGAAATTCTTCTCTTTTAGGTCATGAAGTGGACTTTAAGAAACGGTCAACTAGGTTGACTAAACGTCCGAGTTATCTCAAAGACTATGTATAGAGTTGTTTATTGTTACTGTATCCTATGTACATGGTTGTTTGAGGGAGGGAGGTGTGTGATATCCCATTGTTCACCTCTATGGTATTGTACTCTCTAGTCCAAGTTGCTCTTGTATGCTCTTTCTTAGAATGATATTGGAATGTGCACATGTCATAAGAGATTTGTAATGTGGTTGATGTTCAAACTGTAAAGCTGTTTAAGCTGTTCATTTCTGTTGCTGGATGGGATCTTCCTGTTGGAATAAACCTACAATTTCCCACACACTTGTGTCTTGGAAATAATATATCAAGATTTCACAAAGTGGTTACTGCATTCGCTTCCTGAGCATTATTCCACACAAAGGAAAAGTATTCTGTATTTGCAAGGGAATTTTCTAGCTTGTGAATGGGCTTCAGAGCATTTTCTGAAGTTTGTGTGGGGCAGGAAGTTTCTTTTGAGATCCAACCACATGCGGTTGGATCTCACACAGAAGGACTATTAAGAGCTTCAGCTAGAATTACTAGAATTTCGATGCATTTGCAAGATTTCTTGTATGAAGTTCAGCATATTCCTGAGACAAAGAATTTAACTACTGATTTCTTGAGCAGGATGTCTCTACCCCTGAGAGAGATTGATCAGTATCCATGGAATGAGTATTGTATTGCTGGATTTTTCAAGTTAGCTAGGACACTAACTGGACACACAAGGATGTGTGGCTGGAAGCTTATAGTAAGGATGCACTTTAGAAGGAAAAGAGAGACAAACATTAAAGGTTGGACAAAATGATTCAAAGGTGAGCATTTGGGTGACTTGAATGCCTCCTGGGAGGAGAAAGATGAATTGAGCATTCATGATACATTCATTTTGAGGGATGACAAAGACATTTCTCACATAGAAAATCATAACTGCCACAAGGTGCACTCCGGTATCACATGCACTAAATGCAATGTTAAGTCTTTGTATTGGTGGCCTAAAGTTTTTTTTTAACAAATCTTTTTATTGAGTACATATCATATGCATTATACAGTGCAATGACCACGGAGAAAGGATGGTAAAACAGCAAGGCCTACATTTCCAGTTTCTTAAACCTTTGGTACATTAGACAGTTCGGAACCTATATCTCTAACCTCCCTCATACGATAGAGCTTTCCTCATCTGATATCAGGTCCCCCACCCTCCCTCCTATCCTCCATCAGCTTTACAGGCCCCAATATGTCACCCATCGGTGCCACACTTTCTCCCATTTCTTAGGGCAACCCCTGCCCTCATACACTACTTTTTCTGCAGCACAACACCAGTCGAGATCGACATTCCATAGTTCCACTTTCGTTGGAAGGGCAGCACCCCACGCCCTAGCAATATTTCTTTAAGCCACCATTGCTGCCGCCATGAGCCAGAGTTTCAGATATTTCGGCCACACCTGCTCCCCTGTTACACATAGTAGGTGCCATCAGGCATCTATAGGAATCGCTTGTCCTAAAACCTCTGACATCACCCGTATTACTCTGCCCCAATAGCGATGTATAACTGGGCACTCCCAGATGATGTGGATAAAGGTACCTTTTCGCTCACAGCCCCTTAAACAGTTATCTGTGTGGGAGCCCCCAAGCTTGTGCATGAGCGTACTCGTGGAGTAGGACCTATGGAGGATTCTCAGCTGCACTAGCCTAAATCTCGCTCTGACTGCCACTTCTCTCGGACTTTGTATGGCCTCTACCCAATCGTCATCCTCTAGCAGTCCAATGTCAGTTTCCCAAGCCTCCCGCAACGCCCCCAGGGGATCTGGTGAATTATTAACAATCTTCTTATATGTGAGGGACAATGCCTTTTCCGAGATTGGGTCTAAGAGGAGCCGGTCTTCCAAGGGACTATATTACGGAATGCGATCCCCTTCTCTGATATGTTTACGGAGTGCGTGCCCCAGTTGCATATATCTTTACCTTTCCATCTCTGTTAGTTGAAATTCCTACTGTAGATCTTCAAACGAAATGATTGCCAAGCCCCTCCATACATCGCCAAGGTGAGCAATATCCAGCAACTTCCACTAACCAAAGCCCTGTAATCTGCCGACCTCCTCTAACATGTCACTATCCCATAGTGGGGTCAGTTTATTGTTCCACCCGAGAAACTTATTAGCCCCATTCGCACCACCCCCATCCCATAATAGTTTCTGTAGTTCACTATCTATCTCACTGAAGAATCCGTTAGGTATCCTATATGGAGTGTTCTGGAGGAAATATATCATACATGGTAGTGACATAATTTTAAACAGAACCGCTCTCCCCATCAGGGAGATCGGTAGTGTCCTCCAGTGCGCTACATCACTTCTCAGGCGTTCCAGTTAGGGCAATAAATTACGCTCTATAAATCCTGTTTCTGTTTTGGCGACTGTGATGCCTAGATATTTGAAGCTGTCTTTCACTTGAAGTTGTATCCCCGCGGGGAGAGCGGGAGGCGGTCCATCTGAAAGCATGAATATAAGGGACTTATCCCAGTTAATTTGATATCGGGAGTACCCCCCAAATAATTGAAAAATGTATAGGAGTCTATTGATTGTAAAACGGGGTCTGGTCGCCCCTAGCAGAACGTCATCAGCATACAGAGAAATTTTCTCTTCCCACTGTCCACCACCCGTGATCCCGGAGGCCACTGGGTCTCCCCGCACCCATGCCGCGTGCGGCTCCAGAGCCAACGCGAACAACACGGGGGACAGCGGACACCCCTGTCTCGTCCCCCTATGCAGGGTGAAGGGGTGAGAGTCGGAACCATTCACTAACACTCGGGCCAAAGGGTCCACGTAGAGTAGTCTGATACAGGACTGGAACCGTGGGCCAAACCCGAATCTGTCCAAGACAGCGAATAGGTAGTGCCATTCAATACTGTCGAACGCCATACGCGCGTCCAATGACAGCAGTGCTGCCTCCTCATCCGGTCTGGATTTGGTCAAATGCATTACGCTGTATAGACGAAGTAGGTTTAGTCTGGTACTCCGACGCGGCATAAATCCGGACTGATCCGGATGTATCAAAGACGTGATTACACCCGAAAGGCGGTTCACCAAGACTTTAGCGAGAATCTTAACTTCCATATTCAATAAGGATGTGGGCCTGTAGGTGCTACAGTGGTCCGGTGGCTTGCCCGCCTTGGGTATAACCACAATGGTGGCTATCCGTTGATCCAACGGCAGGTGACCCGTTTCTCTAGCCTCCTCAAACATAGGTTGGATGTATGGTGCCAAAACACTCGCCATGGTCTTGTATAGCTCCGCTGGTAGGCCTTTTGGCCCGGGGGCCTTCCCTGCCTGTAAATCTTGGATTGCCCCTTCGATTTCCTCGACCGTTATATCTTTTTCCATGTCCTCTCTATTCTCATCGGACAGCGTAGGTAGCCGGACGTCAACCAGCAATTCTCGACATTCTGCTTCTGTTCTGACAGGGTTGGAGGCATAAACCTCCTCGTAGTACTCTGCAAATGTCTCTCCTATCCCTTCCCCAGTTATATGCACCGTCGCCCGTGAGTCACCTATTTCAGCCACCCAATTACGTTCTCTGTCCCTCTTTTCCAGCCAGGCAATCATTTTGTTGGCTTTATCCCCCAGGTCGTACACCCGCCACTGTGTTGCCAGAGCGGCAGCCCTCGCGGAGTTATCCGCAAGGCCCTTCATCTCTTGTTTTTTAAGTTCAAGTTGGTGCGTAACGGCGGGTCCGCCTCCTCTCCGGCCAGAATCCTAGCCTCTATTGTGGCTACATCAGTCTCCAACGTATCCCATTGGATCTTTTTTTCTTTTTTGCAGCCCCCCAGATGGGCTTGGATATGCCCACGTATCACCGGTTTGAGCGCCTCCCAGAGGGTGCATGCCGAGTCAACCGATCCCTCATTTTCCTGGAAGTATAGTTTCGCCCTCTCTCTAGTTTGATCAGTCAAGTCCTTGTTCGCGAATACCCAGGTGTTTATTCTGGGAGGCAATACATTAGTTCTCGTTGGGCCTTGGAGGGTAACCTCCACTGGCGAGTGGTCCGAGATTCCTCGCGATTTAATGTGGGCATTACGGAACCACTCTTCGCAACCCGAAGGGTTAGGATATGATCTAGACGTGAGTAACTGCCATGCACGGCCGAATAAAAGGTGTATTGTCGCTCCTGGGGATTATGCAGGCGCCACACATCCGTCAGGCCCATGGCCTCTACAAAGGTGCGAAGCGGCTCCACCCCCTCCCCCTTGTAGCCTTGGTTACCCTATCCCTCTCTGGATCCATAGTGGAGTTCATGTCCCCTCCTAATATTAGGATACCTGGTGGGAGGTCCACTAACAGGGTCCCTGGTGCTGACAATGCCTCCGCTTGTAAGGCTGGTGGAATGTAACTCGAGATATATATTTAGCGTCTGCCCCTCCCATATTCCAGTAAGTGCCACGTATCTACCTAATGGGTCGTGCCAAATCTTCCTAACAACTAGTGGGAGGCCAGCCCTAACCATTATCCCCATCCCCCTTGAGCCTGTAGTATAGCCTGAGTGTGCTGCAAGCTTATATCTGTATCTGTCCAGTTCCTTGTATCTATTGCCTTTAAGGTGCGTTTCTTGGATCAGCGCCAGATCTGGGGCACGCCAATGGAGGTATTGCAAGACTATAGTGCGCTTAATATGATTGCCCAAACCATTAACATTCCAGGATAGAACTCTGAGATTATTGGCACTCCCAAGTTCCCCCTTGCGCGACGCTCTCATACTTAGGTCTTCCATTCTGTTTGTGGTGGCACCGTCACTGTACATTTAGTTATCCCCCCCATTTTCTCAGCTGCTAAGCACTGCACAAATCCTGCATACCAACATTTCTCTAACAAAAAATATACATTTCTAAAGAAACTATAACAACCCATAGTCCCCTGACCCCCAGTTCCCCCCTACCTGCTACCCTGCAGGCGGGTGAAACAGCCACCCACCTCCCCAACTCGCAGCGTGCCTGTCGCCCTTAACTGAATAACTAATCAGGGTGGCTGGTGCCGAGCATACTAGAGCACCGTCCTCGACTTCACGCACATCCCCAAATTCCTTCAGTTCTGTTCAAGTCCTGCAGGTCTTATTCTTCGGCCATCCACCAGTTACTTATCCCAGTGGGTACAGTCCCATATACAGGATCTCACCTTCCATCTAGTGTGGAGTGCCCACCCGCATGTCTCTAGGTGCCAAAGCTACATAGTCGCTTTACCTGTTGGAGCCGGTTTCAGATTCTGGATATAGCTCAGTCCAAACCCCGTGGCCCGTTCTCTGCTGATCCCCCTTGCTTGTCCTTCGTTTGTCCCTCACGTCTGTCACTGTGGTAATTACGGCCCACCGTGCGCCAACCTTCCAGCCACTCCCAAGTTTCCTCAGCGGTGCTGAAATACCACGTTTTCCCTTCAGCGACCACCCTCAACTTCGTGGGGTACAACATGGAATATTTAATGTCCTTGCTACGTAGTACTCTTTTGACTCCTTCAAATGTTCTTCTCTGCCGTTGGACTTGCAGTGTGAAATCTGGGAAAAAGCGTATCACCGCGTTTTCATGATGCAGATCTCCGTGCGCCCTCGCAGCCTGTAGGACCGCGTCTCTGTCTCAATAGTTTAGGAGCCGTGCTATGATTGTTCTAGGTGGGGCACCAGGCTTTGGTTTGGGGATGGGCGCCCTGTGTGCGCGTTCTATAGTGAAGTATGTAGAGAGCCGTGAGGGCTTTAGGTGGTTAAGGATTAAATCTTCCAGGAACAGATCAACGCTCGGTCCTTCCATTCCTTCCGGGACACCCACCACCCTAATATTGTTCCTTCGCGCCCGCCCTTCCTGATCTTCCAGTCTAGTTGCCATCACCTCTTGCTGTTTCATAAGAGATCGAACTTGCTCCTCAAGGCTTTTCGTACTGGTCTGCAGGTGTGCCACCACTGTCTCTGTAGCTGCCACTTTATCGGCCATTTTGTGAAAATCGGCGCGCAGAAGATTCACATCTACAGTTACGACATCCAATTTGGATTCTATTGTGCCTTTTAAGTCTGCAATTGCTGACATTATTGCGCTTAGTGACGGTTCCGCTGCGTCCTCTTGTCGTCGTTCCGAGGCGAGAGCCGTTGACTTCGGGATGGCGTATTTGTTTGTCTGTGTCCCGGATGCCCCTTAGGCTTCATCGGGGGGACAGTGCCGCTGTCGGTTTCTTCGCTGGTGAACCCCTCTAGTTGGGGTTTTCTAGGTGACACGCACCACTGCTTTGGTCCAATTATGCCCCACAGGGACTTCAAGGATCAACACTGCAGAGGAGCTCAGGCTCCTCTGGTGGGTGTTGGCCCCTCCTGGAGTCGTGTGATGGGCTTATCACCCCAGGGGATCAGATCCATCCCCCCACCGCTGTTATGCCTCCTGATTGAGGGTGCGTAGCCACAGTCACGCGTCTTCTATGGGGCCTCCTGGTTCTGGGCACCTCAGTCGCCCACTCTCCTGTCAGCGGCCACAGTTCCTCTCCCTCTGGTATGTCGTATTGGGCACTGGCATCCTCTCCAGCAGAGCACCTATATACTGGGACTCCCCTCAGCCCCTCAAAATGTAAGTTCCCACGGAGGTGGCATTTCACCTCAGTGCTTATGTAGCCGCCCCCGGCGTCCACTATAGCGACCAGTCTCTGTGTTCGAGGCCTACTGCAGTCGCCGCCGCCCCTCCACAGAAATGGCCCCTTGCGCAGATTCATACGAGGGCACCGCGTAGGCCCCGGCGACTCCAGCGGCCCTGCGTGATGCAGTCAGTCCCCGCTCCTTCACCACAAGCGATAATGACTGGGTCCAAGGAGGTGCGGATATAATCCCTTGGCTCACCTCGCTCACTGTTGTGGCAACCCACTCAATTCCTGGGTCGCTCGGCCGTTATTCTGGCGGTGTTCCTGTCTTGCCCGTTGGCCTCGAGCCTGCAGTTTCTCCATTCCGGGTCCGCGCACCCGAGTTTCGGGGCCCGGGCCGACCAAGCACGGGTCACTCCGCAAGTCCCCCTCCAGCGTAGATCTCCGCCTCGCTGTATGAATTGTGAGCGGCCACCTCACACACGATCCCCATTCTCTGGCACAATAGTGCATCAGCAGGCGTCGCCCAGGCCGCACTCGCTCAATGGGTATGGTGGCATGGTGGCGGCGTCCCCGGGGCTCCGCACTGCTCCAGACCGGCCCGCATAGATCTTCAGCACAGCGCCGGCATCTGAGTGCCGGCAGCATCGGATAGGTGAACGTATTTTTGGGGTATCACGGAGTCAGTTGTCGGAGCTTCGCTAAAGTGCCGCCATCCTGCTCGACTCCCAAGCAACGCCCCAGTTGGCCTAAAGTTGATATGGAGATTGAGAGTTTTGTACGGTCTTGTACAGAATGTGAGAAAGCTGATAAATCTGAATTTGTTTTAAATCCACCTATGTATTCGCTAGGGTGTCCTGAGTTACCTTGGGAAGATGTGGCTTTGGACACTATGGGACCTATTATGTGGCATGATGATATTTGCAAGTACAGGATTGTGATACTTGACATATTTTTTAAGATGGATTAAGATAAGTTTGGTGAATAAAATTGATACTAAAACTGTGATTAAGTTCTTAGATAATGTGTTTTTGAGAGAAGGTTTTCCTGCATCTAGTTTGAAGGACAATGCTGTTCAGTTTACTGCACGCTATCATCTGAGTGGTAATCGTGTTGTTGAGTAGGCTAATAGAGTAATTAAAGGAATTGTGCAAGTGGCAAATTGTGGTAACAAAAACTGATATGCAGAGTTAAAGAGAATGCTGTGGGCTTACAGAGTAACGCCACAAGATTCTGTGGGTTAGAGGTCTTTTGTTTTAAAAAGAGGGTGAGTTCCACACCTTAAGGTAAATCCTGGATGGATGAAAAGAAGTAGTGGAGTGTGAAACAGGTAAAAGATCGCATTTCGTCTTCCCAACATAAAAACAAGAAATATTTTTAAATCAACCATGGTGCATGTGAAGTGAATCTTAAAGTTGGTCAATAGGTCCTAGTCAAATATGCCAAGCAAGCTGCTAAAGGTAATAGCAAATTTAGTCCACCCAAGGAAGTTCTCAGGGTGATGAACAACACTGTGGAATTGAATGATGGTAGCATTTGGCATACGAGCTGGATTGCTTCGGCAAAACAACACAATGAGTGCATTGATCAAACTGTTAATTGGGAGGTGAACACCTCCTGTAAATTTTAGTGGTTGTATACTATGCATAAAGAAAGTACTGATTTGACTGATGTGTGTAGTCAGAATTCTGATGACAATTTTCTGATGACTTATCTTCTTCCAATTTAAAAGAATTAAGAATAGAAAGTGGAACTCCTTCTGTTCATGAAGAAAGGGTCAAAATCAGTAATTTTATGGACAAGAATAAAAAATAAAAAAAAGTTTAGAGGTTTATGATTATGAAGCTGTAGTAAGCCATCAATTTAGTAATTAATTACAATGACTAGGGGGCCGATTCACAGAACTAATCTGAGACAAAATCCTAAACTTACTACTTCTGGTATTCACAGAAGACACTTACGATTTTTGGTATTCACAGAAATCACTTACGACTCCTAACTTTACGTCCGCAGTCGGGCCGGAATCTCCGCACCCGGACCGTACTCTCCGCATTGTGACTGTACTCTCCGGACCGTAATCTCCGGCTAGGGCCGTAATCTCCGGCTCGGGCCGGATAAAGTGTAATCAATGGGCTGGAATGCAATTTTTTCAAAAAGGAACATTAGGAATGTGTGATAAATGGTAGAGGAGGTCATGAAAAATAGTCTGGGCAGGGAAAAGGGTATGTCCAGACACTACATCAAGACCACTGACTCATTGTCAGTGAAATTGCTCTCCCACCCTCGCAGCTCCACCATTAAGTGAGGCCTGCCCCTGCACTCTTGAGTGTTGGTGATCGAGGCCCTCCTCCACCCGCAGGTTTCCCTGCGCCTCATCCCTGGTGGTCCAGTGGACCTCTGTCTCCTTCCTCTCACTCTGCTCTTTCACTCGTTTTCACTCGTTTTTCTACCCTTTTTATCTTTCACCTTTCTGCACTTTTCTGCATCTCTGCTCTTTTGTGCCTTATTTCTGCTCATTTTCCCTTTCTCTCGCTCTGCTCTTTCACTCGTTTTCACTCGTTTTTCTACCCTCTTTTATCTTTCACCTTTCTGCACTTTTCTGCATCTCTGCTCTTTTGTGCCTTATTTCTGCTTATTTTTCCTTTTTTCTTTATCCCTTATTTCCTCCCTTTACCTTTCCCCGCCGCTGCTGCCCCCGCGGCCCCTTCCCCCCAGCGCGACCGGCCCAATCCAGCTCCCCTCCCCGCTCCCGCCTCCCAGCTGTCCAGCCCTCCCCGACCCCTACTTAATGGCGGCCACTGCGGGGTCAGGTGAGCAAGACCACTGACTCATAGTCAGTGAAATTGCTCTCCCACCCTCGCAGCTCCACCATTAAGTGAGGCCTGCCCCTGCACTCTTGAGTGTTGGTGATCGAGGCCCTCCTCCACCCGCAGGTTTCCCTGCGACTCATCCCTGGTGGTCCAGTGGACCTCTGTCTCCTTCCTCTCACTCTGCTCTTTCACTCGTTTTCACTCGTTTTTCTACCCTTTTTATCTTTCACCTTTCTGCACTTTTCTGCATCTCTACTCTTTTGTGCCTTATTTCTGCTCATTTTCACTTTCTCTCGCTCTGCTCTTTCACTCGTTTTTCTACCCTTTTATCTTTCAACTTTCTGCACTTTTCTGCATCTCTGCTCTTTTGTGCCTTATTTCTGCTTATTTTCCCTTTTTTCTTTATCCCTTATTTCCTCCCTTTACCTTTCCCTGCCGCTGCTGCCCCCGTGGCCCCTCCCCCCCAGCGCGACCGGCCCAATCCAGCTCCCCTCCCCGCTCCCGCCTCCCAGCTGTCCAGCCCTCCCCGACCCCTACTTAATGGCGGCCACCGCGCGGCCGCTGTGCAGCGGGCGCGCCGCTGGTGCACCGAAGGCACGTCAAAGGCAAGCCCGTCTGCGCCCGTCTGCGACCCGTCCGCGACCAGCGCCAGGAACCCTGGACCTCCGCCCCGCCAACGCTACGACCCAGCAGCACTCCACGCACTCAACCCAGGCCGCAACAACAACTGCAAGCTAGCATCACCAGCCGACACCCACGGACCCTTCAGCTGTCACCGCTGCCGGCACACCTGCACCACCGCCAAGAACACGGATCCAGCACAACCCGCCCACAAGAACACAACCGAACCGAAGACCCTGCAATGCATCCTGCTCAACGTCCGATCCCTCCACAAACACGCCACAGAAATCTGGGACCTCCTCGACAGCACCACCCCGGACGTAGCGTTCTTCACCAAAACCTGGACCAACACCACCTCTGGACCGGACATCGCCATCCCCCAAGGATACAAGATCTCCAGGAAGGACCGCCCCACCCGCCCAGGAGGAGGAATCGCCATCGTCCACAAATACAGCCTCCGCCTGAGCACACTCCCCGACGAGCCCACAGAACTGATGGAACACCTTCACTTCAAGATACTGGCCAGCCCCACCGCCACCCTCCGAGGAACTCTCATCTACCGACCCCGCGGACCCTTCGCCAACTCCATCACGGACATTATCTCCCCGCAGGCCATCGCATCCACCAACTACACCCTGCTGGGAGACCTCAACTTCCACCTCGACAACCAACTGGACCCCAACACCACATCCCTCCTGGACAACCTCCACAACATTGGACTTTGCCAGATTGTGACTGAGCCCATGCACTCAGCAGGACACACCCTCGACCCCCTCTTCACTACAGGAAACTCCATCACCTTCAGCCACACCACCGAACTCCTATGGACCGACCATCATTGCGTCCACTTCACCTTCAGAACACCCACCATCCACAGACACCAGCACCTGCTTCCACGAAGAAACTGGACCAAAATCACCGACGACCAGCTCACCTACTCACTCAACAACTCCACCCCAAACCATCGCGGAAAACGACGACCCCAACACCGCAGCCCGAACCCTGCATAGATGGATCTCGGACAGCACCAACACCATAGCCCCCCTCAAGAAAAACAACAATACCCGCGCCAAGAAAGCCAGATGGTTTACCACCGAACTTCGAGAGTCCAGACGCACATGCCGCCGCCTCGAAAAGGCCTGGAGGAACACCAAATCCACAGAAGCCCACAACAACTTCAGAGCCGCCACCAACGCCCACCATCAACTCATCAGAGAAACGAGGAAAAAGCGATTGAAGACAGAATCTCCACCCACGCGCACAACAGCAAGGAACTCGTCAGCATCATCAAGGAGTTCGCCCAACCCACCAGCGAGTCTACCGACATCCCTCCCTGACAAGACCTCTGCGACAAACTCAGCACCTTTTTCCACCACAAAATCAAGAGCATCTACGACAACTTCGACGAAGACAACCAACACACTGAACCCTCACCAACCACCCCCGACACCCGGAAACCAGCGATTGACGACTGGACAGCCCTCACCACCGAAGACACACTGAAGACAATGAAGTCAATCCACTCAGGGGCCCCCACGGACCCCTGCCCCCACCACATCTTCAACAGAGCCACCGACACCATCGCACCCATGCTCCGCCACACCATTAACCGCTCCCTGGCGACCGCCTGGTTCCCCGACGACTGGAAACACGCCGAGGTCAACCCCTCCTAAAGAAACCCTCAGCGGACCCCACCGACCTCAAAAACTACAGACCCATCTCCCTGCTCCCGTTCCCAGCGAAAGTCATCGAGAAAGCCATCAACAGCCAACTCGCCACATTCATTGAAGAACACAACATCCTCGACTCCTCCCAATCCGGCTTCAGGAAAAACCACAGTACGGAAACCGCCCTCCTCGCCGCAACAGACGACATCCGCACCCTACTGGACAAAGGAGAAACAGTAGCCCTCATCCTCCTCGACCTATCAGCGGCGTTCGACACAGTCTCCCACCGCACCCTAATACGCAGACTCTACGATGCAGGAATCCAGGACAAGGCCCTCGACTGGATCCGCTCCTTCCTCTCCGGCAGGACGCAGCGGGTCAGACTCCCCCTTTCCTTTCGGACCCCACACCTACCACCTGCGGAGTCCCCCAGGGCTCCTCCTCAGCCCGATGCTCTTCAACGTCTACATGGCTCCACTTGCCCCCATCGTCAGAACCTACGGACTCAACATCGTGTCATACGCAGACGACACCCAGCTCATCCTCTCCCTATCCAACGAGCCCAACACCGCCAGACGCAACTTTCGAGAAGGCATGGAAGCCGTCGCCAAATGGATGAAAAACATCTGCCTACAACTAAACACCAACAAAACAGAAGTACTCATCATGGGCCCAAACCCCGATGCCTGGAGCGACACCTGGTGGCCCCCCGCCCTCGGAAACCCGCCAACCCCCACAGACCACGCACGCAACCTGGGAATCATCCTGGACTCCGAGCTCAAAATGGACCGCCAGATCAACTCTGTCTCGTCTTCCTGCTTCCACACCCTCCGCCTCCTTCGTAAGACCTTCAAATGGATCCCCTCGAACACCGAAAGACCGTCGCTCACGCCCTGGTCACCAGCAGACTCGACTACGGCAACGCACTCTACGCCGGAATAAACAAAAACCTCACCCGCAAGCTACAGAACATCCAGAACGCCGCCGCAAGACTGGTCCTCAACCTGCCAAAACACTGCCACATCTCCCAGCACCTGCGCACACTCCACTGGCTCCCCGTCGAGGTGAGAATCACCTTCAAGATGCTCACCCACGCACACAAGGCCCTCCACGGCACTGGACCAGCATACCTGAACAGCCGACTCAAATTCCACGCACCCCAAAGGACCCTACGATCAGCCCAGCTCTCCTACGCCGTGGTCCCCCGCACCAGAAAGACCAGATCGGGAGGCCGCTCCTTCTCCTTCCTCGCGGCCAAAGCATGGAACGCCCTTCCGCTCCACCTCAGACAGACATCGCTCCCCATCTTCGCAAGAAACCTCAAAACCTGGCTTTTCGACAGACCCCCTCCTTGATGGAATGGAACCTGCACCCCCCCCCCACCCCTAGCGCCTTGAGACCCTTACGGGTGAGTAGTCGCGCTTTAACAAACCCCTGATTGATTGATTGATTGATTGATACATCATAACCCAGAAAAAAGTTTGCTCCTTTGTATCATGGTACAATTTGCTCTCCCCTCAGTGTTGACTGTAGTGTCAACACCACAATCAACACTAAGGGCGCTCCCCTTAGTGTTGACTGTAGTGTTACCATGATGCAAAGGAGCAAACTTTTCTGGGTCATGATGTAGTGTCTGGCCATACCCTTTTCCCTGCCCAAACTATTTTTCATGACCTCGTCTACCATTTATCACACATTCCTAATGTTCCTTTTTGTAAAAATTGCCTTCCAGCCCATTGATTACACTTTATCCGGCCCGAGCCGGCGATTACGGCTTGAGCCGGAGATTACGGCCGTAGCCGGAGAGTACGGTCCGGGTGCGGAGAGTACGGTCTGGGTGCGGAGATTCTGGCCCGACTGCGGACGTAAAGTTAGGAGTCGTAAGTGATTTCTGTGAATACCAAAAATCGTAAGTGCCTTCTGTGAATACCAGAAGTAGTAAGTTTAGGATTTTGTCTCAGATTAGTTCTGTGAATCAGCCCCTAGGTGTATATGTGTTTGTGGTTTTTTTGTATAAAAATCAAGGGAAGGGGAATGTTTAGTATAAGGTGGAATGTTTATTAGTAATGCAGAGTATATGTGTAGGCTGTGTTCTATATTCTTACTATTTATGTAGAGGGGTTTAGAATGTTGGGAGGGGAGATATGAATAGCCACGTAGTGCAGACGGATGTGAACTGCAGAGGATGTTTCACCATAAAGAAAGATTTACATTCAAGTTATCTGCGTGAAGAGATTACTACACCCATTAATATTCCTAATATTGCCTTTTCACCTCACAAGTTGTATGCATCTACTCTTTTTTAAATTTAAGCAAGGAAAACAGAACATTCCCTTTAAAACCCACTCCTGGGGATCACATTTCTCCATCATCTTTGAAGCCAGGTTCTCCAAATTCTGAATGAAGGTTGTCAATATAGATTTTTTCCAATAAATGAAGTAAAATTGGCTGGGCGACCAACCACCCGTGTGCTGCTCTATGGGATCAAAGGCCATTACAAGGCAAATTGGGAATACTGGTAACAAAATGTCCTCTTTAAAAGTACCCATTCTTTCTTAGATCACTTAATTAGTCTCCCTGTGATCATAGGAGTGTATTAAGTGGCAGACTAGCTCAACTGCCTAAACGTTTGACTAATGCAAAGGGCTCGGAGTGCTCAATAACTGCAAACTAAATGATACAGTTAAGGCTTGCTGGAAGTGACAGATCTCCAATTTAGGTGTGTTTTTCAGTTTCTGAAAATAACTTAGAATAGTAATCAAACACAAATATGTAATCCAAAACGTAAGATATCATTCATCAACGGTGTTATTGAATTGGATTGGCTTGTTTGAATCTGCTGTATAGAGCATGCATATTAAATGTTCAGGATTTTGCCCAGTGGCGGCTCGCAGAGGGAGTGCTGCGGGGCGGTAGGGCGAGGAGGGGCTGGGTGGGGGGTAGTGGAGTCTGACATACGACGGACAGGAGTAAGGTAAGTAAATAAATAAATAAAACTATTTACCTTGCGCTCGCTGCATCACCGATTTGCCCGTTGTATGTCGGACTCCACTACCCCCCACCCAGCCCCTCCCTCGCCCCGCCCCACAGCACTCCCTCTGCGAGCCGCCACTGATTTTGCCTCCTTTCACATCACTTCTTTGTGCCAAAAGACTGGATAGCAGTGGCACTACAAAACATAGTACAAGTAAGGTTAACTATCAAGTTTCCCATGATGGTCATCAGGTCACTAAAGTGATAGCTTAACAACTCAAGCAGCTGGGTTTCAAATATCCACAATTCTGGCTGAGTGTAAGTTTGCAGATAATAAATAGACATCGTTGACCAATGTGATCAATGTTCCACATTAGATCCCTAAATTTTGTGTATGTGCTGGTAATATTGTTATTGAGGTCAAATTCAGGACTACAGCTTTGAATTTCAAACCAGTTGCGATATGCGTGGCCAGACCATTGCTGGGCTAGTCTGTTGGGCCTGCTTCTGCTGCCAATGCAAAACACTTGTATGTGTCAAACAGTTCTTGTACTATTGTGTGCTCTTTAAGGAATATGTGGACATCATGCCAGTAAATTGCACAAGTAAAATCCACAATGTTTCATAACAAGAAGCCTATTTCATTTCCAACGGGCTTGATGAGACATCCAATATGTTAGCTACCATCATTAGTACCTGCTAAGGATCTTGAAAGTGAGTTTCAATCATGAGTTTTGATGTCACAATCTATCATATTTGGAGCACTATGGTGCCTAAGTGTGTTAGGTTGATGTAAAAATAATGGTATCCTTGTATGGGTTATGAATGTTACTGGTATTACACTTGCTTGCATTCCTCATTTACAGGAAGCTACAGAATCAGATTTAACATTCTTAGAAGCCATTAACGGTCCAATGCAAGGTTCAGTTAATTTAGTACCCATTAAAGTGAATACATCCCCAAACTGTTCAGTTTTGACGATAAGACTGGATGCAAGCCAATGCCTTGTGAAACTTCTTCAGTGATTGATTTATACAGGGTTCTGTGTTCATACATGATGTGCCAGGTTCCTGGTTTGCAGACTTGCTGAATATTCTCGCCATCCGTGAACTCTAGTATGAACAAGAAATGAGTGGAACTCCTAGCTTACTGCAGTGATCCGGGGGGTGGATCGGGAAGGGAGAGCATGAGAGAAGCACTGAACTGAAGTACATTCTTGAACCGGACGCTGCATGGGTCGGAAGAGGTAGCAAAGCCATCACTGGTAGGAGTGTGGGGATTCACTGCACCAACTGTAATAAAGCAGGAAACCACAGGTGAGTATGGTTTGGGTGGAACACAACAGTGGTACCACCTAGAGTCAGGCTTACCAGTTTTGGTGATGCATACAGTGGTGAAGAACCTGCTACAGACTAGGATACCAAGACAAGGTTCTGGACATCAAGGAAGACCAGACCAGACAGGAGGTTTGGAAACAAGCACGAAAGAGGATACTGAGAGCTGTCACAGACAACCTAACAGAGAACAGTTGGGAAGCTGGAAGAAAATAAGAAACCAAAAAGGGTTAAAACAAAAAATGTGGGAGACACAAAAACAGGTGAGAACTAGAATGACATGGAAAGGAATATAGCATGTCACAACGCATGCTATTATATCGCATGCTTTTACAACGCGGTCGTTATAACGACCGCGTTGTTAGTACACAATACTTTTACATCGCAAGTCATTAGAACGACTTGCTGTAGGGGGCGCGCTGGACTTAGGAATAGTATTATTTACTATTCCTACTCCAGTTTGCGCAACAGTAGGGAAGGTGTTGGAATTAATTTCCAATACCTTAGCGCCCCCTACAGCATGTCGTTCTAATGACTTGCAATGTAAAGGTATCGCGTACTAACAACGCGGTCGTTGTAATGACCCCGTTGTAATAGCACTGCGATGTGATGACCGCGTTGTAAACGCTTTTTCCCCACGGAAAGCCACAATAATTATCACCACATTGTCAAGCATCATCTACATATTATGTTAAAATATGTTTCTACCCCTAGTCTCTTGAAAGAGTCTTGAAACGAGGAAGTAATTCAAACCAGAATACCACTTTAAGATTAGCACGTTGGTATTCAATTTCCATTGCCCCTTTTTCTGTAGTCTCTAACCCTGACATATCGTAGAACTGACCTCCAGTTTGATGTAACTGATTCCTGACAGTACCCTCTCCGCCCCTGGAAAGAATTCCTTCTCTCATTGGAACAGGAACAAGGGGCTGAGCCTGGTTTTGAGGAGAACTAACTACAGAATCTGCACGTTCCTAAGGGATGAGCCTTGTTTTTAGGAGAACCTTCTATAGAATGTCGTTATTATTTGGGGAGCACGAACAAAGTCTCAACAGTCCAGAAGATATTTTGGATCCATCATGCCCCTTTCAGATACTTGAATTTACCTTTATGCATTTAGGAATCAATAATCCCCTCTGCCTCATATTCGGTAGAACCTCTATGAAGACTGTAAGTGGAGTATTCCCTGGGTCAGCAATTGTGGCCTTAATTTGTTAAACATATAACACAGGGTGAATGTGCTACTGAGAACGGAGAGACTAGAGAACACATGAAGTGTCCACCTTCTGGGCTCCAGATAAAGGATCACACAAAACAACTTTTAAATTTAGGATATGACCCTAGCATTGAAAGGTCTTTTATTGATAATAATACAAATCTTATTTATTTATTTTGATATGGAACTCCGACGGAGGTCCACAAAAATACACAAACAGATTAAAAGAGACATACTTTGCATACGATACAAAATTCTTCCTTTATACATAGCTGCCTCCCAAAGAGATCCTTAAATCGAACATACTGTATGATGTGCAAATAGTGCAATAAATACATGAGACAATCAAATATCCAACCATCAGGTGTTACGACATAAGAGTAAAATTACTATTAAAAGTGACCTAATAAATAGTCAGAAATGTTTTAAAAAATTGGTATATCTTATAACAAACCATTTCATTTGGAGGAGACAAAACCAGTGGACGGGCCTCCTGGGCCGAGTGAATATTAAATTTGATTAAAAAATGGCTTTAAAAACATATGCCTGGCCCTTTGCAGCTCCGAACATACAAATAAACAATGGTTAAGATCTTGATTTGTAAATAACACATTTCACATATTCTCTTCTCTCTTGGTATTTTATCCCAGATACCAGTAACTTCTCTTAGAGGCAGCAAGTTAATTCTCAGTAGGAGTATCAGCCTTCTAATCCCGTGAGGAATATTCCAAGTTAAATAAGGCTGTGGTTTATTCCCCAGGGCACTCCCACAGACCACCTCATTACTGGACCTGGACTGACTTAAAGCAGTATCTCTCACCAAACTGATAGAGGATACGGACTTCTTTAAAAGCTGCTTCAGTACAAACTTTGGCATAGGGGAAGCGGAGTTCAAGCTAAGACCAAATGTATCATTTGCATATACAAAGTACCTATAGAACGTTGATTGATCTTTTAATATATCAAAGATTTCTATTCTCAAGGCATCCCTAGGAGTGCCCTCCTCCCCCCAACAAAGGGAGTTACCCCACTGCAGAACCGCTGCCAGAGATAGAGTAAAAGAAGAGACTAAACCAAATTCCAGACGTAATACATGTGGGGCAGCCAGAGAGTTTAGGTTACAAATTTGACGCAGGATTCGTCCTTCAGCCTTATCAAAAGAGAGCCAGTGATTCATGTCCAATACCTCAGCAACATATATTAATGAAGGGGGAATTGTAACCTTGAAAACTGACAAAACGTGGCCAAAATGGCGTATCCCACAAGTATTATAAAATCTGTTTAATGCACTCACCTAGGAGACAGCCTTACTAACACAAAGTTTGAGGTGCTCATGGTCTCGCCCTGTTTTTGAAAAAACCTTCCCCAAATATAGATACGAATCAACCAATTCCAATTTTTCAGAACCAAGCATCCATTTTAGACATCTCTTTATTCTAAGCCCTTTCTTGCGGAAAACCAAAAACTTGCTTTTAGCAATATAAATTTTCAAGAAGTGGGCTTCTGCATATTTGGTTAGGGCATCAAAACGACGTTGCAGACCAATGGGCGTTAGATCCAATATTACCACATCATCCGCGTATAATAAGGAACCAACGGACATTGTACCTATTCGGGGTGCATCCCCCCTCACTGAGTTCAGGACGCCGGGGAGATCAGCAATGTACAAGGAAAACAAAAGAGGGGCCAGTAGGCAGCCCTGCTTAAGCCCATTCATTATATGTTCTAATCTTGCATGATAACCCCAGCGAACTTCCCATCAGAACTTGGCACCAGGTATCCGTATGCAGTTCCATAATAAGACCCAGAAGTTGATGTGGTATACTAAGATGAAAAAGCTTTCTCCACAGCGTTTGGCGATCCACTTTATCAAACGCCGTGGAGAAGTCGATAAAAGCTGCATACACTGACATGCCTTGTGAGAAAACATATTTCTCTACAATGGTCTGAACGACCGCAATATTGTCCAAGGTACCATGGTTCTTTCTGAAACCAGCTTGTTCAGGTGGTAGGATATTCTGGTCATGGGCCCATTGTTGCAGATGACATAATATACTTTTTGCGAATAATTTGCCTGAAGCATCCAGCAGAGCAATCTGTCTAAAGCTAGCCGGCAAAGTTTTCGGACCCTTTTTATACAACGGAACTATAATACTCCCCTTCCAAGAGGGGGGGATTTTGTTCGTTAAAAAATGGTAATTAAACAATGGCGCTAAGAAATCTCCCCATGCAGCTGACTCCTTTTTAATTAGCACAATCGTGCTGGCGTTCTTTATGAAACTTACCACTTCCTCCCCTGACGGGGGGCCAAATTCAGTAGGAGAAGATTTATCCACATCAATCGTCATGGGAACAACTGGGCTGTTATTTTTGTATAATAGGGAAATGTAATCCACCCAGTCCTTTTCTGGGATCGGTATAGGCAGAGCCCACTGCCTTGAATCACAGTATTCCGCAATCAAGTGCCAATACTTTCTTAAATCTTTGGCCCTTGCGGCTTCCCTCAGCCCAATCCACTTGGCATAGAACTCCCTTCTCTTTTCACTAAGTTTACAGCGACTTCTTACTCGCTTAAGGCGATTAATTTCCTGCTGTAGACCTGTGAGAAATTGTATATACTGTTTTCGAGCAAGTCGATTAATTTCTTGATTTAAAAGTTTCAGCGAGGACGAACCCTGCTTAAGCAAACGAGGACCGGGAGATTTAGAACATAAATTACGTATCTTCTCCATTTGGGCCTCAAAGAGCTGTGTGATATTGGCATAAGCATGACCCTGCTGTTCTACATAGGCCCTCTTCACTATCGAGCCTACTTCAGAGATTTTTTTTGCATCTAAAAGGACCGACCATTTGTTTTATTAAAAGTAGCGATGCCCTGGCCACGATTCCCCGGATCCAATACAGGAAGATCAAAGGCCACTGTCATACCCACTATGCTATGGTCGCTCCATATCGACGGGAGAACAAAGAAATTTTCACAAGCCCCGAGCATTTGATAGGAGACAACCACATAGTCTAAAAGGCTCTGAGTGTGCTGGGAGTGAAAAGTTAATTGTGCTATTTTGTCAACAGGCACTCTCCCATTTAGGATAACAAGATCTAAACTTCTAATGCTATCAAGCAAAAAGAACCCCCGTTTATCTGTTTTTATTTTTTCTGGTAATGAAATCTCGGGTATATGCCAAATTTCCTCTTTATCAGTGTTGGCATAAATCCCTGAAGCCGAGTTTGAGATTTTGGCATTTAGGTCTCCCACAATTATCACTAGGGGGGCATTCTTCCCTAATAGCTATATCCTGAATATAAGAAAAACATACACTCAAAAAATGATCAAAATTTCTCCCAAGAGGGATATACAGGTTTGCCACAAGAAAGAAAATGGGCCTGACGAAATCTCCCAAACATGCCAGCTTCAGGCATACACAAAGATTTGAGTGGTGGCAAAAAACCTTCTGATTCCAATTAATGGAGTTCTGAAGCAAAATGGAAACCCCCCCTACTGGCGTGTCCCCTTTCAGAACGCTTAGCATAGCAGGAGTAAACAAAATAGCCATCACAATCGAACTCGTTGCAAGACCATGTTTCTTGTAAACATATAATTAAAGGGTTCATGGTTTTCAAAGAATTCAATTTCATTTCATTTGGCCCCAAACCAGCCATATTCCACGACAAAAGTAGCCCCCCCAGGCTACCTCAACGGAGCGCTCCTTTCAGCTTCCAGATGGGTGTAGTTCAAGGCTCTTGCAACCCAACTCCACTGGGCCAATTCATCTTTTGTGTCTGGGGCCTGAGGAGCAGCTGCCGCACCAGACACGAGATTTATAGAGCGTCCCCTCTTGTCCACGGAGACCACAATGTCTTTAGGTTTACCCACTGAATACTCAGTATCAGGGCCCAACGCATCTAACGCCACTGAATTGACTGCCCTAGGGACTTTCGAACAGTGAGTTGTAGAGCCCAAAGTATGATGTTCCTCATATTCTATCACAGATGTTATATCAAGCCCTTGTTTCAAGAAATGCTCACAATTCTGCATAACCAAATTAGCCACGATCAAGGAGCCAAAGGTGACTCTGGAGTAGGGAAAAGTGTCATATACATTAATCATCACATTTAGAATATCCTTACTTGTTATCAGCTTTAGTGCCTCTATTTCCGAAAAAAGGCTAAGAATGAATCCTCTATTTACCGGGCTAGATTCATTGTCAAATAACTAAGTAAAATCCACAGTGGGAGATGAAACAATCTGTACCCCACTAGTTTTCTTTGTGGCGTCCCTCCAGGGGATCCATAAAGGTACCCTATTGCTAAAGCTAACAACTTGTGCACCACCATCAGGCTGACTATTCGAATACGAGATGGTGTTGGAGGTTGGGGCCTCTAAGTTTCTATTGGTCAGAGATGTGGTCCCTATGGGGATTCTCTTCGACCCAGCCTGGGTAACAGTTGGTATTTGGGGCCCCCCCTCCAGGTTGCTATCCACCCTGGAATCAGGGGCCCCAAACCCTGTCTGGAGCAAGGGAACCCCACATCCCATTCCAATTTCCCCTCCCGATGGATCAACCATCTCGTTAGTCAAGGAGGGATGGATTGCTTGGGGGGACAACGACATCCGGGTTGGTGGGGATTCTACTAATCCAGAGTCGGCCAATCTCCCAGCTGATACCATATACGCTATGGGGGGTTCCGTAGGAATACCATCTACTAACTGGGATTTAGGACCTCCCTCCTCCATTATTGTATGAATATCACCCTGGCTTTCGGGGGTCTGTGAAAAATGCAATTTTGACGCTTTTCGTTTAGAAAATCGTCTTGTTTTTTTTCATATTTTCCCCCTTATGATTTATTACGGGGCTACCCCTCTTCCCTACTTTCAATCCTCCCTTCCCTGTCGATATAGGGGAATGAGCCTGAGTGGTAAATGGAGTGAGGACCTCCCCCACCCCTCCCCTCCTCCCCACCTGCTTGACTTGCTTAGCATGACCCCTGGTTTTCACAACTTCTCCAGCGCCCCCTTTTTTACCTTTATTAAACAGAGGGAATATTTTCAAAATTGACTTTTCCTGAGGGGGACTCAATTCGGCCTCCCCAAATAATATGCTTAAACAAAGCTCTTCCTTTTCAAGATTACACATAGGTACCATGGGGGGGCACCAAATAAAGAGGCATTCCTGCTTGCACGCAGACGTCTCTCGACTCTCCCAAGGGAGCGACTAATACTGGCCTTGCATTTGCCAGTTCTTCCATCTGGGGATGTATCGTAGGCATAGGTTTAATGGTATCAGACTTATTTACCTTTTGCACTTCAAATAACATTACAGAGATCATTTCCAATATATGGTCAGAACTCAATACAGATTTCTCTAATAAAGATAAAAATGGAATTTAAGATTTTTTTCAATGCAGACGAGATATTCTGAGGGCACACCATTCCTCTCATTTCCCAGTTTCGGTTGTGAACAAGGCAGGAATACATCATGGGCAGACTCCATAGAAGTACCAATCAAATGACTTGTACTACAGTATAAAAAAGGCAAAGAAAGACGCCTAGGAGAAGAGCTTACAATTGGAGTATTTTTTTTCCCCTGGATCTACTCGTTAAATGATCATCCTTATGGTCATGAGAATCTCCCCAGTCCCTTATTTGGGCTTCTATATCGATATCGGGGAGTGTAAAGTCTTCCCCTGGCGTTAACTCTTCACATATCTTTGCCCTCTCAATCATGGGAGAAACATCACCCAGAGGATCATCCAAACCACCATCCTCGCTTGGTCCCTTGTGGATGTCCCCCCGAACCGGTAAAACTGCAGGTGTAACATCAGTCATGCAGTCTAGCCTTGACTGCTTTGGCTGCTTTGTCCTATTCAATGAACTATGTAGCTGGCTCTGCTGGATAACAAAAGAGTCTGAAACCAAGTTTGCGCAGGGGGGAGCATCAGACGGTAGCTCACTTGAACCATCCTCCACCCTTTCAGTTATCTGGGCCCGGGTCCCTTCGCAAAACTGCACCTGGTACCCAGCAGAACAACACTGATTTCCCTGTGATTCCACGAGGGGCAACGAAGAAGACGTTGCTGGGTGGAAATTGAAGGTCAAACCTTCTTGGACCACTGCTGCCACCTCAGGAGTAATCTGGGGCATTTTTCGGAAAAAAACAGTAATGGCAGGATGGGATTTGTAGCAAAGTTGCTGTAATTGTCAGGTGCCGCTGAACGATCTTAATTTATGAGATTGACTTGATGATGAGGAGAGCACACGCCCGAGCGTAATTTTCTAGAGGTCATCTCTCTCGGGCTTACAGGTTTACGTGCCTGCCTGGCTGGCCTGGCTGACTCCACTCACTTAATCAGAAAAATGCACTTCAACTTTCCGGCCACGCCAGGCCCTTCGCTCTCCGCTCCCCACTCGTCCGTTTGCTATCTCCAAACCGGATCCTGGAGACTCCAACTCTCAACTCTCACTATGTCCAGTGGCCTATCACCAACTACTGCTTTTCCTGCTGCGCTGTGCCTTAGAGGTTCGAAGACCACCCTTCAGCTAGCAAAACTTTAACCAAGACCAGACTTGCGCTTGTGGTTGTGTTGAAATGGGGTTATAACTGGGATGGTCTCACGCCTGCTGCTGAACTTATAAACAGTGTTAAGCAGTGTTGATCAGCAAAAATAATACTATACCTCCCTTGTTGTAGGCAGTTGCTTTGCTTTTATAGCAGGCTGCAAAGTGTTTATATTGGGCATCAGCATGCAATAGCAGTTGGTAAACTGCCTTCTGAATGGTGCTAACCCTTTTGAGTAGTTCTGTAACAGGTGGAACTTTGGAATCAGAGATCTAAGCTGGTCATATGATGAGATGGAATCCATAGGACCAATAAAAAATAAATCTACCCTCTGAATGCAAAAAGTTGTTATATGCAAATTCAACCTTTCAATTCATCTATCCCAAGCATGTTGATGGTCCATCAAAAAAATATTACTCTATTGACTGATTTAATCTCAATTTTTCTATCAATGTCTTTGCATCCCTTTTCACCAGTTTTGGCATGAAAGAGCAGTGAATGAGCCATGAACTATGCTCATCTATCAATAACTATGATCTCTTGTAGACCACGGAATAGAAAAATATGCACTAAAAATATTCCAGCATGTTCTACAGCTATTGGTACTCTTTTTAGCTGGATGAAATACCCCATGTTTGTTACTATGAGTATTGTTGTGTGTCTATTGGATGGTAGAAATTCAACAATTAAATCCATGGATATCATATTCCGTGGTTGCTTTGCTATATGTAGAGGTTGTAGCAGACCAGCTGTTGGCGGATGAGAACTTTTGGCTTGCACATGGATTGTGCATTTCCTGTTGAACTCCTGTATTATGTTTGACACACCCATCAAAAGTATCAACTAACCAGTTCACACATCTTTTTTGTGACTTGGACGGCAGCTGCATGAGAATTGTAACACAACTTTTCTGTCTGCTGTATTCTTTCCCTTCCCTGGTAGGGCTTCTCGATACAAGTCTCTCTTCAGGATCCTTCATTTGGTTCCCTGTGCATCCATTGCCGAGTGTCAATTGTTTGTTGTTTACTTTCAGTTTCAAAAGTTTGAGAGTTCTTCTGCTTGATTGTTTACAGCTGCTAGAATACAAGGTGGTGTTGGAGAGGTCTCAATTTCTTCGTTGTGATGGGAAAGTGCATCTGGTTATCCAGGTCTATTTCTCAGCCTGTAGGTGATTAAGAAATTAAACCGGGAGACGAAGAGAGTCCATAAAGCATGCCAGGCATTGACACCTCTTAGAGGTGAGGTATAATACATTTTTAATACCTGTCCATACAGCATTCTGATGAAGAGCTCCTTGCAGGTAGTGTTCCCAATGAGTAAAGACTTCCTTTATGGCCAAGAGTTCTTTACAGTATAGGATTGTAAATGCTTTTTGCTTCAGAACAGGTACATGAGAAATATGCCACCAGATGCAAAGCTTGAACCTTGGAATCATGTTGCAAAAGTACTGCTCCAGTTGTAAAGGAGGATGCGTCAATTAAAAAAAAAAAAACAGGTAAATTCATATCAGCACTTCAAATGGGTGTCCAAGTGAATGTGGTCTTAAATTTCTCAAATGACAGATCTTTACCTCTTTGCAGCAGAAAGCTGACATTTTCTTATTAAGTTGTTCAATGGGTTGAATGATGATAGAAAAGGTGTTTTCTGAAATGCTGGTAGGAACTGGCAAATCAACGAAACGTTCTACTTCTTTCACATATTTCAAAGCTGAAAAGTATATTTTATGGATGTCAAACAAACATTTCTCTGCCTTTGATGTGAGATATGTTACAGCAAACAAATGATGGACGGAATGCTGACAATGCAAACATTCTCCCCCAGTCAAAAGATCTGGGTTAAATCCATTGTTCACGCCACCCCAGTTTGGACCCAGCCATATGCAAATCAGTCTTGACCCTGTGCCCCATGGGAACAGTCCAGACTGAACTGCCAGGTCAGGTCCTCCCTGGACCGGAAACAAGCATCCTGGGACCGGTTTCAGGGTATGTCACCCTTCTTCAGCCAGGCTAGCTTGAATCCAGTGGCACAGTGAGCAAGGGACCCACATCTGGGCATACCCATCCCACTTAGGGCGAAAAGTGTTACAGCAAACAAATGATGGACGGAATGCTGACAATGCAAACATTCTCCCCCAGTCAAAAGATCTGGGTTAAATCCATTGTTCTTTTGCCCATTACGCCACCCCAGTTTGGACCCAGCCATATGCAAATCAGTCTTGACCCTGTGCCCCATGGGAACAGTCCAACAGTTTTCTGCCGCTAAAGTGGCGATAATTTTTAACGCCGGTCTTGATAATATGCCCCATTGTTTTTTTGCACGTCACGTCATGCCAGTTTAGACCCAGCCATATGCAAATCAGTCCTCACCCTGTTCCCTGCTCTGCAGTCCGTCAATCATCTGTATGTCTTTTACAATGTTAAAATAAGCAGGGACATTATAAAATATGTTTTATATGCCCTGGTGAGGGGAAAAACTGCCAACTTCGTGTTTCCCCATTGTAGTACATTTTCTCCATAGACTAACATGGGAATACTTTAATAAAGTATAACTATTGACGGGAATGAGCTAAAATTGTAATGCAAAGACTTAAAAGAATACTTATGATAAATCCAACAACTTGCCAATGTTAGATTTATTATAACTATTACAGAAAATAAGTTATAGAACTTGCTTTTCTGATGTGCCAAAATCCAGCCTTCTAGAAGCCTCTCCTGTTTGGCCAGCCTTTTACAGGCTGGGCCAAACTGCTCTGATGAGGTGTAAAGCGGCCTGCATAGAGACAAAAGGCATCTGGTGGTGCAGCTGCAGAGCAAAAGGCAGGATGGGGGTGAAGTAGCAAAACTGGTCTTCAAAGAGGGAAGGACAGAACAAAGGCCCACCCCCACTTCCTGCACCCCCAGCCAGACAAGAGCCCCAGTAATTGAATCATCAGGGGGCTGGAAGGGGAGCATTAGGGAAAGTTAGCCACACCAGTGGGTTGGCTTAGCCAGATCTTAACCTCCAGGAGAGAGTTTCTCCATTTTGGATTTTGTCAAACAGTGCTTTCTGAGACAAGAATATGCCACACTTTGGAGGAAGCTGTCATTCTTCTGGGTGGCAGCCTGTCCCCTGTTGGTCAGGGGTTCCCCTCTGCTTGTCACCCAAGAACACTGGATAAATATGGGAGAGCTGCTCTGCAACTCAGATCCCTACCTGAAACTACAAGAAAAAGGACTGCCCTGCTGAACCCATGGCCTGCATCAAGAGGACTGCACTCTTGAGGAGTGCACCTGCTGCACACTTTGGTCTTCAGCCCATAAGGACTATGCCTTGCTTTGAAAAGTGAAGGAGTGGACTCCCTGAAAGCAAAAGGTTGAAAGAGTTCCACGTGCATCATCTCCAGCAAGAAGAAATCAGCTAACCACCTTCAGCTGGAATTTTAAGGCTTTTGCCAGGTGCATTGTGGGAGACATAGTCCCAACATCCCCAGGAGCAACTCAGAGCTTCTGGAACCTTGGATTGGTGTTGGGGATACTTTGGAACCCCAAATTATCTTCTGGAAGAAGTTACAGAAGTTTGAAGACCTTTGGAGAATTTTTGGTAAAAAGCTCCATAAATGGACCAACCCGTCATTGAGAGTCAAGCTGCCGATGTCGAACCATGACCGGGCCTGGATTTCAGGTCCGTCCCCCTGAAAGCTCTGGAGCTCAAGACTTCTAGGATTTTACCGAGGCCTTGCGCTGAACCAAGTCGCCGTCTCGAAACCCGTCCTGACGAGGTGCCTTGTTCGACGGTGAGAGAAAAAGCTCCAGAAACACAAGTCTGAAGGTAAAAACTTGACCGTGCCCTACCACAGAGCTTATCCGACCTACGCTCCATTGCACTTGGCCTCAAACTTTGACTTTATCCTGGTCAAGCGCGACCAGTTGTTCCAAGTTGGCGCTTTTCGTTTTTAGGCACTATAAAGTATTTCATCTTTACAAATTCATATCTATGGTTCCCTACATTGGATTTTTGTCATTTTGGTGTCATGTTAAGCATTAATATATTTTCTATTCTTATAAATTGGAGTTGGAGTTTTATTATGTCTTACTTATTTAATGTATTGGTGTTTTTCAATGCTTTACACACCTGTCTCTTAAGTTTAACCTGCCTGCTTGCAGCCAGCTACCAAGGGTTCAGCAAGGGAATAATTTATTGAGACCTTGACTGGGCCTTATATTGTGATTGTGGCCTTATTGTTAGTGGAGGGTACCTACTTTCCCCTACTAATAACCACATTCCAATATTGGCATGTAGCAAATTCGTCCTCAATCTGACACAGTCCTGCTCTAAACCTTTTCCACTTGTTTCAGTGGAAATCATTCAATTCTGCTTGGAATCAAACCCTTGTACAGCTAAAACACTTGAAACTGCTATTTTCACACACCAAAAATATACTCACATTATGCAACAATGCATATCCCCCCCACATTTAAATTGTTTAACATGTGTAATCTAACTTTCAGCTGAAAATCTTAGAAAATGGCCTAAACTGTACCTTGCCCAGTACATACTACAAGAACTTGTTTGTTACTATTCAGACCTTGACAATGTTGAGGTTCAGTTGACAATTGTAACATGGGTGGTCCTTTCGTAGCCACATATAATTTACATTTTGTGACTCTATTTTTAAATTTAAACGTTAGTGAGGTTACCAATCATGTGTATTGTTTTCCCTTGTTTTCCTTTGAGCTTCTACCATCCTCCTCACTTCAATATTTTACCTTATGAGGCTTTTTTTAGAATTACATACTTATCGGAAATGGGATTATGGATTTGAATGGGGATACACCTATCAACACAATAAATCAAGTCTGGTTAGATCAAAACAGTTCTGAGAGTCTCTGCTCAACCCCTGGTAACTATGGCACAATCAGCCTATCCCCACAGGATACTGTGTTATGGTTTAGTAAAGCATGCAACACCAAAATGAAAATTTAGCAGCACACATTTTGTGGCATGTTATTTAGACTGTCATTACTTTTTGCATAGTTCCATCTTGTGATTTATGTTTAGTAATAGTAATGTAGTTAATATTCTTAGAGTGCTCACTTTTGGGCTGTGGCTATATGAAGACTGTGAAGGAGAGAGGTACAGGCCAATGAACTCAGCTCTATTGAGCAGGTTAGTTTACGTCACAGCAGAGACATACATGAGTTACTTAGAAATGAGACAGTTGCAACTTGATTTCTTTTTTTTTTGTGGCACCCAGAGCCAATAGAGGTGTGGTGCAGCGGCCAGGGCAGCTGACTTCGGAGCACAGGGCTCACGGTTCGATCCCCGGCCTCAGCTCAGCACCATGTGACTCTGGGCAATAGCTCACTTAATTTCCACGACGGCCCCCAGCGCCTTGAGACCCGTAAGGGTGAGTAGTTCGCGCTTTACAAATACGGATTTAGATTTATAGACAGGCAGCATCTTCAATAAAAAAGAAAAAAAACAAATGTCTATGGGAGACTTCCTTTTAATTGCAGTGGATTAGGTGGAAATTGTGTGCATCACAGGCCTTGGCAATTTCACCCCTAATTAGCGAATCGCTAAAAGCTGGAGGGCCTGATCAGCAGAGAAGTACGTGTTAAGTTCAGAACCAATAATATTAAAGTAAAAATGCATAACACAAAAAAATTCCCAAATCAATTTAGACATTTAATGAGCAATCATTAAAATATGTTAACGGGAGATACAAATTTTTCAAGCTTTACAGCAAAAAGTGCAAAGAAAATGTAATGTGCCAATCAGAACTCACTGCTCTCAGTTGACTGGGACCTAGGTGCGATATCAGGCTGACCAAGGCGGAGAAGAGTTCGTACACATCAAGTAAAAGATTGAGGGGCATATTAGCAAGACCGGCGATAAAATTATCGCCATTTTAGCGGCAGGAAACTGCCGTTAAAACGGCGATAATGGGCTTGCTAATATGCGTTATAGAATTCCAATAGAAGCCCAGGTTAGATGTCCTGTACATCTAACCTGGGCTCTATTGGAGTCTATAACGCATATTAGCAAGCCCATTATCGCCGTTTTAGCGGCAGTTTCCTGCCACTAAACGGCGATAATTTTATCGCCGGTCTTGCTAATATGCCCTTTATTTTCTGACTTAGTCTCTGAAAAGTAAGTCAAAATATTCCAGTGATCTAAGGCTGTGGCTAGTGAGGGTCCCTTCGAAGCCAGATACGTCATTGTTGACCTCCTGTTAAAACCACTAGTTTTGGTGCCAAAACCTCCAAGCAGGACAAACCTGGATTTTGTAGCCACTGAAGTCGCATCGCAGGTTGGATGGATTTCCCACTTTTTGTGACGTACCGGTGGCGCATTTTACTGCTCCATATTTACAAGGACAGGAAAAGCCACCCTGTGTGACTTTCTCTGTCCTTGTAAATATGGCCCCTTTGCACGCAGCACTTTGCGTGAAAGGGGTGTTCCATGGGTGTTGCTGTGGGTGTTCCCACGCAACACCCATGGAACCAGACACATTTCCAGATTTACGAGGAATCGTAAATCTGGAAATGCGTGTGAATGCTACACCTCCCCAGGCGAGGCGTAGGGAGGCGCACCTCGTTTTTTTCCCCTCTTTCTATGTGTGCTGCGTTCTGCAGCACACATAGAAAGAGGAAATCACCTCTAATGATTGTTTATGTACAGGAAGGTGTCCCTTCCTGCACATAAACAATCATTGAAACGATGACGTTTTTCAACTTCTATGTGTGCTAATGCAGCACACATAGAAGTTGAAAAACGGCATTTCAGATTGTTTTTGTGCAGGAAGGGAACCCTTCCTGAACAAAAACAATCTCCCCACGACGCAGGCATCCTTGCACCATGGTGCAAGGGTGCCTGCGTCAGCGCATGGCAGCAGTTTGGGCTCCAGCGCAGGGGGAAGCACAGAGATGCGACATATTGTTGTAAATATGTCGCATCCCTGTGCTTTGAAAGTGACTCAGTGCGGCGCAGCCAAATGGCTTGCAGCACGCACTGAGTCACTTTCTTGTAAATCTGCCCCTAACTTTTCTAAAGTTCTGGGAAGGTTCCACCTGGTCAGTCTTGCAGGCCCTAGCTCCTCGGAGCAGGCTTCTAAGCATCAGGTCTCTCTCTAGTCAGGTCTTATACTCTGTGGTCAGTTGGGCATTCTTGGAGTCAGGTTTTCTTCTACTTTTTAGATCTCTGAACCAGGCAAACAGGCCAACTATTTGACCATTTGAAAAACGTTCCATTCGCAGGGTGTCCTTGAGTGATTAACGGAGTCCTTTTTTTTCTCCAGAATTATGCAGTCTTCTTCCTACAGGGCCTTTTTCTTCAGGTGGGGACTTCCAAGATCCGGGAATGTTAAGAGGTGATGGTGGTTGAGGTGCCAGATTTATCCAATTTACTAGTCAATCATTGGAGAAATATTTACCACCCATTCCTGTTTTCTTGTAGTCCTTTCGCAGTACTTCCTTTTTGTCTTACTGTAAAATTACACATTAACCAAGTTTCAACATGGCAGAACAGAGATGTCACCAAGCAGGCCTGTCAGCTCCTTAACCATTACCCTACGAGTTCTCTTCTTACCGGAAAGGATCAAAACTATTTCTCTCCCCTACTGTGATTAGAGCCTGGCTATATGGGAGGGTCCTGGGAATTAATGTGACAAGCACTACCTAGCATCTCCAAAACACAAGGGGTGGTGATAAGGCTGTCCTTTGTTCTGCCAACTGTTCCTGCCGTCATGGACAATTAAGGCCCATTTTCTCCTCATCAGAGGAAGGCTACTGTCCTCTGTGCCAGAGTTGTTATCTCCCTCAGACAAGGATGTATATTCCAGGCCTGGATCTGTGACGAGTGGCAGAACAGTTTTGAGCCAGTTCTGTCTCAGGCAGCTTAACGTACAGTCTTACAAAGTTACTTTTCCAGTTAAATTATGAAAAATCTAATATAAATAAATCAATTTTTGAAAATGTAGTATAAAATAACTTTGAAGCATTTTTCTAGCATTTTTTCCAGTGGCAATGAAAACTAAAGATTTTAAACTCATCTAGGCCTATTCAGGGAAAAGGCTGGCAGGGCGTACACTGAGAAATAGCTTTTTTTTGTGCCCTATTTTTATATATCAACACCGTTCCCTGTAGGCTTACAGGGGACACACCTTTCTTTGCCCTATGTCTTTTAAGGGGAAGCACAGGCATTTTACTACCGTTTAGCAGTGGTGGCGGGGGCTGGGGGGCAAAAACAACAACAGGGTCATTTCTCACATTACTCTTGCAAAATATGCTCATTTGAGCTTCCTCCTGTTTTCTTCCAATCTTTTTCATTCTTAGAGTTGTTTGCTGAAGCTCTATCAGATACAACCTCAATGCTACTGGCTATGGCACTAGGCCCAGATATTCTGCTTTTCTTAATATGGCCATAGTGCCTTGCAGAGATGCATCTCTATGCATCAATAGTCTCTCCTGGAAAGCATTGTTATACTTGTGGATAACTATCTGATCTCTTATTAACCCCTTCCATGCATCGGACGGCCAGACGCCATCCAACGCTACAGTGCTCGTGTGCAGACGGCTCCCGGGCCGTCCGCGCACATGGCATCGGAAATCCCTCGGGTGTGGGCACCAGAGAAATTTCCTTTACTCCAAAACAGCCTCAGGAGCTGGGGAATAGTTTCCTAGCTCCCGTACTGTTCTGGGTTTTCAGCGAAATAATGATTAGCACGCACGTCGCGCTGACGTCATTGCACTGAAAGCAAAAGTGAAATGAGATGATCAGCTCATTTCACTTCCACTGCCGCGGTGCTCAGGGGGCTATCTCAGCCCCCTGAGCACCCAGGCAGATGGGAGGGTTATCATTGGAAATGGGAGAATCTCCGCTTTCCAATTTTACACCTCCCTAGTGGATCCCTGGTTGGGATCGCCCCAGAAGGGCAATCCCCAAGTGCGGATCCACCCACTAGACACCATGGAGGGGGGAGCAGCCCCTTGGGCAAAGGCCTTTGTCCCCCCACAAAGTTTCTGGGCGCAATCAGTCTTTCTGCCCTGACGGGGGCAGAAAGCACACTAGGCACAGGGATTTTTTCCAATGGAAATTTAGGGGAGGGGGCTGCCCAAAAGGGGCATACCAATGTCCCCTCACCCCCCCAAACACCCTCCACAGTATTTCTGCCTCCCCTGGGGGGGGGGGCAGAAAGCCCACTAGACACCAGGGTAATATATATATTTTTTTTATAAAAGAGGGGTGGGGGCTGCCCACAATGGGCAAGCCCATGCCCCCACCCAAATGTAATTGGAAACAGTCTTTCTGCCCCCAATCTGCTGCCCGGGGCGGGGCAGACGGCAAACTAGGCACCAGGGATTTTTTAAAAATGTATATTTAGGAATTGGGGCTGCCCAAAATGAGCATACTAATGCCCCCATCTGTCCAACCAAACTGGACAATCTTTCTGCCCCCGAGGGGCAGATCGGGGGTTATTACCCTCGATCAGCCCCCCAAGGGTGGTAGAAAGGCCACTAGACACCAGGGATTTTTTTTTTTTTTTTTTAAAGAGGGGTGGAGGCTCCCCACAATGGGCAAGATCACCTAAATTACATTCCAAACAGTCTTTCTGCCTCCCCCCTGGGGGGCAGATGGGGGTATTAGCCCCTGATATGCCCCCAGGGGGGCAGAAAGCCCACTAGGCCCCAGGGATTATTTTGTTTAAATATGTAGGCATGGGGGCTGTCCAAAATGGGCATACCAATGCCCCCACTCCTCCTCAAACACAAATGGGACAGCCTTTCGGCCCCCCGGGGAGGCAGAAAGCCCTCTAGACACCAAGGATTTTTTTTGTTTTTATATAAAAATAAAAGGGGTGGGGGCTGCAGACAATGGGCATGGCCACCGGGGACTATTTTTTTGTTAGTGTAGGGGTGTCAGCTGCCCAGAATGGGCATGCCAATACCCCCACTCTCCCCATAAAAATGGGCCCAGTCGTTCTGCCCCCCCGTGGGCATATGGGAGCATTAGCCCCCGATTTGGCGCCCGGGCGGCAGAAAGCCCACTAGGCACCAGAGACTATTTTTATTCCTTAGTGTAGGGGTGGGGGCTGCCCAGAATGGGCATGCCAATGACCCCACCCCCCATAAAAAATGGCCTGTCTTTCTGCTCAACCTTGGGGGGCATATTGGGGCAATAACTGCGTTTTTTCCCCCACAAAGTTTGAGGTTTGCAAGGGATTCTGGGTAACAGAACCTGATGGCAGCCACACAAATCACCCCATCCTGGCTTCCCCTGGGTGTCTAGTTTTCAAAAATGTACAGGTTTGCCAGGTTTTCCAAGATGCCAGCTGAGCTAGGGTCCAAAATCCACAGCTAGGCACATAGCAAAAAAAAGGAACAGATTTCACTGGAAAAATTTGATGTGTCCAAGTTGTGTTTTGGGGCGTTTCCTGTTGGGGGCACTAGGCCTACCCACACAAGTGAGGAACCCATTTTTTTGGGAGGCTTGGGGGAATGCTGGGTGGGTGGAAGTTTGTGGCTACCCGCAGATTCCAGAACTTTCCATCTCAGAAATGTGAGGAAAATGTATTTTCTTTTCACAAAGTTTGACGTTTGCAAGGAATTCTGGGTAACAGAACCCGATGGCAGCCACACAAGTCACCCCATCCTGGATTCCCCTGGGTGTCTAGTTTTGAAAAATGTGCAGGTTTGCAAGGTTTCCATAGGTGTCAGCTGAGCTATGGTCCAAAATCCACAGCTAGGCACATTTGGGGGGAAAAAGGGTCAGATTTCACTGGAAACATTTGATGTGTCCTAGTTTCGTTTTGAGGCGTTTCCTGTCACAGGAACTAGGCCTACCCACATAAGTGAGGTACCATTTTTATCAGGAGACTGGGGGGAATGCTGGGTGGGTAGAATTTTGAGGTTTGCAAGGGATTCTGGGTAACAGAACCTGGTGAGAGGCACACAAGTCACCCCATCCTAGATTCATATGGGTATCTTCTTTTCAGAAATGTTCAGGTTTGCTAGGTTTTCAAAAGGTGCTAGCTGAGCTAGGGTCCACTATCCACAGCTAGCTAGGCACATTGCGAAAAAAAGGGTCAGATTTCACTGGAAAAATGTGATGTGTCCACGTTGTGTTTTGGGGCGTTTCCTGTCGCGGGCACTGGGCCTACCCACAAAAGCGAGGTACCATTTTTATCGGGAGACCTAAGGGAACACAGAATAGTAGAACAAATGTTATTACCAATTGTCTTTCTATGTAATTCTGCCTTCCAAATGTAAGACAGTGTGTAAAAATGAAGTCATTTTAAAAAATGCCCTCAAATTCACATGCTAATATGGGTACCGGCAATTTTGGAGATGTGCAAATAACAACAGCTTCTAAACTCCGTATATTGTTCCCATTTCGGAAATACATAGGTTTCCTTGATACCTATTTTTCACTCTTTATATTGTACCAAATGAATTGCGCTATACCCTGTTCACAATGAAAAACCATTGCAAGGCGCAGTTCATTTATTGGCTCTGGGTTCTTTGTGAACCTACAAGTCCTATTTATCCCCTCAACCAGAAGGGTCCAGTGGATGTAACTGTATATGGTTTGAAAAAATCTACGATACTTAGAAGAAGTTACAGATGAAAACATAGGCACAAATGGCTGTTTTTTTCAAATAAATGTCAATTTTTTTTTTTTTTCAACTGTTACTTTCTATAGAAAAACCTAGAAGGATTTACACAAATGACCTCTTGCTGAATTCAGAATTTTGTCTACTTTTCAGAAATATATAGCCTTCCGGTATCCATTATTGGTTTCACACCAATTTCTACCACTAACCGGAAGGAGGTTGAAAGCACAAATAATAGGAAAAATAGGCTATGTCCCACTAAAATGCCAAAACTGTGTGAAAGATTTTGGTTTTCTGACAAACGTCTACCTGTTCCTGAAAGCTAGGAATATGGTGATTGTAGCACAGCAAACCCTTCGTTGATACCATTCCAGGGAAAAAATCAGACGCTTCCTTCTGCAGCACTTTTTCCCCCAAAAACCCCAAAATGTAGCTGTATTTTGGCTAATTTCTCGATCCCCCCCCCCCAGGGGAATCCACAAACCCTTGGTACCTTTAGAACCCCAGGATGTTTGAAGAAAAGGACGCAAATTTGGCATGGATACCTTATGTGGACAAAAAAGTTATGGGGGCCTAAGCACGAACTACCCCAAATAGTCAAAAAAAAGGCTTAGCAGGGGGGGGGGGGCCTAGCAGCGAAGGGGTTAACTAATTATTAAGGGCACCAAACTTACATGATACATACAGCTTCCTTAAACAGCTATGTAACCATCTACACTCAACCTTACTTTGCTCACTCTGAATGAATTTGAAAACGAATAATTGCACACACTTAGGTGACAAATTTGCATTTAAGTAATCAATTACATGTATGAAAACATGTTCTCCTATTTCTATTTTAGGAACTTATCCAAACAATCTCTGTCCTTCTGGTCCCAATACATATAAAAGTACTCTCAGCTTTTTCTCTGATGATAAATCTTCACTATCAAAAGTAAAAATGTAAGTAGTTAGAAAATACTCTTACAATTCTTCCCATGGTAAGAGATGATTCAGGCGGAGTTAGGGCTAAACTCGACACACTTGTGCTAATAAAGATCACTTCGTCTTCACCATCAAGTGACTATTGACGAGATTTGTTCTCATGATTCGATTGATCTGCTCAAACAATTAAAATGTACAAAATATGTTAACTCTTAACACCAAGTAGTGGACTTGTTAGTAGTTAATGGCTAGATTCCATTTGCTGCATAATTATTTGACATAAGCCTTTGCAAGTATCAACTAGACCTCCAAATCAAACTAAAATCTACTACTGTCTGCTTTCTGAATATACTTTCCTGGACATATGCTGCGTTCGGAACATGTTCTCCACTGTTTTGTTACATGAATCTGCCAAGTCACAATTGCTTTCTTAACTGTTCATATGTCCAGTTTGATATGTTGCGTTGCTGAGAATTCATACAATATGGCAACCAAGCAGCATTAGGCATTAAACGTCACTGTGCTGGTTCCAAGGCAATACCACATATCCACCCACGATGCCAGACATGCAGCATCCAAAAACATTGTGAAACACTCCCGCCAACTCCCATGTGCATGAAACGGTGTTGTAGGGACTACCTGGTTGCTTGAAGGTAACTCGCTACCAAGGACCAAGTGGGGTGGAACAAGGACCATGCCATAAGCAAAAAACAGTCAGCTTGTGACACAAACATAACATTAAAAGAGAAGCTTTGAATGTTAAAAAAGGTCTACACTCGTAGCATAAAGTAGTGATCATAGCTACTCTATTTACCTCAAAGGGTTCCTTTTGTCCTTGTTATATTACAGGCAATGAGTTCAAGCACTACTAAGGTTGTTTTTATTGAACAACAAACTGTAGGTAGCCTGAAATAGACTAAGTGGATAAAGTCTGCCAGTAATATAAAGAACTGCTAGAATGAACCAATGGTCCTATCCTGAGCTAGAGCAAATAAAAATGAAATGGTCGTAGTACTTCAACTTGACACAAATTCAAAATCAAGGTGCTTCCAGCACGTGAAATCATGGCTCTCTAGATTGGGGATACACACATTGTGGTCGACCACTTGACTATCACAAAAGCTGTCGATACAAAATCTCATGTGTCTACTGGATCACTATTACAGACCAGAGGCACCAGTCAGTGAAAAGTGGGAACCTCACAAATCAGTTTTTGATCTTGAAACCTACTTCAAAGTTTGAGCCTTATCTTGATGAGATCCAAACCCCCTTAAAGTCTTTATGTTAAGTTTAGGCTCGGCACTATACCTGGGCGGGCTTTTTCATCAAAATGGCACTCTGCTTCGAATGTTGTTTCCACCTGTTTTTATTGCACTCATACTGCTGAAACTATTGAACATGTGGTGCTCTTCTGTCCTATTTACTGCAGTTTTAGATCAAAGTGGATTTGACCATAATGTCTAAATCTTGGCACTAGAAGTTACCAAGTGGCCTTAAGAATCCTTAGATCTGACACAAGCGGACTGGTCATTTTTGGAATGAGCAAGTTTTTATTTTCTGCTTGGTCACTAAGCGTCTAATCTCTATATGATCAAGCAAAAACAGGTGAGAAGACACAATCCCAGCCCTAGTATAATCTTCTAATGATCTGATTAACTGTTTACACTTGGTGCCATTCTTTTTGCAAAATTTGTGTCTTCTTGAATATTAACGAAAATTGACCATTCAACGAATTGTATAGGTGGGCACTGAGATCCAAAATGTTCTTGACACCATTACATTTTATTTTGTAATATATTGTTTTTATTCTCACACGTTTTTATCTTTTTAAATATTTAATACTTGATTACAGAACTCAACTTGTAATGAATTGTGTTATTCGTGTGTGTTTATGGGGATTTACCGCAAAGTCAATATATTTTGATGATGATGAGCCAATGGTAGGTCTAAATCAATCACTGACCAGATGCTCTTAAGTCTGACTTCTAAGAAACACAACCCATCCAGCAGCACAACGTCGTGACAAGACACTGCAGTTGCTTGCTCTCATACACACCATTTTCCTTTATCCCAACCGGTTTTTATGTTTCATGTGTTATGTATATATTACATCTTCAGACTAGTCACCGATTGCAGACTTGGAAGATCCACATCGCTCTTGCAATCGGAAAAGCACAGGTTACTGACTGTTCTTGAAATTATATTTTAAGAAAATGTAGACCCTCAAATTCATAACAAAACTACTACCACAGACATTTGCTGCTTACATTTAATTTTTATGTACTGTTTGTATTTCATTTCATAAGCTTCTCCATCATTTTTTTCACAGCACTGGAAAACAAGCTGTGTTCCAGTGCAGTTCCATTTAACTAAGACATGCTAATGTCTTCATATCATTGTACTTTATCTAAATCTACATCCATTAAATCAGATGGAGCCATGTTGCAACCTATGAGAGAGGACTTCAGTTTTACGGACTGCACCGTATCTCTCTTCCATAGCCTCTAACAGAGCACCCTCAATCAACAGCATACATCGAGTCTCTTCACATGGTCTCTCCGCAAGAGACAGATTAGATATAGATGGTATTTCCCCTTTGCACAGTGGCTCTAAATTGACTCCAAGCCTTACCCAATTCACACAGTTGATGAAGGTCTTGAGGCTCTGGGAATGAAGGATGTTACTTTGCCATCGGCGTCTCAGGGGTCACAAGAAAGTATAGGGAAACAGTGAGAGAGATGGGAGAAGCAGTGACCACCAAGGACACACACACAGAAGACCTGAAATCTACTATTAACCATATCAGAGAACTAACTGGTTGTGTTAAGATATATTTGTTTAAATACACAAGTCTTAGGCGGTAAAAGATGAATACAATAGATTGCTGTAGGAAGGTGGAATCTGACTACATGGTTGCCCCCACTTTTTTTCTGGTGTTTTGATGGTTTTTGACTTAGTTTGGCTGGGAACCTGCTATCCAGGTCCCCAGCCTATCTGCTTTCTCTCTAAATTGATTCCCTGTACCTTAGGTACACCACAGATTGGATTCTGGGGTGCCCTTATAAGTCCCTAGTATATGGTATACTATGTACCAAGGGCATAGGTACCCCAGAGGCCTACCAGGGGCTGAAGCATGTATTATGCCACCCCTGGGTAGCCTTCCAAAATGACACCAAAGAACTGCTACAGCAGCCTGAGTGAGGTGGTGCATGCACCCCTTACTGAGGTATAGGTTCACTATATCTCACCCTATCACTGCACATATAAACCTATCAGTCACCCCTATGGCAGGCCTTATCAATCCTGAAGGCAGGGTGCTTGGTTTTGTGTGAGAGGGTGCCCATGCATAAGCAGAGCCCCTCTGCAGCCTTCGGAATCTCTCCTCCGGGGTTGTCTGTGATGCAGCCTGACCATATACTCTTAAGTGCATTATAACCAAACAGTAAATGCTAACTTTGGGATGGCTGCACGGAAACATGTCGTGTTTGGTATCAAACACCTTGGAATCATACCCCCACACCAGTAACTGGTGTGGGAGTATGATCCCACCCTTCTAGAGGAGAGACATGACAGCACCGGTATACCCGGTACCAGCTAACAGAGCCCTGGCATCACAAAATGGATGCTGCAGCCACAGACACGAGTCTGGCCTCCTGCTGCCGACCGAAACTCCGGCAGGGGAGGCCTGGACAATAGGTTTCCTGTGACAGGGAGGTGTTACCACCTCCCAGACAGGCCTTAGTGTATTGGGGCTGGGTGGGTGCACTCTCAGAGTGCTTTGAAGTCCTGCACTGGGGGCACATTTGGTGTCCCTGTGCATAGCCCAGTTCAAACTGGCTGCAGGGGCTACCAGCCCCTGCTCTGGCGCGAAACTGGACAAAGGAAATGGGTGTAGCCACCCCTCTTTCCTGCCCCTCCCATAGGTGGGTCCCCAGAGTATGTCCAACCCCTTCCTTGGGTATAAGATAGGAACCCCTGGCAACAGGACTAGAGATATCCCTGGACGAAACTCTGAAACTGAATCCTGGACCTTCGACGATCTGTTAAACGCCAGATGACTGAAGAATCTCCCTTGGAGTAAAGGAGTTACTCCCCTGCTTGGCAGGCACCAAAGACGCATCTGTCCGGTCTGCATCTCCGAAGCTCCCGCCGGACACCGACGACTTTGCAACCCAGGAGGTGGGTTTCCAGACTTCCCAGAGGCTGACCCGAGTCCCCAGCAAAGCTGAGACCCGTAGCCCTCGTGGGTACCGTGGAACCGGAACCCCTGGACACCGTGCACATTTGCAAGTGCATAAGCTTCTGGTCGATCCTAGAGGCTGTGCTTTGGGTTACTTGTAGCCCCGACCCCGAGCAGTGAATCCAGACTCTGTCCCCTCTGCTTTCAGGTTCTTCACATCCTCGATCCAGGCTTGGATCTCTTCGGACACTTCGCATCTTCCCGGCAGCAGCACTTTCCAGCAAGCGGCCATTGAAAACGACAGCGTGGCCCGACACCATTTGACACCTATGCACCCGGCTTCCCTGGGTGAGGTAACACGAGTACTCCGGAGCTCCCGTGGGTGTTGGCCCTAGAACCCTCTAAGTCCAAAAGGATTTGTTCCTAGTCCACTCCGAAGTGTCCCTAAACTTTAAAACTCTAACCGCGACTTTCCCCATAGACGCTAAAGGAGCTCGCGGCTGTGTTCACACACTGCACACGTCCCCCGTGGGCCCCCTGTGTCACTACCTTGGGTGGTTCCTTGGGGTCCCAGCAATTCTACAGGCTCTAGGCCTTGTGTCTAGTCAAGTCGTGGTTCTTATACCACTTTCTTAATATATGGTTTGGTACGCCCCTAGGGCTAATCGTATATTGTGCTAATTTACTGTGATATTTGAAGTGTAACATATGTGCTTTGACCTCTAGCCTCATAAAGAGACTAGTAGGGTGTGTTTAGAAATAAATACATATATTTCATATATATATATATATATATATACCTGGTGTGGTCTCCTTTCATTTAGCCATTCACGAGATTATAGACTGGTAAAACAAACAGCTTTACACTCCTTCAAGACTTAGCCTGAAGGCTGCTCTCCATAGCTACCACTAGGATAGCTTTCAATAAAGGTCGTCTTTAAACCTATCATCAATAAAGGTCGTTTGGACTGGTGCAAGGTACCCACTATAACTAGTGGACAGCATATACCAGGCCAACTTCTCACATTGGTGTGCAGCGGTTGGATTCAAGCTTGCCTGTGTTTTACCAGATAATCTCAAGTGAGTGACTAACTGAAAACCACTAAAAGGTACCTGAGGTACATATAATTCAAGCTTAAAATTACAGTAAGTTCTGCTGAACTTAGAGTTGTGTGTCAAGGGCTTAGCACACCCTTTCTACAACTCAAGAGAGTTTAGTAGGCCACACTAGAGTAGGTAGTGCATACACCACACCTCACTAGTGATGTCTTCAAGGCCAGGAACCAGTGGGTCCCTGCCAGAAGCCAATGGGCTTCCACCATCCAAGTATGACAACCTCCAATTCTTGGAATTGGGAGCATTGTGTAGTACTAGGAAATTGAAGACAGGAAAAACTGCAAACACCCAACGCCTCATAGAGGTACTGCTGTTGGATGATCTCAAAAAGACCTCAGGGTCTGATGGGGTAGGCAGAGAGGGTGGGGCAGCAGATGAGGAAAGGCCAAAGGGTGAAGATACCCATGACCTGACCTCTGAAGCTGGCCAGGAAGATGACAATGATCTTACCCTGGAAAATCCAGCTCCCCCTGCAGATGAGGAGGAGGGCCACAATGGCCCCCTCTTTATCCCACCAGGGCGAGTTGAGAGTGTGCCTAGAAGGTCAAGATCTCCTTCTCAGGAGTCTAACCATTCTGACACCTCAATAGGGACCTCTGTTTCCTCTCATAGGAGGGAATCCTCTCATGAAAGGAAAGAGAGACTGCTCAAGTATGAAGAAGCTCAGCTTAGAATCAGAAGAGAGCAGTTGGCTTTAGATAGGGAGTCCCTAGAGCATCAGAAAACAATAAGAAAGTGGGGACTAGAGTCCCATGGTGGCAGCAACTTCCCTAGTGGTAGGGAAAGGTCTCATGACCATAGAAACCTAAGCAAGATTGTCCCTCCTTACCAGAGTGGGGATGACATCCACAAATGGATTACTGCACTGGAAAGGGCCTGTAAAGTTCAGAGGGTCCCCCAGGAGCAGTGGGCAGCAATCTTGTGGCTCTCCTTTGCAGACAAAGGTAGAGACAAGCTCCTCACTGTTAGAGAAGAGGATGCTGACAATTACAAAGTCTTGAAGAGTGCTCTGATTGATGGGTTTGGCCTAACCACTAAACAGTACAGGTTGAGGTTCACAGATACCCAAAAGACTCAGACTCAAGACTGGGTTGACTTTGTAGATTGTGCTACTAAGGGTCTGGAAGGTTGGATACATGGCAGCAAGGTGCATGACTTTATAGGATTGTACAATTTGATTATGAGGGAGCAGATCCTTAATAATTGTCAAAACCAGCTTTTACACCAGTACCTGGTGGACTCTGATCTGACCTCTCCCCAAGAATTGGGAAAGAAGGCAGACAAATGGGTCAGAACCAGGGTAAGGCCTAAGAATCAGGGTGGTGACCAGAAGAAAGATTCTACCAAGTCCCAAGAGAAAGGTGGGGCTAAATCTAAAGACAAGTCCTCTACAGGGCCCCAAAAGTCCTCTTCTGGGGGTGGGTCCCAAACTCCTTCCTCTCCTGAAAAGAAACCATATTGCCATGTTTGTAAAAAGCCTGGCCACTGGAAAACTGATCCCAGTTGCCCCAGGATTGGCAATAAAGAAAATGTTCCTCCAACTAATACTACCACCTCTCCTGGTACTACTAGTAGTAATCCCCCAGGCGGTAGTGTTGCACCCAAAAAGTTAGGTGCATTCTCATGGGGAACAGAGGTGGGCCCTAGTTTAGACAGGTCCCCCTCACAAGCCTCCTTAGTCTGTGATGGTGGCATGGGATTTGCCACTTTTACCATGGGTCCCAATGCAGTGGACAGGTACAGACTGGAGCCACTGATTAATGGTCAGAAGGCTGTGGCATTCAGGGACACAGGGGCTAGTGTCACCATGGTGGCAGGGAAACTAGTCGTCCCCCCCCCCCCACCAGCTTTTACATGAGTTTAAATACCAGGTGACCAACATCGATGGTGTCAGAACAGATCACCCCATGGCCATAGTCAATCTCAGCTCGGAAGGGGTCACAGGCCCAAAAAGAGTGGCAGTGTCCCCAAACTTGCCTGTAGATTGCCTGATGGGCAATGATCTGGAAATTTCAGCCTGGGCTGAAGTTGAACACCAAGCCCATCTGAAAATGCTGGGCATCCCTGAAAGAGTTAGTGGGGCTGTGATGGCCACAGCCCAAGCCCAGGGAAATTTTGGAGTGATGGAGCCTGAAAGAATGGCCCACTCTCCTCCACAAGAGAGCACAAGGGATGAAGAAAAATCTTCTCCCCCCCCCAGACTTTAGGTAAGGGTCAGCCTCCTCAGGGAACTGATCCTACCCCTAGTGAAGGAACTGCCCCAGTGGTAGTCAGGCCTGGCCTGGCCTGGCAACACCCCTGATGGCAGAGGACCCTTCCAAGGTGGTACCCAGTCTGGAGCAGGTAACCTGCCCCTCTCTACCCTGCCTCAGTCAGCCCAGGGCTGCAGAGGACAGGGAGCTCAGTGGACCCGACAGGGCCCCCTGTCCAGAGGAACCCCCCCCCCCATCAGCAGATTAGGGGCACCCAGTCTAGTAGCCCTAGCCAGGTGAAAATTCCTCAACACACTGAGGGATCCCCCATACCTTTGTGTAGGGACCTCCCCCAGAAGGACTCTGTTGGGCAAGGGCAAACCTGGGACCAAAAGGTTCCAAACCTGCCATGTCCCTCCAGTGTTCCACCCAAAGGGACCCAACCCCCAGCTGTAGGCAGCCAAAGGTTGACCCTTAGAGCAAAGTGCAACTCAGTCATGGAAAGAGAGGCGTACATGGTGACCAGTGATCTGAGGAAGCTGAGACCAACTTCATTAGGGCCTCACTTCCCTAATCAGACACCTCACCAGTCTTTTACTTTACCAAAACACACCACAGGTAGTAATTCCCCATGGTGGAGACCCTCTCATACCCTTAGGGTGAGGGATAGCTTAGTGGACCATAAGACAGGGGGTAACCATGCTAGTGCAGGTACTTCCTTATATGGCCACTTAGTCAATAAAGGCTCAACTGGCGAAGGTTAGCCTTATCTCCTTTCGTTTGGGGGGAGTTGTGTAGGAAGGTGGAATCTGACTACATGGTTGCCCCCACTTTTTTTCTGGTGTTTTGATGGTTTTTGACTTAGTTTGGCTGGGAGCCTGCTATCCAGGTCCCCAGCCTATCTGCTTTCTCTCTAAATTGATTCCCTGTACCTTAGGTACACCACAGATTGGATTCTGGGGTGCCTTTATAAGTCCCTAGTATATGGTATTCTATGTACCAAGGGCATAGGTACCCCAGAGGCCTACCAGGGGCTGAAGCATGTATTATGCCACCCCTGGGCAGCCTTCCAAAATGACACCAAAGGACTGCTACAGCAGCCTGAGTGAGGTGGTGCATGCACCCCTTACTGAGGTATAGGTTCACTATATCTCACCCTATCACTGCACATATAAACCTATCAGTCACCCCTATGGCAGGCCTTATCAATGCTGAAGGCAGGGTGCTTGGTTTTGTGTGAGAGGGTGCCCATGCATGAGCAGAGCCCCTCTGCAGCCTTCGGAATCTCTCCTCCGGGGTTGTCTGTGATGCAGCCTGACCATATACTCTTAAGTGCATTATCCATTAACCAAATGGTAAATGCTAACTTTGGGATGGCTGCACGGAAACATGTCGTGTTTGGTGTCAAACACCTTGGAATCATACCCCCACACCAGTAACTGGTGTGGGAGTATGATCCCACCCTTCTAGAGGGAGAGACATGACAGCACCGGTATATTCAGTACCAGCTAACAGAGCCCTGGCATCACAAAATGGATGCTGCAGCCACAGACACGAGTCTTGGCTCCTGCTGCCGACCGAAACTCCGGCAGGGGAGGCCTGGACAATAGGTTTCCTGTCACAGGGCGGTGTTACCACCTCCCAGACAGGCCTTAGTGTATTGGGGCTGGGTGGGTGCACTCTCAGAGTGCTTTGAAGTCCTGCACTGGGGGGCACATTTGGTGTCCCTGTGCATAGCCCAGTTCAAACCGGCTGCAGGGGCTACCAGCCCCTGCTCTGGCGCGAAACTGGACAAAGGAAATTGGTGTAGCCACCCCTCTTTCCTGACCCTCCCATAGGTGGGTCCCCAGAGTATGTCCAACCCCTTCCTTGGGTATAAGATAGGATCCCCTGGCAACAGGACTAGAGATATACCTGGACGAAACTCTGAAACTGAATCCTGGACCTTCGACGATCTGTTAAACGCCAGATGACTGAAGAATCTCCCTTGGAGTAAAGGAGTTACTCCCCTGCTTGGCAGGCACCAAAGACGCATCTGTCCAGTCTGCATCTCCGAAGCTCCCGCCGGACGCCGACGACTTTGCAACCCAGGAGGTGGGTTTTCAGACTTCCCAGAGGCTGACCCGAGTCCCCAGCAAAGCTGAGACCCGTAGCCCTCAAGGGTACCGTGGAACCGGAACCCCGGGACACCGTGCACATTTGCAAGTGCATAAGCTTCTGGTCGATCCTAGAGACTGTGCTTTGGGTTACTTGTAGCCCAGACCCCGAGCAGTGAATCCACCGAAGATTGCCGGCCTGGCCACTCCCAGTGACTCGTGGGCCGCCATTTTGTGATTCCGCTCGAGGTCCCTTCACGATCCCTTGTCCGTCGACTTGTGGGTCCCTCAGAAGGACAACTCTAATTTCAACGGGCCTACCTGGTGGCTCCAGGCCTGCCCTGACTCTCCCTCGCTTGGGGAGTCCTTCGGACCTCGCTGGTCCGCACCGAAGCCTTTGTTCTCTTCCTGCGTGGGTTGCTGTTGCCAAGGCTTGTTGTGTCCAATCCGGACACCGACACAGCAGCAAGCGACATCCTTCGTGGGACAACTCGAATCCAGCTCCTGGTCGTCGTCGACGCCTCCTGGTCCTCGTGGCTGCAGAGACAATCTTCACCTCTTCGAACTTGAAGCACCCGACATCGGTGGGCATTCGACTATCGTGCCCCTGGTCACTGGCTAGTGACCCAGACTCTGTCCCCTCTGCTTTCAGGTTCTTCACATCCTCGATCCAGGCTTGGATCTCTTCGGACACTTCGCATCTTCCCGGCAGCAGCACTTTCCAGCAAGCGGCCATTGAAAACGACGGCGCGGCCCGACACCATTTGACACCTATGCACCCGGCTTCCCTGGGTGAGGTAACACGAGTACTCCAGTGCTCCCATGGGTGTTGGCCCTAGAACCCTCTAAGTCCAAAAGGGTTTGTTCCTAGTCCACTCCGAAGTGTCCCTAAACTTTAAAACTCTAACCGCGACTTTCCCCATAGACGCTAACGGAGCTTGCGGCTGTGTTCACACACTGCACACGTCCCCAGTGGGTCCCCGGTGTCACTACCTTGGGTGGTTCCTTGGGGTCCCAGCGATTCTACAGGCTCTAGGCCTTGTGTCTAGTCAAGTTGTGGTTCTTATACCACTTTCTTAATATATGGTTTGGTACGCCCCTAGGGCTAATCGTATATTGTGCTAATTTACTGTGATATTTGAAGTGTAACATATGTGCTTTGACCTCTAGCCTCATAAAGAGACTAGTAGGGTGTGTTTAGAAATAAATACATTTATTTTATATATATATATACCTGGTGTGGTCTCCTTTCATTTAGCCATTCACGAGATTATAGACTGGTAAAACAAACAGCTTTACACTCCTTCAAGACTTAGCCTGAAGGCTGCTCTCCATAGCTACCACTAGGATAGCTTTCAATAAAGGTTGTCTTTAAACCTATCATCAATAAAGGTCGTTTGGACTGGTGCAAGGTGCCCACTATAACTAGTGGACAGCATATACCAGGCCAACTTCTCACAATTGCCACGTGATTGCATGAAAGTGGGGTAGGGAGAAGGTGGTTTGGATGGCGGAGGGAAGGTCGCCCACGAGCATAGGGGCATGTGGCTCAGGGTGAAAACATGGCCACGACATATTTCATCTGTGCATCAAGGATGCAACTAATCTTTTCCCATAGGAGCTGTCCCACCATTGGGACTGTAATGTTGCTTTATACATGTTGGGGCTGTTATAGGAGGTAAGGAGGGTGTTCATCAACCGACTTTGATGGTTACTTTGGAAAACTTTCATACTCTATTTCTCTGGGGTTCATTACAGCAGCACTTAATGAAGATCTCAGTGCAATACTACTATGGTGAAAGTAGTAACTTAGAATGTTAAGGGATTATATTCATCTGTTAAAGAGACATAAAACCTGGAGATTGAAAAAAGTGAACTCTCTGTCATAACTCAGCTTCATTAAAGAGATGTCACTAAAATGAGAGAGAAACTATACCCACACTGATGTTTTTGTAATGACGGAAAGGAATGTAGGGTTAAAGTGATACTGTCTAGAGATCTTGATTAAAGGGTAAACAAGGTCACTGGAATGTGGATGGGTATGAAGTTCCTGTAGGGGAAATTGGCAGGAGTGTGCTTCGAGTTATAACAGGTCAGGATTAGTGGAATCAGAAGAGTGGTTCCTTTTTGGAATAGGAGCCCTCACACACTAACGAGTGTCATGCGTCATCATAGGGCTTTGCTCCTCGTCGAGCCGGCGCTGCAATGCTCGACGGGCACCCAATAGGGGGCTCTTTGGCAGAGATCTTTTTCCAAAGCCGTATGTGAAGTGCCTGTGTAGGGCCATAGGTGTGGTGTGTAACAGGTGAGTGTTGGGGTAGTGAGTGCTAGTGACTTAAAAAGGATCAGGAAAATCTCAAGGCTAAAGAATATGTATTCAGTGAGTCCACCTGTCCTGATTAAAAAAACATGTGCGCCACCATAGAGGCAATGATCTTTGGTGGCTAATTAGTATCAGGCGGTCGACATGTTTCTTGCCTACATATGTCAACAAATGATTGGGCAATTCTTCAGGAACAGGAAGGGTTACATTTTATCTACACAATGCTTAGAACCATTGGATTAGAGCAAGTGATCCAAGCAGTAGGGAGTTTCTGATAATGCACCATAAAAACCTGGTTAAGCTGACCTTTTTGAACCCAACGAGGATGACCTATTCCCCGAACAGGGGAACAGCAAGGCGACAGATGTAATAACAAGCATTTGCAATGCAATAGGTCTCGCATTTTTGAGAGTTTAAGCAATTGGCATTGTAAATGATAATGCATTTTATTTATATGTTTTGATAATTAACACATAAATAAAAGGCATTGTCATGTACAATGCCAATAGCTCAAACTCTTGTAAATGCGAGACCTATTCAAAGAAGCGGCCGCCATTGTCCCGGGCTGCTTAGAAAGTGAAAGCTCGCATGGCGCGCTGAACGTTGCAGGAAAGCATGTTGTGCCTGCAGTAGGAGAAACTATTCAAATAAAATAGTGCTTACAGACTAAAAAACGACTCTCCGTGTAACAACCGAAGTAAAAGGGCCAGTCCTCATGGGAGGTTACGAATGAAGACAAGGCAGTACTAAGGAGGGACTAACAAGCCTGTTAACGAATCAGAAGCCAGCATTTATGAAGGACAATGACACAAGCCAATGACAAATATGGGCGAAGAGTGGGCGAGGCTTCTATTCCATACTCCAATACAGCATGGCTCGCAGAGCAGCACACGCGCTGCCGAGGCTCGACCTAAAAATGAAGGAGTTTCTAAAGTTGTGGTGCAGAACTTTTTCTTTAACTTCAATTAACCTTTAAATACATGCTTGCCTGTTTATTTAACATCTTTTTAATGTTAGCGCTGAGTCGAGTAAACAGCAGCCCAGTGCTGCTATTGACCAGGGGCCGCATCTGGCCCCCGGCCGAGTATCACTGCTTTAAACTATATTCTGCTATATAGCTGTTAATGTTTAAGGCAGCATTTTAGTAAGAGTATGAAGTGATGTGTGACCAAGATAATGTTTAATTTCAAGTTCTGCTTTCGGTCAAAAGAAATCACTGTAAAAATTTCAATGAGTTTCAATCTCAGAGAGGGGTTGTAGACCGAAGGACATTTCTGCAGAGATTCTAGAGTCTCTATCCGGTCAACTAGATACCATGACAACGTACAGACCAGCTAAACTCCAGAAGGGCTGAATATTCTATGACCGAGACAACTGTATGACTGTTAGCCAATACCACATTATCTTATCCTAGTACCAAAGACGAAAAACCATGTGATTATTACTGAACCTTGAAAAATCTCTACGCCAGAGTTAAACCTGTGCTGATCGAGAACAATATTTTTAACCCAAAACAAGTTGGCTGAGTGTTGAATTGTAAACGGAAAAAAAAGTAGGTAAAGGCTGTGCTCTGTAAATATGACTATGTCAGTGAATTGAAAAAGCAATACAGAAGTTTATTTAGGATTTCATGGACCACGAACATTTACAAAACATACGTGGTGTGCATAATCCCATTACTGACTAATAAAAACCTACATTTGGTATAGGACCAATATCCACGACATCAAATAGTGATACACTTAAAAATCTCTTGTTTTTAGGCAGTATCCATCGCTCTAAGTTTAAAAAACTTTCTCATAGCGTAGGCATTGGTGTTTCTAATTTTTAAAAAAACTTATAAAAACAGAAGGGAAGAAAGCAAAACAGAAAACGTGTTTGAAATAGGACTGTAGTATCATGAGCTTGCAACTTCTTTTCAAGACAAGTGGTGGTTAATTTCAGACCTCTGGAGATACAGTTGAAAACACAGCCTCCCACAGTGTGTTCAGACACTTCTTCAGCAGCTCACAGGTTGAGGCTGCTTCACTTGGGAAGCAAAAAAAACGAACTGTGGAAACAGAGACACTACACGCCGCAGCCCTTTGAAGTACATTACCCATGCAAATCACATAACGAAGCCCACTGACCATGGATGATACAGATATTTGACCTACGTCAAAGGGGATGGGCAAACTATATCAGTTACTGAGTACATGCCACGGCCCAATCTATATGAAGAAGCTGTCCGAAACCAACATTATCAATTCTACCTTGTCCTGAGATTGTCTTAATCACTTTGTCACAAACCAGGGGGCCCATCTGCTCATGATAGATATCGGACTGTCACCAGCCCACTCCAATAAACCAGGGCCTTTGTATGAACTATGCTAAAGGGGCGGTAACAGTCTGCTGTGCGACTCCGGTAGGTGCGGGGTATTCGAGCGACAGATGGGAAACCTCGGCAACGTCCCATGCGACCCGGATACTGCATCTCCAAGCCTCATACTAACACCGACCAACAGATTTTCCTCTATCAGACCTACAACCAAAAACACAGCTTTAATATTTCATGTGACTCCTCTCTCCAAATGTACTCCTTCAACCTGCCCTTCGCTGCACCCAAATATTCCTGCCTCAGTCCCTTCCAGAAAAAAAGCCCTCCTCGCCTATCCCATCTGCTTTAACCCCTTCGGTGCTCATGACGAGCCCAGCTCGTCATGAGTCACAGTGGAGCTGTGCTCATGACGAGCTGGGCTCGTCATAACAGCTGCGCTCCTCCCACGCGGGATTAATTCCCCGCCTGTGCGGGAGAATTAATGAGTGGGCGGGATTGTGACGAGCCCAGCTCGTCATGAGCACAGCTCCACCATGACTCATGACGAGCTGGGCTCGTCATGAGCACCGCGGCGCTGCACTCACCCCCCGCCCCCCCCGCACCGTGGGGGAATTACCCCCGCAGGGAAGGGGTTAACTTTAGCACTGTTCCCTCGCTACTATCATGCCCACCCAGCCTTCGCCGCTGCCACTCCGTTCCCCACAGCCATTGGGCCCCTCACCTGATCGCAGCTGCCCCCTGCTTGCTCCTGCTCCGGCTCATGATACTCTCTCTACCGCTCCTATCCCACGGACAACAGCTAATATGGTGGCATGTTGGGCTCCCGAGGGGTAAAGCTCAGCGCCAGCGACAGCGGACCAGCTTCAGATTGGATTAGGACCTCCTGGAAGAAGATTCGCCATCTTGGAACGGAGGTTGGCCATGGCATATGAAACGAACAAGAAGAAAACTCTTCTGATAACGAAATTAACAAAAAGCTAAGAAGTATGTTAATGTATGGTTTTAAATGTAATTATAGCTGGAAGATAACATAATCAACTAATGGTGTATTCATGAATACACCCCAGAAGGCTTTTGCGAACGTGAGTGTTCTTCTCCCAAAAACTATAATAAGCACAAGTTTTACGAGTCCGTTTTCATCTTTTTTAATGAAAGGGCCAAGGTCCACCTTCTAAGTGGGCGACTGCTTTCTCTCAACCGCACCATAACAGTCAAGAGAACGTGGAACCAAAACCCGGCTGGAGCCTCTACCAAATGAAACTAGCCGAGGAATAAAAACAAGTAGATGGGGCTGTACAGTGTGATGGCCAACGAAAATGCTCTCTGAGTGAAATCGCCGGAAAGAGAGCTAAACATACAAAGGAGGGACTCTTACAGAAATGAACCAATAAGAAGGCAGCATTTCTGAATGTCACAGATAGTAACCAGTGGCAATGGGTGGGTGTGCCAAACCCCACAGAACAGATATAACAGGTCGATCGGAGCTCGACCTAATACAATGATGGCTGGATGGCATTCGCATAAGTAATACACTTTTAAACTCAAGTATCGCATGCACACTCGGCATGCGATACCTGTGGAAAAAAGACTTAATGTGATGATAAAACGTACAATGGTGGGAAGAAGTGACAAACACATTACATATAAGCCATGAAAATGTTAGCAATGGTCGCAAACATTATGGAGGGGGCGGAGAAGTAACCACTTACCCAATTGTAGTTACGCGTGTGCCTCCTTGAGGGCGTCTAGAGCGGCACGCTGTATTTCAGCGTACTGTAGCGGGATAGTCCTGCGGGGTAGTAGGGCATTATGCAAAACAGCCTACACCCAATCAAGAATCTTAAAATCTTAAAAGTGGGGACGGTACTTATGTGGTCCTGGTGACCATCTCGCGGCAACCTACCCTGTCTCCAGGGCCTTGGGAGTGAGGACTGCAGGTGTTCGGCCGCTTAAGAACTAGTCATGTTGCTGATTACAGGCCAGTGTGTGCCGGCGTTCACGGCGGAAGTCACGTGCCGACGAGACTGCCTGGGCTCTGACGGGACCAACAAGTGATGTAGAAAAAAACAGGCATCATGAATTGTAGGAGTTCAATATTAAAGGACTATGTTGAGGCATGTGCATGGTTATTATGCACACGGATGCTGGCAGGCGCAAGCAAAACTATTCATTTACAAAAACTATTTCCAAAGGAAGGAAGCAATGAGACAGTTTGCCGTTCACGAACTCGCAAAGGTGGTCGTGAATATCTTATGCTGGTTAAATATACTGTCAATGATGTGATTGAGGACTGTGGCTACATTCTGATAAGGTGCTAATTAAGTCAGATGACAGTCGTCACTGGGTGTAGTGAAGATGATGTTGGTAGCTCGGGTAGCAAGTGTGTCCATGACTCTGGGAAAGGGGGGCAGCTATAGGTATTCCATGGGGTTATGTATCCTTTCACCCTGGACCTAGTGGGTAGATGTCTGGGGTGTTATGAGTATCATGGGTCAATTTCCACCTAAGGTATATCCTCCTTCAAGCCATGCAAATAGGCGGATAATCGAAAATGAGGGCATCTTTAGTGTGGTAAGATAGCGATTCAAATACGGTCCAGTGCAAGGTTGTCAAACCTTTGTATCTTTTCTCACATGGACATGTAATGGTGTAGATGCAATTCTTGGAATTGCAACTGGCATGTGATTTTTGTGTCCAAGTAAAGGTTCTTGTGAGTTGGATTTCTTTAGCGGCTGTGGTAAGGTTGCAAACTTAGTAGAAGCCACAGGGGAAATTACCTTTCACCGGAAGTAAAGACCACAGGGTATTCTGGTTGGGAAAATAAAGTCTCTGAGGTATAGTGTCGAACAGAAGGTCCTTGATGTTGGGGATTTGTTTAAATGCAAACCCCGGGGAGGTAACGCCAGGCTGCCTGAACTCGGAATGTTCCAGTGTTTTCTTATGATCTTACGTATTCCATTTGACTCAGCAGTGTAAGTGGTGATGCAGGTAAGTATAGCAGTGGGTAGTCTCGCAGTGTGTTCTAAGAGAGCTTCTCTGTTATTGTTCCTCACCTATTTCTTGGCTATTTTGTGTGGAGGATAATCTCTAGCCTCAAGGTTTTTTACCAGTTCCTGTGCCTGAGTATCGTAGTCAGTGATGGTGCTGCAGTTGCGGCGTAATCGGAGAAAGTGGCCGTATGGGAGATTTTCTCGTAGTGCTTTGGGATGGTGGCTCCCAAAGACTAAGAGGCTGTTGCAGTCTGTCAGCTTTTTAAATGTGGTTGTTGTTACTTTTCCGTCTGCCTCCAAGTGAACAAGGTCACAACATACTAACGAAAGGAGGTTCATCTATATTAGGTGAACTGGGGGGAAATGCAATATTCAGTTTGGCCACTTATACGATGCATGATGTCCGGGTGCACTTACTCATGGCCTTACTTGATCAGATGAAAGAATGGGCTGCAGGAGAGTTTTATGTAAGGGAGATTTTAACCTTGTTTCAGAAACCACACTATAGACAACCGCAGGACATATATCTTCGAGGCAGTGTGTCATAAAAACACAGGGAGGCTACTGGATATCTGGTGTGAAGTGCATCCAAAAGAACAAGAATACTCCTACTTCCCAAGTATTTACAGATATTTATGAGACTTGGCACAGGGCTCCCAAACCCTACTGCTGGCGACGGTCAGGATAGACCGGGTTTCAATAGCCTTGTTAAACCTTGCCATAGTTAAACGGGACGTCTACCCAGTGTGACCGCTGTATAAGGGCATAAGAGGTCTTGACCTACCATTGATCGGGGAGGAGTAAGGAGAAAAAGCATAATGTCGAGCAGTTCAACACAGGACTGGATGGCAACCAGAAGAGGAACATATCTAGCTTTTCCTGGAGGGGAGGGCTCAGTTTGCTTGTGCAGGCGAGGACTTTTTCACCCTCAAGGCACAAGCCAGCACAGGGACATCAGGAGCACGGGCATGTCCAGTATTAACAGCGCTGCAGGTGTCCCACGGGGCGCTGATTGCTGTGGCTCAGGGGGAATCATGAGAGCACCGTGAAAAGCAAGGGGAGGGCTGGCCAGCATAGTCTATTTAGGAGTGGGTGGGGCAGAGGGAGATGTGGCATGGGGGAGTTTGGCAGCGAGTTCCAAGAGTATTCAAGTGGAGGAGCACCTTAAACGCACATGCAACTGTATTTATAGTGAAGAGACCTGGAACTGTGCACTGCTCATTTCAGTGCTCCTGGGCCTCAACCGGCTTTTGGAGAAAATGGCACACATTTCAGGAGGTCAGGTTAATCATAGAAAGCTTCAGATTATTACTACCCCTTCACCAGTACTGGCAGCTATAAACTGTTTACTGGTCCAGAGATCTCTTTTACCTCCACACCCCCACACTGCAGGAGGACTGAAAACGTCTGACTGCAGCTTAAAGGAGACGGCACGAGCCACATTCTGGTGCCAGCTTTATTAGACAGTGTGCTCCTAGGGGGCTTCAGGCCTCTAATTTGCTCACCCTGGCATGAAAAGTGCCTTTTTTTTTGTGCTAGACAGTAGGGCCTCAAAAATCCTCTGTGTTCAGATCAAATCTACATGTGGTGTAACGGTAACGGCCCGAGCTGCCGACTTTAGAGCTGGGGAACCAGATTCGAGTCTTAGAGTTTGCTCAACCTCCTATGATCTTTGGCAAATCGCTTAATCTTCCTGTGCCTAACAATAAATTTATGTGTCCTTGTGTAACGTAACTGGTGTCCATGTAAACTGCTGCAATACCTTCTTACATCCCGGATTGAAAAGTGTTTTTTTTTTTTTTTTGCTAGGCAGTAGGGCACCCGTAAGCACGCAGTGCTGGCTGCGACTCAGACACACTAGAGCAGTGATTACCATCCTGTGGTCCGGGGACCCGTAGGGGTCTGCAAAACCTACTCCGGGGGTCCGCAATTACTTAGAAAATTAAATAATATTAACATATTAATAAAGTGTATATAAATAATAAAGCTAAATGTACAATTTCAAAGTTTAAAATATTCTGTAAATGTGAAGAAATTTGAAACTGGAGGCTAAAAATTAAGTTAATATCCTCAGATTGATTTGTGAGAGCAGTGCTAGTGCATCATACAGAATTGCGTATGGACGATGAATGGCCTCAATTGAATTTAGAAAGGCTCCAACCCTTCTATTAAAATTGTAATTTAGATTTTTGTTATATTAGATTGTGAATTTATCAATTTAGTCATTTGTGTATTTGTTTATTCAATGCTTGTTTCTGGATTATTTGTGTATCGTTTAGTGGTTCAAATCATCACAAAAGCTTAGGCCAGGTTCTCCAGCTTCCAGTAATAACTCAGCGGGGGTCCACGATTCCAATAATAATTCAGTGGGGTCCCCGGTTTCCAATAATGATTAAGTAGGGGTCTTTAGAAGTCAAAAGGTTAAGAACCACTGCACTAGAGTATTTAAATTACAGTGAATGACTTTGAATGCCTCGGTGCATGAATATCAAGGCCTGGGAGTGGGCTTCGATCCTTCAATTTGTTCACCCCTCTTTTATACTCTGGCATGAAAAGTGGCTTTTTTTGTTTGCTAGGTAGTAAGGCACCCGTAACTACGCAGTGCTGGCCGTGACTCTAACACCAGAGTAACTATTTAAATTACAGTGAATGACTGCGCGGCACTTTGAAGGCCACGGTGCATGAATATCCATGCTTGTTGGGGGAACGACGACTTCCATTCTCCAATTTATTCAGCCCTCTAACACCCTGGCATGAAAATCGGCTTTTAATTTTTTTGCTAGGCAGTAGGGCACATGTAAGAAGCTAGTGCTGGCCGTGACTCAGACACACTAGAGGAACTATTTAAATTACAGTGAATGTCTGCGCGGCGCTTTGAAGGCCACGGTGCATGCATATCGAGACTCTGCTCTGCGTCAAAACTGCCACTCACTCGCATCAGACTGAGCGTGGCCGCGGTCGCAAGAACCACATAACTGTAGATAGATTGTGGCATCATGGCTGGCAATGATCATTAATTATGGTGGAGGCTGTGAAAGAGATATTGTCTTGCAATTTGAAATGTGCTGCTTAATTATAAAAGAATTGATTCATTGTGAGTCACTGACATCCCTGAAGCTAAGTTGAGCTTCTCTGACCTATGCCATGTTTAAATCAAAATCTGCATGGTCGAACGTCGGTACACATGGGCTACTACTAATTATAATCAGCACTGCAGCAAGCCAAGTTGAGTTCCAAAATGTTGGCACACATCAATGCCATTACTTTCAGCTCAGAGACAGACTGGTTGAAAAATGTTGTTTCCAACTATACTAAAAATAACTGGTTGAAAAATGTTGTTTCCAACTATACTAAAATGCCAATGAGAGAGGATGTGGTGTTTCTGACAGGCTTACTTCGATTTATTCACAGCTTACTACTTTCCACTACACAGTTTCTCTTTTACATGGCTGCAAAGCTAGGTGTTCTGCCACCGTGCTATGACAATTCTTTAAAAAAAAAAATTGCTTAAAGTCACTGGTGTTTCAGATCCAATTCAGCATCATAGAACATAGATAGAACAACTCCTGCCTACCCTTCCAAACACAATCTCTGTCATAATTCCTAAAGTTTAAACGTTTTTTAAAAGAGGAAAGGCCCGTTAACTTTTCCAAATTTATTGGCAATACACAGCGGTTTATATGATTTTTGTTATCTGCTGCTTGCACATATGAAGAAATAAAACATATTCAATTCATAATGGACTGTTGTTGTGCTTGCACGTCAAAGGCAAGAGCCTGGTATTTCCTTCACCAACATAGTTTTATAGCCGGTCCTGCAAGCCCTGTATTTATGGTCTGACATGGCTTGTAGCTTGAATAATAAAACTGGTTTGCCAAAAACAGGCTCTTCCGCCCTTTCCAAATGCAAGCAATAAATTCAAGCTATTTTTTCAGGACATAAACAAAAGCTCGTGCTGCCTGGTAACAGTTCAGATAGCCTCGGTCTTTAGTTTGCTCTGCTGTAGAATAATCTATGTGAAAGGAAATCCCTCAAGTACCCAGTTGCTTTTGATCATGCACACTAGTGTGCTCTTGTGACCAGGCCAGGGAGTTTATAGATGTGCTGTGCTGTGCAGTGCAGTGAGCTTGATCTGCAACACACAGTGAAAGAAACATATCTGTATGATGCATACGTTATATTCTTATATTGATATACCTTATAAGTTAAATAAGATGCAGAATGGCATCTTACTTGCAAGCAATTATAGAACATCTTCCCACTTCTTTGTGCCTTTGGTAATGACCATTATTATTAGCAACTAGCGTGGCTTGACGCGGCTGAAGATGGCCGCTTGCTAGAGCACTCCGCCGCGCCGATAAAGCCCCCATATATTAGATACAAGATTCGACAAAGGACCGAGAAGTGCCAACAGAAAGCACGCTCGGCGCCCCGGTGCGAATGATGCCTGGAGAACTGGACTTAGTGAACTCCAGACGAGGAAATTGGAATGGCCTGAGCGGAGCAGCGATCCTCTGCATCGATTGGCGAGCTGCACCTCGGGGCGCCTGGATACGAGGGGTGGGGCACCTGGATACGAGGGGCGGGTCCCACCCCTCCACCCGCTGGATAGAGTACAGCATCGAGGACCCGGCGGGGTAGAGGCCCGGCGGTCGGATGCCAGGGCCGGTGTGTGCTCGGCCTGAATAGACGATTGCTGCTTCCAGAGCAGTAAACGCATCACCCAGCATGGCGGCGAGAGGAATACGTGCACAGCTCCACGGTAGGAGCGTGGGGCCACGCTGGGCTTTCCGCTTTGAGAGAGACAGACGGGGGAGCGGAGCCGGCGCGAGGGAGGAGAGCCCGAACTAGCGTCGATGCTGAAAGGAACTTGGGCCCTGACACGTGCATTCTATTTAATAGACTTGAAAGACAAAAACCGCCTACAAAACAAAACGTGTCTCTGTAGCTTTCTGAATAAAACGTGCTGCATTGCTGTGACTTACATCCGGCAGTCATTTAAAAAATACAAAAATCCTGTTGGACGGGGGGACCCAGGAGGAGCGGGCTCCCCCCTGGTGCCTAGTGGAGGTTTCGTGGGGCCTGCATGTCCTTCCCTTGTTCCGAGTGAAGATTCCTCTCCTGTATTGGCGCACTGTGGCTAGGGGTGTGAGACAGCAGGTGCAAGACGGTTGATGAGTGGAAATACCACCGACCACCGGCAGTGTGCCATCGTGATAAGACACAAAGGACTGAACACTTGCACAACCTTAAGAGAACGACGGGCATGGCGGGCGCCCCTGCGTGTCGCCGAGGGTGCTGGCGGCGGGGAGCAGGGGGGGCCGGTGGTGGCAGATCCGACAGGTCACCGGGGGGATACTATTCTCGCCGGGGCAAACAGCAGCGGTAACAGCTTCTGAGGCTACCATGGACTCTTTAATCCCCCCCCCCTCTGCAGACGGTGGACGGGTCGGGCATGCTGGCCCCAGGTGGAATTGTGAGACTCCCACAATGACAGGGGGGGAAGGGACCACGCAGTACCCAGAAAACAAAACTAAACTGGGCAAGTATGCTCTGCCTAGGGGGCCGGCGTCTGGGACAACGGCGGTGGAGTTGGATCCTGAAGCCTCACGGTCCCCGACGACTTCTAAACTCACGCTGCAGGATGTTGTGGCAGCGATACAAGGGGTCAAGACAGATCTAGCGGGAACAATCGATTCGGTTACGACAGAGGTCTCCCTGCTGAGGGCAGACCTAAGGAATATGAATGTCCGCATGAAGGAGATAGAAGGAGTGGCTACAGGCCTGGTGTCGGACATGAAGGCTCTTCAAAGGCAGGTCCTCAAACTATCCTCGAACACTAAGGCCCTGGAGGCCAAGCTGGAAGATCAGGAGGGCCGCTCCCAGCGCATTAACATCTGAATTATTGGGGTGCCGGAAAAGGCAGAGGGACCCGCAGTAGATCTATTTGTGGAAGATCTCATACTGAACAAGTTGCAACCCAAAGGCTTGTCCAACTAATTCTCCGTGGGGAGGGCTCATCAGGTCCCGGGAATCCAGCTGCGACTAGGGTCCTGCCACGCCCCATTATAGCGAGACTATTCAATTACCGCGACCGGGATGTAATCTTGCAGGCAGCCCGAAATGCCCCACCGCTCAAGTTCGAAAATGCTGACATCTCCTTCCCAGACTTCACCCTGAAGATACAGCAGCAACGGCAGAACTTTCTCAAAGTAAAGAAGGACCTGCGGGCGAAAGATGTCAAATATGCCATGCTCTTCCCCGCAACACTCAGGATTGAAGCAGATGGTAAAGTGTGGCGTTTTCTCACTCCAGAGGAGGCATGGAACTTGCTGGACTGCTGGAGGTCAGTGGGACAACAGCCACAACAAAAGAACAAAAACTACAGCAGGTCGGAGGCAGCGGAAGCAGGAACGCCAGCTGCTGGTGGAGATGGACTGTAATGTTACATGAATCCTCTTACATTTGGACGGGTACGACCAGGCGGCCTAGACCACGGATGCGTCATGGCTGAGACATTGGGAGAATCACACTGATCTGTGGGATTGGAGGAGAGCAGTCGCCCAACATGGCAGCTTCTTGAACTGGAACCAAATATACAGCTAAGATGTTATCTATTATCTCTGAACCTGATAAAGCTTAATTGAACGTGCTTAGTATTTGTTGAAGTTGGCTTTGCACCAATTTCATATGCAGGGGGGCTAAGAGGAGCGTTAAATGGACCTTCACCCGATTAGTTGTAGTATTGTTATGGGGCGACAGGCACTCTGCAAATTAGGGTGGTGGGAGGTTTTATACTCACAGTGCAGGGTAGCAGTGAGGGGGGGGGGGAGTTGCATGTGAGGTTGTATTGCCATATTTCAGATGGCACGGTTATGTAAAGGGTATAACTTGACACACACTGGCACACAGGACAATCGAGAGGGAGGGGGGAGGGAGGGAGACTATCCCACCCATCTCTGCTGTAATAGTTGGGCACCGACCTAACCTCCACTGTGATATCCTAAATGCCTACTTTAAAGAGTAGAGTGAATCTGCCGGCCTAGTCTTCTGCGCTCCCTCGCATGGGTTCAGATCTGCAATTTATGACCTGGAACGTCAACAGGCTTGGTAATAAAATCAAAAGCACGATGATGCTCCAGGATCTACGTAGGCAAGCACCAGATATTGTCCTGCTGCAGGAGACGCACCTAATGGGCAACACATGCAAACCTATGGACAGATTTGGGCACAAACTCCTGGCACATGCGGGGTTCACAACCGGGTCACGTGGAGTGGGGATCCTGGTTAGAACAGCATTTCGCTTTGTACCTGGCAGGGTTCACAATGACCATCTGGGTAGATATGTGGCATTGACTGGGAAGTGGGAGGACCAGGTTATAAATGTGTGCTCAGTGTACGTACAGCCGAGGCTCCATGCCGAGACTCTACCCGAGCCGAGTGCACAGTTGCTGGAATTTTCGGTGGGCATCCTAGTGCTGGGGGGGTGGGGACTTGAATGACACAACAGACCTGAAACGGGACAGCGTGTCTCACTCCGAAAAAAGGATCGTAACGAACCTTTGCAAAGGCTCTCGGCCTGGTGGATCTTTGGTGGGAACATATTCTTATGTCCCAGCAGTACACATTCTACTCAGTGTCCCATGAGGGGTACTCCCGTCTATACAATTTAATGACAAATGTGACAGATGCGCAGTGGTTTAGAGGGGCGACTCATAGGGCACGGGTTATATCTGACCCCTTACCGGTGGCGGTGCGGTTGCAGGGACCCACTAAATTGAACGTACTGCCACCATGACTGGACCCATGGCTCTTTAAAGACAAACAGATTCGAGATAAAATACGGGAACGAACAGAGCCGTATTACAAAGATAACCTGGGTACAGTGGAATCGGCGGGTGTGCTATGGGAGCGGGGAAAAGGAAGGAACAGAGACTGCAGTACGACACTCTGGAGAAAGATATTCTTAGACTAGAAATGACCGCAAAGGAATCCGAGACGCCGAATGCAATGATTAGGAATCAAATCCGGGTCCTACAAAAAGCATTGCATTACATAGCTGAGAAGAAAGCCAGGGCGCATTATAGGGCGACCCAGAGACGACTCTACGAGGTGGATGTCAAAGCAAACAAATTAATGGCATGGCTTGAGAGAAGGGACAGGGCACGGAACTGGGTGCTAGAGATACAGTCTCCACAGGGCGAAACTTGTACAACGGGAGAGCAGATTTTGTGGATTACTATGAGAATTTATTTACATCTGTATCAAGTAGAACAGGGTTAGATTGTACTGACTTCCACGTTAACAGCAGAGGACAGTGAGGCGCTGGATAAAGATCTCACTGGGAGGAGATATTAGGAGCAGTTCGAGATCTCCAGTCGGGTAAGGCAGCTGGACCCAACGGCCCACCGGCAGAATTGTATAAAGGGGTGGCTTTGGACGTAGGGCCGCATATGCTTAGCATGTTTCAGGAGGTCCTAGAACAGGGCGGCCTTCCAGTGGACCAACGACTGGCTGCAATTGTGGTCATCCCAAAACAAGGTAAACCCCCTGACGACTGCATGTCATACCGGCCTATCTTGCTCTTAAATATGGAAGCAAAAGTGTTTGTCAAGGTACTAGAGACTAGACTCACTGAGGTGATAACATCAATAATTCATCCTGATCAATCGGGTTTTATGTGCCACAGAAGCAGCAAGCCTATATGGAGTACTGCATCTTACAAGGGCGGAAGACGACGCAGTATTGTTATTATTGGATGCCTGTATGACATTTGATAGTATTGAATTGCCATACTTGTTTGCGGTGTTGGAAAGGTTCGGACTCAGCCAGAAATTCTGTGCCTGGGTTCAGCTACTCTACACCAACCCGCTGACCAGGGTGCGGGTGAATGGGGTGGTATTGAGGCCGGAAGCTCTGCAGAAGGGCACGAGACATCGATGCCCACTCTCCCCTATGCTCTTCACCATAGCGTTGGAACCCCTGGCAGCGTGGGTTAGGAGTGACACACTGATACGAGGAATTCCCGGGGGGACTGGGTGGGAAGAAAAGATATAGTTATACGCCGATGATGTTTTGCTATATGCCATGAACTTCCGGTCCTCGATCAATCGCATACTACACATATTCCAGCTGTTCTGCAGTTATTCTGGTTATCAGATCAATTGGGACAAGTCCTTTGGGTTCGTGTTGGCTGGTTGCACACCGGCCCTGTTGTCCAGTGGGAAAGCGCTACTGATCAAGGACAAGTTTAAATATCTGGGCATCGCAATCTCCAAGTCGGAAAGGGGGTTCCTAGACGATAATTTATACCCACAATTATATGGGTTGCACAGGGATGTGATGCACTGGAGGAAACTGCCACTGTAGCTATTGGGAAGGGCGGCCCTATTTAAAATTATGACATTGCCACGATTGATATATGTCCTTCAGAACAACCCTCGTAAGAAACCAGTGGACTTCTTCCAGAAGATTGACCATGAAATACAACCACTTCTGTGGGATGGGAGAAGCTCCAGGATAGCTTTACACAAGCTGCAGAGGAGAGTGTTTGAGGGTTGGGTTAGCAATTCCCGATATAAGGAAATATACCGGGCGACGCAAACACCCAGTTAATGCCTGGGTGTTTGCAGGACAGGAGGAACCGGACTACAGAGTGGATCACCATGCAATGGGACGGGATGGGGGGGGAGTGGGTTACCCTGCGGCTCTATACAGTAGAAAAATAGAAAAACGACTTCCTCCGCACACACAAACAGTGCTGCGCATATGGAGAGAAGCGATTAAATTCCTGGGCTTGGAAGGGAGACTTACCGAAAGGACTCCCTTGTGGGACAGTGATCGCCTGAGGGAGGTTGGCAGACTGAAGGGTTTCCGGGCATGGGGCTACTTGAGACAGACCACCTAGGGGATATTTGGAGAGGACAAACCGTGGTGGAATTTGCGGACTTACAGGTAGAATATCAGATGCCTGAATCGGAATGGTTCTGATATTTGCAATTGAAGCATGCATTGCGAACCCACATTTCGGTGGGCGAACGACCACCAGAAAATACGCTCCTTGAAGACAGATAAGGCCATCTCCCTCATATATAAAAAAATTATGAATAACACCCCACACCCCCTCAGAGTACTACGAGAAACATGGGAGGCAGAGGTAGGCATACTGGAGGATGATGACTGGACAAAGGCAATCCAGAGTCCCCGAGAGGTGGCCATAAGGGCACGGTTCCGCCTTATACAACTTCGTATTCTACACAGATCATATACCTCCAGGGCGCTGCTACACAGAATGGGTCGTAGTGACAATACACACTGGACAAAAGGCTGTATGGAGGTTGCCACTTTCTTTCATACACTGAGGACCTGCCCTCGAATTCAGCAATACTGGAGGGGAATCGTGCAATTCACATCCGAGGTAGTGGGTCACGAGGTTGGACTGGAACCCCAATGGCATATACTATGTGTGACAGGGGAATTCCCGTGGCCGAAATACACACAAATATGGTTAATGGTGGCAGATATAGTGGGCAAAAGAAATAGTGCAAGGACATGGGGTGCGGTTCAACCTCCCGGGGTTGCAGAGTGGAAGGCGGACCTTGATTGATGCTGTGCAGCAGAAAATATTGTATATCAGGGATGTGGCTGCCCGAGAAAGTGGGGCAAGAGATGGGGTTGGTGGGTGGAGTACAGAGGGACCTGAAATGTTTACACGGTGCACAATACTATGAGGGGGAGGGCTGTATGGAGTCTCAAAAAATTGTAATGGAATTTTGTGGGGATGGAACGTATTACATCTACGCTGTATGGAAATGATTATACTGATCAAGAGCAATGTACCTTATGCCCTCATGACACTTATCAAATGATTCTGTACATAAAAGTGTGTTGCCAAGTATCTGTTTAATAAAAAGACTTTCAGAAAAAAAGTATTACTATCAACTGTTTGTAAATATTGTATCTCTTGTAATGAAACCTGTTTTATTGTAAAGCGCTCTAAACCCTTTGGGTAATGTCTGTGCTTTATAAACCTTGCTTTCTCAAATTTGCCTTAAAATGCCCATTTGCTCACACTTAGCAAAATTTTCCCGGGGATAGAACCCCCGAACCCTCCTTATGATGGTCAGGCTCACTCGCTGCGCGACATTCGTCCCCATCTTTTATGCCTCACCACTTTCAAATGTTACCAGCCGCCACTGAAGTCTACTTGGGTTTAAAGCCGAGCAAAAGGGACAATTGGAGATTCAACAAGCCACTTTTGAAGGATAAATTGATAGTTCGAGAGTTGAGGGTGGATATCTTTGAATACTTCAGGGGTAAGATTGCTGGGGAGATCTCAATTAGCATTCTGTGGGATAAATTTAAGGCAGTTCTGAAAAGCTTTCACCAGGACCAGACTGCTTTTTAAGGGATCGAATATTTAACATTATAGGACTAGTTTACATTTACAGAAGCAAATTACAAAACCCCAACTGTAAAATTCATAAATAATGGAATTATGAATTATGACCTCACTTTCTGCTAAATTGATTTTGAGATCAAATACATCCCTTTCATTTTAGAAACAGGTTGGATTACCATTTGTGCACTGTTAATTCTCTATGGACGCTGAACACCAAAACATGAGTATGCAAAATACATTAAATTGGCTTTCAAAAAAAGAAAATGCAATCTCCTTAAGAAGCCCTCCATGAAATGGCATTGGTGTTAGTGCCTGTGAAGTGTTAGGACAAAATGAAGAGAAATACAAACAACAAACCTGGAAATAAAACACATTCAGCTTTATACAATATCAAACGGATGCAATTCCAGAATACCACAGCTTGTGTTTTGAACTTTACATATTTATAGGTAGATGTTTATGTACTGCTTGTGGATGACTGAGGTTTACAGGTTGCACTAAGCATTGCAGACTTTTTGTAGTAACATTAGAGAATTCCATATTTCCGTAGCTTCAATACAAACTTACTGCAGAGAGATTACATTTGCCTCATTTTCTTCTTGGAACCTATATTTTTAGGACTTTATAAATACTGAAACTTAGAGATGGCAAATAAGACAACGTTTAAGCAACTAAATACTTTACAGACAAAATAAATACTGTACTCTTCAGAGCATTGCCTTTACTCTTTCAGGTGCATCGCTGCTCTTGTCCCATCATTTTGTGAATAAATGTTTATCGTTTTAAATTCAATAAGTGACATGAGATAAACAATTTTAACTTAAAACTCGTAAGACGACTCAAAGTCCATACATGAAGAAACTCCAGTTTAGAATGCCCCAATACGCTACACAACGTAAGTAAAAAAGTGACCAAAGCTACTTAGTTACTTACATATATAGCATCATTTACCAAGCGTTTAAGATCCTTTTAATTTGCACTTTACGGCCAATTATCAATCATGTTCTGTAAAGAAAACTCTTATAAAAACTAGCAGAATATGCATGTTGCGCATGCTATTAAACAGCATATTGAGAAAGGTTTCAGTATTTGTATGGCACTTGTTAGCTGCACATCGTGTTCTATTTTGATATTAACCGAGATGAAGGCCAACCCAAAATTATGTGTAGAAGATTATTTCTGGTATTTGTCCATCTTCCACAGAAGTACCATTGTTATTACCCGGCGAACTAAAAAAGAAAAAACAGGTTTTGCAAGCTGTGGGAGTTTCATGCTGGACTTTCTTCAATCCTTTTGTACCATAATGGGAATCTGGTCCCTAGAAAAGAAAAATGTGACATTTTAGAAGACTGTGCAGTTAAGGAAGGACAGAAAAAAGTTGAATGCCTAATGACCACAAATTTGGTTTAGAATCAAACACTGTCCACTCTAACAATAAGAAAAAATACGTTTTAACACAAGTTTACCACACCTGTAATCTCTGGACAGTTTATAAATACTTGGGTATCCTTGATGTCTAACTTAGATTCAGAAACTTTATGCAGTCAATTTTGTACTCTTTCTCAAGCTTCTACATATTTCTAAGCTATGCTTACAGATGGAAAACATCAGTAATAGAGAAATATAATTAATTAGACAATAAGCAGAAGAAAAAAAATAAAATAAAGGTTATATAACCAAATTTGAAAGTCATGGGAGACAACTACTACACACAATCAAATCTGCTAATTGCAATATTTCAGGATCACTGCATACCGTGCTCAAAGAGTATTGTCTCTACAATTAGCATCCAGAAGTGATTATCTGTTGAGGTTTGATCAATATTTAATCATTTTATAGCTAGGATAACACATAATTCAACCAACGAAAGCAACAAATTTGTACTGTAAGCAAGCTATTTAGTTTTTTGCAATTTTTCATGGCTGGCAAAACAATTAACGGAAAAAAACTTACAACTGGTAAGGCTGGGATCCTGCAGTACACCACTAAAGAAATGTCTTCCGTGCTGGAAGAATTGGAAATGTGGAACTATGCTCCCTATAGATCGAGGGTAGCCAGTATTACTGCTTTATGAAAGAATGGCACTGTACACAGCGCTCTGAATCCCTTCCGAATTTTTCTGACTTTAGCGAGGTGCAGTATAGATCTTAAGATAGCAAGTAAAGTATCCTTTCTTTCAGAGCTGGAAAATCTTGGTGGTACAACTCATTTGAGTTTGCTGAAGTTTGCACTATACATTTCTCAAAAAAGTCCATATGATCTTTGGAAATTTAGCCTGTGCCAGAAAAGGCTTGACATATGTGATATCTGTACCCCTTGTTACTTCTTAACAGAATAGTGGACGGTCAGCAGTTAAGGGGCTGAGAGTGCAGAGGGGGTTTCAGAACAGTTGTATTGGGGCAGCAGCTTTTGCCTCTCTATTTTCTCTGTCAAGCACATTTTCTTGGGCGATCTGAAACTGTTAAAATCTTTATGCGGTTTACGCACATAATAAACCATAAAGTACCCAAAACATTACATCACAAGGCAATACATCAAATTTACTTATAAGTCATACAACACTGTTTGCTTAAGCAATAGCCTGTATATTTAATTAGAATTCTCTAAAAAAAAAAATTAGCCACCTTTCCTCATGCAATGCTAATAATATAAAATGTTACACCAGAACAAACATGGGCACCCTCTAAGTTGCGCGAATATAAACATGGCTTCCTAAAATTATTACAATTCCTATTTACAAACAGTAGCTTAAGATGGTGCTTCCTTAATTGAAACATGAAATGTGCACAAAAGTACAAAACAAAGTACAGGGTGGTTTGTTTTGATTTTCCATCACATGAGCAATTTGGGTAAGTATCCTTACTCCACTGTCCCATGTTATAAACAGTACCCAAAAGAAAACAGCCCAAAATATATGGATGTTGTGTATTAGTAATAAGGAGATAGGTTTGTATTTCTTCATATTGCAGTACAGGTAAAAAAAAATTTCGAACTGGTGATTTAGTTAGTTCCTTTGATGTTCTCGACTACTCTTTAGTTTTAATAAGAAGCAGCTTTAATTAATTCTTGGAGTAATATGTGATCGACCCAGGCTTGTCCACTAAAACTGGGTCATTAAATCTCCTTAATACTTCTATCATAAAAGCAAGCCATGGAATTTTCTTATAGTAATCTAGAAACAAACAATCCTTTTTATTAGCCTCAGTGAATGATGTCGCTCACCTACTTCAAATGGCATGCCATAATAGTACTAGAGTTGAGATTGAAATTTACATTTATTAGTAATTAAAAACCATAAACATTCTTAAAATATACAATTAACATAACAAATAAATTAGTACAATAGAACGAAAGGAGGACAACTAGTCATGTGAGGTCTATGTACACAAAAAAGTATCTAACAAGTAATCATTTCATATTACAGTTGTGTGCAAAATAACGCATAAAGTGCAACTGTGCAGGTCTTGTGTCGTGATAGATCAGGAGCCAATATAAGATGGAAAGCCGATGAGCCCTGATTGTACCTCGCATCCCATAATGGGGATGTGCTAGTGTAAGATTAACAAAGCCCTATGCTGGGTGCAAAAGTGCACGTAAAGTGCAACAGTACTGGTGTTTGGTCTTAGGAGGATATTGGGATGTGCTAGGGCAAATATTCAACATGGCGGCATAGGGAACCAATAAGCGCAGATTGTCCCTAGCAGCCTGCCATGACGTGGGTGGGTTCCACTGATTCCTGGTGAAGCCTTTCTTGACCTACTGCCTTGGCCCCGTCTGGATCTGACAATTCACTTTGGCAAGGGATTTAAAAATATCCATAAATTGTACCAGTTGGATGTTAAGCATCGTATTCCTTCGGTCTACTGCAGCATACTGGATTTACATTTAAAACGTCTTCACTATATGAGACCCCCAACTCTTTATGCATAATACATGCGTATCTTGATTGGGGACAACAAGTAGGTGCCGTGGAAGATGGTTTTCCTGTGTTTACAGGATCACATTTACCAAAACCCCATAAAGCACCCCCATATGTGGCCAATGACAAGCATTTCCCGGATTGGTTTACTACCTACTTTTGACTCCAACCTGAAAACACCTTCAACGGCGCGCATCAAGTTTAAACAACAAATTTGTGGAGTAGATAGAGAGTTTTGAGCGCTTTTGTCAGACTCTCTTCAAATAGGAATCCGGTGTGTTCCAAAACTATTATATGCAGATGATGCAGTCCAATTATCATGGACTGCAAACTGCTTACAACAACTTATTGATCATTTTTTCAAGTATTTGGAGGCAAGGGATGTGAAAGGTTATTTAAAAAAGACTTTTATAATGATCTGTGGTAAGGGAATAGCTAAGATGTTGCCACCACATTAAAGGAGACCCTAATGAGAGAGTTCAATCCTTCTTTTATTTGGGAATAAAGCTTAGCTACAATGACACGTGGGACAAACAGAGGTAAATTTGACCCATGAATGTGTGGATACACAGGGGCGTGGCCTGACGCCGATCTAGGAAGAGGCAGGCATCGGAGCTCCTCCGTGACCTTCCTCCACAGGCATTGATCCTGACAAGGTACGGTGGTCCCTGGCACTGGATCTGGGGGCGGAACGTCTGGTGCCCCCTCGGCTGCATTTTCCGGGTGTGGGGACACTGTGGGGCCGAGGAATAGCCGGTCTTCGCCTCTGCTCGCGCTCCGGATTGGCCGCGGCTAAAATGGCAGCCGCATGGCATTGCGGCGGCTCTGGCTGCTGAGGGCGCCAGAAGCACTGGGGATCCACCCTGGCCGGACCGGAGGCGTGCGGGACCTACCCGTAAGAAGGGGCTGCCGCGGAGATACCGGAGAGGCGTGAGCGGTGCGAGGGCAGCAATTGCGGAGCACACAGCGGCGGCCGTCTGACCCTAAGATGGCGGCTTGCGGGACATCGGGAGAGCTGCGGCGCCCATGCTGACCACCTTTACAGCGTGCTACACTGAGCACACAACCTGGTGGGTGCCCCATAGAGCCTTGGCTTGACTAGGCTGTGAGGCTGGTGGAGGGTTCAGTTTCCCTTAACCCTCGGTGGTGGACCTGTGCCCTGGAGAGCCGCGGCCTGGCGGGGGCCTGGTGGAGTGTAACAGGCGGAGCCCGATTGTTACCCGGGATGATTGGGGGGCCCCCCCGGAGGTGTGGTGAGGCATCCTGCTGCGGCGGGGGGATGTGGAGGGGCAACGAGACACCCTGCCTTTACTGCGGACCGCAGGAGGCATTGCCCTGCTTGAGGCACCAGAGACGGACCGTCCCTGAAGGCGGGGACGGGTGCTTGGGGCTTCTTGGTCTTGGTCGCCCTGAGCAACCGGGAGGCTGCTACTTTGCACTCTGGAGCGGAGGGACGGGTGGGGACGTCCCTGCAGGGCTGACTGATTGGCGAATCCGTACTTGTCCCTGGTCTTGGGTGTCTACGGCGGACGCTCTGGCGGACCCCGGAGGGGGCAATTGGTTGTCCTACTGTGCCCTGGAGCGGCCCGCCTGGGGACTCCTCAGAGCTCTACCGACTTCTCCTGGGGGCAGGGGATTCCACCATCGACTTCCTGCGGAAGTGCGCCTGGGCGCTTGAGAGGGCGAACACGGACATTGGAGGGCCGCAGGTGCTGAACTGGGTGGTGGGTGACCCGGGGGACACCTGTCTAGGGGTTTGACCCTGCTGGAGCTGCTGCTGGGCCCTGCTACCCCCCCCCTCCTGACCGGTTGTGGGATGGGGAGAGTGTCTAAAAAGAAGGGGTTCGAGGTCCTGCGAGTGGACGAGCTTGAGCCCCACACGGACGAGGAGGGTGCGTCACGAAAACGACCGGAGGGTTTGTCGGGGGACCCCACCCTGGCTGATATCCTACAGGCCATCACTTCCTCGAGGGAGGCACTGGAGACGAAGATCGACGCCATCTGGACGGATCTCACCCTCTTGAAGGATGATCACCGTAAGCTCAAGGAGCGAGTCATTGCCCAGGAAACTGTCCTGAAGGATGTCCCGGACACGGTCGCCACGTTGCAGCAGGCCTTGAGGGCGGTGGAATCCAGGGTCCAGCGGCTAGAGGTGAGGGCGGAGGACAGTGAAGGGCGCTCGAGAAGAAATAACCTGCGCATAGTAGGAGTGCCGGAGCGAGAGGAGGGGGCGGATGCTGTCCAGTTCCTGGAAGCATGGTTGAAGACAGAGGTGGCCCCGGAGGGCCTCTCTCCTTTCTTTGCCCTGGAGCGTGCCCATAGGGTCCCGGCCAAGCCCCCCAAACCAGGTGCTCCGCCTCGGCCGCTGGTGGTCCGGCTGCTACATTATAGGGACCGAGACTACCTCTTACAACGCGCTCGTGAGCACCGGGGTCTGCAGATCGGAAACAGTAGGGTGATGATTTTTCCGGATTATACCCGAGAGGTACAGCGGCAACGATCCACATTCCTGGCTGTCAAGCGAAAGTTACGCCAACTTCAACTACCGTACGCCATGCTGTTCCCGGCCCGACTCCGGGTGTCTGCGGAGACACACTTCTTCCTTTCCCCACGGGAGGCCTGGTATTGGCTTGAGCTATGGGGCAGCGGGGTGACGCACTCTCCGCGACGAGGCTCGCCTCGCAACAGTCTCCTTCTCCTTCGACTTCGCCGGCCCGGAGGGTCCCCTCGCCTGCTGGACGACGTCAGGAGCGGGATGAGGCGGTGCGAGCGGTGGTGGAAATCAGTTGGGACTGTGAGTCCGACCAGCAGCACCACAGAACATACACGACTCAGCTCTGGGAGCTCAAGCTCTGGCACTGGCCACGGACCTTCGGACAATGAACTTCCAGAGGTTACACCGCAGACCGCAGATGGCGTTATTTGACTGACCGGCTGACAGGTCGTATGTGTTGCAGCTTGCTTGTTGAGGACTGCTCCCTCTGATTCCGGAGATCCGAGCTGCGAACTGTTGGGGGCGCCATTGCACCATTGGGACTTACTGAATGTGCCATGATTGTGGGGGGGGGGGGCGGGGGAGTTCTGGGGACGCCATTGGTAGGACACGCTCTGCCACTTTCATGTCTTCCTGTTTGAGTGCCTTAGTTTGGATGGGGACCGGTTTGTGTAGACCTGTCCTGGGGAGTTGGGGTGTTGTTATGTTAGGGGGGAATGGGTTCTGGGGCAGGCATGTCGCTGCGAGAACGCTGCACCGGGAAGGATTGGAGATTCTCTTATGGGTACCGCCGTAGGTTTTAAGTGTATGACCTGGAATGTCAGGGGGATGCACACCATGAACCGCCGACACAAAATCCATGCCTATTTAACCAGAAGGGGGGTGCAAATTGCATTACTACAAGAGACCCACCTCACACGTCAGGAAGGGGTAGCGCTGCAGCGCCGCTGGAGAGGGCAGGTTTTCCACACCACATACTCTGCCTTTGCTCGGGGGACCCTGGTTTGGGTGCGGGCAGGAGTCCCTTTTCAATGTGTTAGGCAAATCATAGACCCAGAGGGCAGGTTCGTGGTGGTGATGGGGCGCTTGGATGGCCGGGCCATCACTATAGGGAGTATTTATGCCCCCAACGTGGACCAGCCTGCATTTCTGATCCGGCTCTCGCGGACGCTGGCGCAGGTCCTGACTGGACCGGTGCTCCTGGGGGGAGATTTCAATAGCATAGCGGACGTATCCCTGGACAGATCACACCCACCGCTTCCTGATGCCCCAACACATAGAGTTGCAGAAGCCCGTAGGGATTGGCAACGACATTGGGAGCTGACAGACACTTGGAGGGCCCACCACCCAACGCAGAGAGATTACTCGTATTTCTCGGCTCTACACGAGCTCCACGTTAGGTTGGACGCTATCCTCTGCTCCCCGGACGTCCATGTGGAGATTACGTCTAGTGAATACCTATCCAGGACGATATCTGATCATAACCCATTACTGGTGGGATTGAATTGGATGAGGGTCAGACCCACGATTCCCAGTTGGCGCCTCAGGCCGGAGGTGTTAGAGGACCCGGTCTTTAGGACTTCCATAGGTACTGCCATCGAAGAATATTTCCAGGCCAACACCGACACGGCCACCAGTCCCCACGTTGAATGGGATGCCTTTAAAGTTGTCATCAGGGGTCGTTGCATTGGTGAGGCAGTGGGCGTTCGGAGGGTCCTCCTGGCTGATGTGCAGAAAGCGGAAAACCGGCTACGGGATGTGGAAAAGGATAGACCGGGAAGGGTAGACAAACAAGAAGAGTTGTTGGAGGCTAGGGAGGCGCTGGCGATACAGGTGGAACGGCTGCGATGCTTCGATCGTAGGGCCTATGAGACCCGGGCACATGCGGAGAGGGATAAATCGGGGGCATTATTAGCCTGGCTAGCCAACCCAGCGCGAAGGGGACGCCGATCCTAGAACTGCGAGGGGGATGGGGCGACTTACTACGGGCAGCAAGATATTAATACGCAGTTCTTGAGCTACTATACTACTCTCTACCAGAGCCACTTAGACCCGATGGCCCTGGCGGATGAGGGATTCTTGGAGGACATTGAACTCCCACAGCTTGATGCGGAGACAGCGGGGGCTCTGGGCCGAGATGTTGACCTCGGTGAGATCAGGGTCGCCATCAAACACATGGCCAGAAATAAAACCCCGGGCACTGACGGGTTTCCGGTTGAATTTTATGCCGCATATTTGGATGTTTTAGCTCCCCGGCTGATGGCCCTGTATAATGCCTCGAGACGGGTTGGATGCTTGCCTGCGTCCACAAGGGAAGCAGTGATAGTGCCGCTCCTAAAGCCAGACAAACCTGCCTGGGACCGTACGGCATATCGCCCACTTGCCATGTTAAACCTAGACTACAAAATACTGAGTCGCATTTTAGCTAGTCGCCTGCTGACCCACATGACGGCGCTTGTGCACATTGATCAGGCGGGGTTTATTCCGACCCGGAATACGGCCATGAATATACGGCGACTGATCCGACTGCTGGACGCTTCCACCCTCGCTGATGGAGAGGCGTGCATTCTGTCGATTGACATTGAGAAGGCCTTCGACAGTCTCGAATGGCCATACCTTTTTAGAGTCTTAAGGGCCTTTGGACTGGGGGAGGGGTTTGTGGCCTGGACGGCGATCTTGTACAAGAATTCTACTGCCAGAGTGCGCACGGGTGGTGTGATTTCGGCGGCCTGCGCTGTGGACAGGGGAACGAGGCAGGGTTGTCCGGTGTCTCCCCTCCTGTTCGCGCTGGCGATTGAGCCCCTGGCGGTGCATGCGCGCTCGGGACAGTATTATCGTGGTCTGGATCGGGGGGGCCAACCCCAATTTATTGCATTATATGCCGATGATCTCCTGATGTTTCTTGCCGATTCGGAGGCTGATTTGCAGGGTGCCAGAAACCTGCTCTCCCGACTGGGCAGGGAGGCGGGGCTCCGGGTTAACTGGAACAAGACGCGACTATTTCCTGTCTTGGGTGGCAGAGATCACCCGCCGGATGGCTTAGATGTCGCGTGGGAGAGTAGGTGCCTGCCTTATCTGGGGGTCCGGGTCTATCATGCGGCTGCCGATCTACTAGAAGGCAATGTTGCACGGGCAATACGATCCACCAAGAGTAACTTCGAGTTTTGGGGATCTCTGCCGCTTTCGGTGGCAGGGCGGGTGGCGCTTCTAAAGATGGTCACACTGCCGCGCTTGCTCTATTATTTTGGCTCCTTACCGCTCTGGATTCCGCGGAAATTTTTTACCCAACTTAATACCATGATTACGGGGTTTTTATGGGGCTCTGGAAGACGCAGGGTGGCGCTTGCCACCATGATGCGACCCAGGCGAGAGGGGGGCTTTCCAGTGCCTGATTTTGAGGCCTACTACCATGCAGCGCAACTGCAATGGTTCACGAAATGGATGGCTGGGAGGCTTCGCACTGAGGAGGTCCGGGAGGGCACGGATCCAGATCTGCGGCAGCTTTCTCGGGTGTTATTGCGGCTCCCTTTGAGTGAAAGAGAGACTCCGGGGGACTTATGGGCGATGCGTCAGTGTTGGAGCTGGGTTGGCAGGAGAGCCCAGCGGGGAACCCCTTATGCACCTGAGATTCCATTGTTGGTTTGCGAGGCCCTACCTCATGGGGGAGACTGGCAGGGACTGCGGGCCTGGGTAGAAGCGGGGATCTCCACGATTGGGGACCTATACGAGGCTGACACCCTGCTACCTTTTAATGACTTGACCAAGCGTTATGACCTGCCTAGAGGAGACTTCCTCTTACACGCGGCTCTGACGGCAGCTATCCGCAAGCACTGGCGGACAGGGATGGTAGAACCACCGGTTTCCCTACCGTGCCAGTATGTGGTGTCAGCGGCTGGGATGTTTAAGGCGGTCACCTGCCTCTATAGGCGCCTTACCCAGGAGACGATGCGCCCCTTGGAGAGCTTGCGACTTAAGTGGGAGACAGACCTTGGGTTGCCCATTGAGGAGAAACCATGGGAGGCAATAGTGGAGAGGGCATGGAAAAGCTCCAGAAATGCGCGCTTCCAACTTATTCACTTTTTGTTCTCCATAGGGCCTACCTCACGCCACACAAGATACATGAGTATTTTGGAGCGCAGTCAACCTGTCCGCGATGTACACTTGACAACGCCGACTTTTTGCATATGTTCTGGGATTGCCCACGGCTAGATGGGTTCTGGAAGGAGGTATTGCATACCCTGAAAGCCGTAACAGACAGACGTTCAGCAGATGCCGGGTTATTGCTTGTTACATTGGTTCCCCCACACTGCCCGAAATAAAGTCACTAGTAAATTCATTGATTTGGGTTTAATATTGGCAAAGCGGGAGATTACCGGTCATTGGAAGGCGACGGGTGCCCCTAGTGCTCCACGATGGCTGAGGGAATTTATCAAGTGGGCAGACTATGACGGGATCCTTAGGTTACAATTGGCCCAGAGACGGGACAATGACAAGATGTTGGAAGAGGCGAGAGCATGGGTGGCGCTGGTAGAGTTGCTTAAAAGCCCGCCTGACGATGATGCGCCCCCCCGAGTGAGTGAAGCAGCCCGTGCAAGTAGAACTGGTGTCCTGCCCTGACGCACGGACTGGGAGACTGGAGGCGCTTAGAGCGTGGTGGCTCCCCCTCATTGGACCTCTGCTTATCGGACTCATAGTACTTGATGCCTTCCGTGCTTGGTTATACTTTCTGCAGCGATGGGCAGGGCGGAGCGACATGCCTGAGAGGGTGGGGGAGGGGGAGTTCTGGCAGGGGGAGGGGGTAGTTCCTTGATCTTTCATTGCTTACTGTGGTATCTGTGATGCAGTACTGGGATGGGTTGTGGAGATGGAGTACCCCTACTAGAGGGGCGTAGCAAAAGCCCGCTGGGGCACTGCTCCATTGTGTGGGGTATGTTGGGGACAGTTGGTACGTGGACCACGACCGCTGATAAACTGCAACTAATGCTGGACATTTATCAACCACAGGTCTCTGCGCTCAATGTCAGCTGTATGATGTGAATGCCCAATTATCAAAGCACTGTTCTTATGTACCTGCAGATACTTGAATAAAATCTGTTTTAAAAAAAAAAAATGAATGTGTGGATATATATATATATCCATATCCACTACGTGGTCGTCTCTCCTGACCCGTTACACAGCGGCACAAACTCCTCAGACACCGTCGCTTGCAAGTTGTATGCTTTTTTTCTTTTATTTTTCAATTCGTCACCAATTCAATGTTTCAACAGGTAACAATAATTTTAAAGTACAAATGAAACAGCAAACTGCATTAATCTCCCAGGTAGACACGTTTCGGCTTCTGCCTTCAACTGGGCCTACCGTCAATATAGTCTGACTAAAGCCCTCCAAGCTTTCCATCTACTCCCCATTAATATATATGGAGCAGAGAAACTGTGCGGGGAACACAACCTAGTTTAGCCCCTCTTGTTACCTAAAGGAGGGGTGGTACATTCGCCATTAGGGCCATAACGAACCTTAGAGGTTAGATTTTCAAACATTTGTACTGGGAGTGTCACTATATCTTCTGGGGTACCTAATGAGAACATTGTTTGCCATAATTTATGATGATTAACCAGACAAAAGGCATTACTCAAACCTATTAATTTTCCTTTTTTCACCAATCTCTCTCTCTCTTCCCCTCCTCCCCTCCCTCTCCCCTCCCCCCTACCAGGGCCTGGTCAGCTGTGATCAATACGCTGATAGCCACTCCTACAGAGGTTTACACAGAGCTTGGTTTTGGGATCAATACATGAGGCTATCATGCCCAACAAGCACAATATCATCATTTCTGTCAGAAACTCACCTCGACTGAATGGCAGTCATATTAATAACTACCTGTACGTGTCGGTGAGTGGGATAAGCTTTTGACTTGCAATTTCAGGGATGTCTGTAAGAAATTCAGTATTTGATATTGACAAATACAGTATTTGGCACATTTATACTGGAACAGTCTGTACATCAACGTAATCATTTTACTGGTTTTACATTGGCCTTCACAAAATGCCTTCTCTGTGACCAAACAGCCAGCCAGATACGGATTTATCTGGCTGGCATTGTGCAAGTGTGCTGCTGCCACTAACAGAGTGAGGCAGTCTCCAAATAGAAGTACACTGAAGTGATCATGTGTTCAGCTCACAATAAATCTCAGGTACTATTAAGGAGCTCAATGCATAGAGCTGTATAAATCAATGAGATTGAGAGTGTCACTATGTCTCCTTACACTAGCAATGGAACTATTGCAGAATTGACATTTTGAAATTTGAAGTCCTTTAGTATCTGCTGAGTGACTCAAGATCCAGAACTAGTCTCAGTGTTCTGTCCTTCTGCAAGATGAGGAAAAACAACTCCCCCCACAAGCCTTGCACAGCAATGAGGCAACCTCCTCCAAGAGATGCGATAACTGATCTAGTCTGGTATTGACTTGGCATGGTGGATGATGAGGTTGTTGGTGTGATTTAATTCAATATTAGTCTCGTTATATCCTACACCCACCTGTTTGAAGTTATTTGTCCCCATATTTGGGGGCAAAAGATATTCTGTCCAGCGACAAGCATATTGTAATTGGTGATGAGAATCAATGGGTCATTCCTTTAGTAGTGGAGGATCCCGTACTTTGAGGTCGTGAATGTAGGAAATTGGGTTGACTGCGGTGTGAGCCCTGGTCAAGTAGCAACCACAATCCTTGTCAGGGTAAGGCACAAGCAAACCCTGGTACCCCTGGTAGCTTGGCACAGAGCAGTCTGGCTTAACTTTGCAGCAATGTGTAAAGTATTTGTGCAACATTTCAAACAGCAAAACAGTAAAAACATCACACAAAAAGAATCCCACCTCAGGTTAGAAAAATAGAGTGTAATTTAATAAATACGACAAGACCAAAACGACAAAAATCAAATTAATAGAACCGGAGATAATTGAATTTGAAAGATAAAATAGCACCACTAACCGTAAAGTGCCCACAGTGGATATCTAGTCGCGCCGGACCAGGACAAAGTCACAAGTTCAGGCTGACCGCGATGGAGCGTGGGCTGGCTACAGGGCCTCAATTAGGCCCACTGAGCAAAGTACCTTCAATCCTGGCTTGCAGAGGGTTGCGTGTATCCGTGTCGAATATGCGTCGGTTCTGAGATGAGGCGAGGCTGCGATGCGAGAGCTTGCGTCGTCATCGAGGATTCTGTCGACGGGGCTGGTGATGCTAAGGCCTGCATCGAGGATGCAGCGCGCAGTTGGGGCAATGAGTCTGTTTCGAAGAGCTGCAAGGCCGCGATATGGAGTTCGTCGTCAAAGCTGCCGTCAATAGGGGATGTGAGTACCTGCGCCTAGGATGCATAGCGCAGTGTCAGATCCAAAGGCATTTGAGGTCTTTGCGACGGGTCCAATCCATGCAGCAGCAGAGATGCGTCAGTTCTGCTTGGGGATGCGCCACGCAGCAGAGGAGATGCATCAGTTCCACTGGATCCTCAGAGGCTGGCAAAGCGCCTCAAGCCCAATTCCAAGGGTCTAGGACTAGGGTGGCACCACTTGGCAGTGTAGACTCACAGATGGCAGAGTCCAGGTGCAAGGTTGTTGGAAGCCTGTTATGTCCCTGAAACTTCAGATCAGGCGGCCAGCCAACTAGCCCTTGGAGTCACTTTCGCCTCTGGGTTCACGAGATGCAGGTCCAGTCCTACTCACCCGGGCTAAAGGGCAGCAAGTCAGCAGAGCAAAGCAGGAGTCCAGCAGAGTGGCATTCCTTCAGCAGCACAGCAGTCCTTCTTCCTGGAAGAGTATCCACAGGTCTAGAAGTGTACTAAAGAGTTAGTGCCCGAGGTCAAGCATTTTTACTCAGTTATGCCTTTAAAGCGGGGAAGAAGATCCTAGAGGTTTCCCTTTGAAGTTCACAGGCATCCTGTCTTCCCTATCCAGGCTCCAGACTAACTACAGGAGGTATGCAGCCCTTTGTGTGGAGGCAGGACACAGCCTATTCGGGTTTATGTATAGCTGTGCCCAGCTCCTCCCTCCCATCATGCCAGTGACTGCCCATCCAGGTACACCTACGCTCCCTATAGTCTGTGGCTGTCTAGGAGGAATACACAAAGCTCAACTGTCAGCTACACCCAGTCATGTAACCAGAGACAGGCTACAGACACTAAATGGCTAAGGCAAGAAAATGCCATTTAAAATCCAACTTCACTATAAGTTAGGATTTTAAATTGTGATTGCAGAGACACCAAACATGAACTGGTTATCTCTTCCCATTTGGAAATGACATTTATAAAATATAATAAGGGAACTCCAATGTTATTCTATGGGAGAGCTAGGCATTGCAGTGGTGAAAAATGAATTTAAGAGTTTTTGTACTACCAGGACACGTAAAACTGTCCTGCTTTTTCAATACATTGCACCCTGCCCTCTCGGCTGTCCAGGGCCTACCCTATATGTGGCTTATATGTATTAAAAATGAAGGTTTGGGCCTGACAAAAGGTTTATTTTTACAGGTCAAAATGGCAGTTTAAAAACTGCCCACACAGGCTCTGCAATGGCAGGTCTGAGACATGTTTAAAGGGCTACTTAGTAAAAGGGATTCTTACTGATAAGGACACACATCTCTTAGATGAGACAGGAAAGACGATGAATTTGCCCATTTTTCCTAAAAAGAAGCAGCCTTACCCTCTTGGGCACAGAAGAGCCTTCTTGGATGTGATTCGTCTCCCAATGTTGACTGGTGATCAGATGGAGTCTTTAGAAAATCATATCACACCGGAAGAGGTCTGATTAGCTCTTAAATCCCTGCCCTTTAACAAAACACCGGGGCCAGATGGCCTCACAGCTCAATTTTACAAACTCTACCAGGCACAATTTGTTCCGAAACTTACACTTTTCAATCAGTGTGTGGAGTCCGGGGAGTTACTGACACTAATAGTGAGGCTGTGGTGACGGCCTTCCAAAACCGTGCAAGGACCAGACTAGCTGTGCATCTTAGGGCCCAACAGCTCTCCTTAATAAAGATGCAAAGCTCCATATGAAGATTCGGTCGACCCGCTCTAACGGGGTACTATTCACCCTGGTCCACCTGGACCAGAGGGGATTTATCAACGGGAGGCACACCCATGACAACATCAGAGCAGATATTCATTTGATAGAGAAGGCTTCTCTCAAACATATTCCGGCGGTCCTCCTGTCATTGGATGCTGAGAAGGCCTTTGACAGGTGGAATGGGCTTTCTTGCGCCTGACTTCATCAGATGGGGTCTGTCCCCAAATTCATACAAATAATCTTTACCAGCTACGTCCATCCACGGGCCAAGATCACAGTGAACGAACATTGTTGATCCTTCTTTCCCTTACCAGAGGCACACGGCAAGGTTGCCTCTCCCCTCCTGCTGTTTTTCCTCATCATTGAACCACTGACTGCCTGATTTGTCAGGCCCCATAAGTGACTGGAATAAAATTTGGTCCTAGGAAATTTAAAATATCATTCTATGCCGACGATGTGTTCCTCTCTCTAGGCTCCCCAGATGCCTTGCTGCAGTGGTTGGGATTCTGCAGGCTTTTGAGAGGCCTTCGCTGCAAAATCAACCTAGCTAAATCAGAACTCCGAAAGAAAATGAGGAGCAGGCGGAGCTTGAGAAGCGCACTTCCTTTAGATGGGCTAAATCTTCCCCGACATACTTAGGGGTTCAGCTCATGGGACGCATAGGTGACCTGTTCACCGCTATTTACCCCCCTTTGCTAGCAGCCACTGACAAGGACCTACATGCCTGGAGGAGGCTAATGCGCTCTTGGTTGGGCAGGATCAATGCGGTTAAGATGAACATCCTTCCCCACCTATTGTATTTATTTCATGCTCGCCAGATATGGCTAAACTCTTCCTACTCAAAGAGCATACAACACAGACTTATGGCTTTCATTTGGAGGGATAAACCCAGAGACTCCCTTAGAGATTGATGACACAACCCTGAGATGGGGGTGGGGTCGGGGACCCCCAGTATACCTTAATATTACGTGGCAGTCCAGCTCCGTGTGGTGGTGGACTTGTCCATGTTAGAATCGGAAAATAATTGGAGGGGTATGGACCATGCGACAGTTCAGAGACCACTCTGGGATGTGGTATGGCTTAATAGACGGAGCCCTGAGGGCTTAGGACCTATATATGCTGACAGGTGATCATGTCATGTATCCCTCTCCCTAGACGTCTATCCATTATAACCCCCAAGTTCTCCTTCGCCTTGGAGGGAAGAACCTTCTACGCCTGGCAGGAGGCGAGATGCACAATGATCTCTGATATGTATGTCCATGGAGCTCCTAGATCTTTTTTTGCAATCTAAAGAGGTATTCACGCTCACGGAATCTGAGAAGCTTCGTTACTCTCAGATCTGTCATTGGGTTACACACTCTTCCATTAGTGTGGGGGTCACCAGGGCTAAAACCTGCTTTGAGTCGCTGTTTCCTACATTGACGGGTGCCAGGGGTAGAACATCTGCTCTATACAAGCTCCTCCTCAGTCAGAATATGCCCCAAACCCGGAGACATAAAGGGTGGGAGCAGTCCCTGAGGTTACAATGCACCACTAAGCAATGGGACAACCTAAGTAGTGATATACAGTCCTCCTCTACCCCCACTCTGAAGGGGTGGGGAGTTAATACACCACAAAGTATGGTGTGGTTGTAACTACACACCACATAGATTACTCCGCATGTACCATAATGAGGTGAAGCTAAACTCTGGACCTGTGTCGAAAGGGACAGAACAAAGAGAAGAAAAAAAAGACCCGACATCAGGGGGCTGTACAGGGGCATTTGTCCCTCAATTACATCACTGCGGTGCCAATTCTAGCGTCGATTGGGAGCCAGCACCCTTGCCAGCTATTTAGATGCTTCTCAACCCAGTCTTTTGCCTGGGATATTCAAAAGTGAGGAAAATGCAGGTAGAAATATCCATCAGAATCCCTTTTATGCCATTCAGATCCCAGTAATACAACATTCTCAATATGGATTGAGCCAAGGTTTTCTTCAGTCTAATTTGAAGATAGAGTATCTGCTTTCCCAAAAAACTTCACCCCTGCTGATACCTTGAGTCAGTTCAATAAAACTAACGTACCCTGCTACTGCCTATAGTGCCTGCAGCCTGAGCACCCATTACCATGTAGCAAGCCTGGCAACACTATCTTTCTTGTCCCTGCAAAAACAGCAGCTTAGGTGGTCTTTTACCAAGTTTGCTTATACACAACATTACGTTTTTTTAATAAATGCAGCGAAGGACCATTGCACCTCAAGTATCACTATTGTCACAGCCTCCACACCTAGGAGAAATTGTTCTTCATGAAAATTTTGCTTGCAAACCGAGTCCTCTATCATGAGAATTTTTCATTTTAATCAAACACTGTGCTGTTATCTCGAATGTACAAAAACAACATAAATGGAGAATCTTGCGATTATGTACATATTAAATATACCCTACAATATATCTTATGAAATTTAATTAGAGAAAATTGAGAATACATTTTTTCTTCAGCATATATGCAGTACCGATTTATACTGTATTGGTTGTCTAATCTACGATTGACTTCATTTTTAGCAAGTACATGTCTATCTGCCACAGGAACAATAGTTTGAACCTGGGACAACTGAAGTATGTTATGGAGCAGCAGAAAAGAGAAGATGGGTAATACATAGCGGCAGCATTAGATATCGAAAAAGCATACAAGATGGTGGTACAGCAACTTCAGAATTTTGGCACAAAATTCATTGGCTGCATTTACCTTTCAGATTTAAATGCAGTGCCGGCTTTACGGTGGTGCGACCGGTGCCATCAAACCAGGTGCCAAGGGGGCGCCCTCTGCAACGCTGCCCTGAGATAAGAATAGCCTGCACAGATCTGTGTGCTCAGCATTTTTAGGGGGATCATTACAACGGTTTGATAAACCTGGTGGTTAATGCACTTGAGGGAGAGATCTGTGAAATCCTGTAAGTAATAATCCTTCTAATATAGCACATTGAGCTATGTACTGGAATCAAAGTGCTGCATGCAAATTCAAAGGCATACGTTTAGAACCATATTATTTTTTCTCATTATCCTAAAGTTGATTAAAAAAAGGTTCCTTCGGGAAGTAACACAATTGTATTAGTTTGACACTCCAATCATTGTGTTACATTTATGGGATGGATTTACTAACAATTTGCGCCTGGTTTGCATCACAAAACTCATGCAAACCTGGTGTAAAGTGTCGCTTTGGGGCTTTCTTTCCAGCACAAGTCCTGAATTGTGTTCGACAGTAGCCCTAAACTAGCACAAAGTAGCAATTTGCACTATTTTACATCAAGGAGGCATATCATCAGTGGACGTCCCCATGCACCCACCCATGAATTTTGAATCCCCATCTACTAAATTTGATAGAAAGAGACCGACATAAAAATCTTTTTTTTTTTTTTTTTTTAAATACCTCAAGTCAGGCGTAAAGTTGGAGAAAAGATTTCTTATCTACAAACCTTTCCAACTTTGCATCTGTGCTGCACCATACAAAACACATACAAAGTTGTAAAGCATTAAACTATCTCAAAGCATAGAACTTTGAGCTGGAAGGGTACGCTTGCAGGACAAAACCTAAGCTTGACATCACTCCAATACCCATGCACTATGATGTGTGCATTGACCCAAGGCAGTCTAAGGTAAGCCAGCACTAGAGGAGAGAGCAAAAGCACCATATCATAGTAGATTTGATGCTATTTTGCTCTCTCGTTCTCACACAACACAGCAACTTTGGTTACTGAATATCGTAAAAACTGAGTTAATCTGCCCATTCGTTTCTCCAGACTAAGCACTCTATATAATACCTACCAGTATGGATGACATGTCTTCTACACCTTGTAGTCCTCAATGTCTTAAGTAATATTTCTTATACATTGATTTACACACTTGCAAGGCTCATTGTCTCTGTATAATATGCTTGTGAAGTAAAGTGCTCAACCAGTCTATATTGGGATGAGTAGCACTATAAAATAACTACATGTGAGAGGGGCCCGACTAGCGGGTGGTAGTAAGGGAATTCTTGAAGAATTAGGTCACTGGAGGAGGGGGTGCTAACAAAGATTGTCACACCAGCGCCATCAGTGCCAACTACAACAGCTCCAACAATCGCTATCAACGTAAGATGTTGATTTCTGCTTCAAGACTACCCTGATGCTAAAGGGATGCTTTTGTGTGTGGAATAGCATGAAGAGGTGTCTTAATGCAAAGCATAACCATTTTTCCCCAAACTTAGCAATTACTGGCTTTCACTCACTTGTGCCCCAAAGCCATGTGACTGGAGATGATTCTCTCAACTGAAGCAGCCAACATTTGAGGCTGTAGAGGTAATCATTACTTTCCATGTGCTGGGGGCTATCCTGCTGGTCAGGTGACTGCTGTCCACCTCTGCTGTGGAATAGTTTCTATTGTTGAAAGACACTTCTCTGTTGAGGCCGGAGTTGTTGCCATTTAAGGGGTTGAACCCTCTGATGGTATGTGATGTTCATTAAGCACACTATTGCCAACTTCTCAAGATGCTGCTACTGAACTGAGCTACAGGCAGAGGATAAAGAGGGCAGTACCATGTCTTGGGTCGTTTTCTGAATTTCAAAAGCATGGGCCAGGTGTAAAGTGTAAAAGGAAATGTATTTCAGAGCTTGGCAGCTGCTAAGAAAAATGCGCTTTCACTTGTTCTAATATTCCTAAGTGTACTACAAACTATGCCAGCTTAGCTGATCTCATTGCTCTCTTCTCTTAGACATCTACCAATTGAGGTTGACTGTCATGAAGTTAGGGAACATTTGATATATGTCCCTACCTAACAATCAGATTATTTCCCTCACGGCAGCCAGCGTACAGACCATAATACAACTGAAACAGGGTTAATTATACAAAATAATGTATTGTGGCCACATTCTCAATCAGCTGACGGCAATCAAATATTTGTTTTGCAGCTCCTAAGCATAAACTGTTTCTATGGTAAAGCCAGAATTAGATTAAGACAGGGATACTTTAGCACAGAAATAATAAAAGGCAATTTAAAAAAAAAATACTTTCAGGTGGAAGAAACCAAATGCTGTAGTCAACCTGTGCCTCACTGGATAGATTGTGAACAAAGCAAAGGCCAAGGTTTCAAACTAATCTTGCTGAACACGGCCATTGCCTATACTAGAAGGCCATGTTAACTTAATGTTGTGATGGTTGTGTTATTTTTTTCTTAAGACTGATAACGGGGACTTTGGAATCTTCTCTTTTCTTCCACACCAACAGCCTAAAAGGTTTTTTCCTCTGTCATCATACAATACCCCCCATCAACTGCATGTGGACTAAAAAGCGAAATGCCAGAAAAGGGTAGATTGACACATGTTCATGTAGCTTTGCATCCTTTCAGTTGAGGCGATGACGAGCTCACTGATGCTAGGCTGTGACAACAGGTGTGATCAAGCAAGGCTTGGGTGCATAACTCCCCAGACTGGACCACCTCAATATTGAAATAAGCAAACAGGATGTCGGGGTGGGGGGGTTATTTTGATTAGAGTTGTGATAAACCTTAGACCATTAATTCCAAAGTTTTCAAGCTTTATTTCGCTTATTTTTGATATTTCAACAAAGACATTCATAAATCAATAGAGCATGTCTTTTCAAAGAAACACCACATTAGTAAATCGCACAATTCAAAAACGTTTGAAATAGAACTATATACATTTACATAGAGCAAAAAAAAAATTGTGAGAAAAATATGTAGGACTGGTTTAATTTCAGGCTGGCACACATGAGCTATTGATGTTTTTCTTGTGATTATTGATTTGGTGTTATTTGTTTGCAAAAACGTTCCATATATCATTTTTTTGCTCTATGTAAATGTTGTATATAGTTCTATTTCAAACGTTTTTGAATTGTGCGATTTACTAATGTGGCACACAACTTCTGCTCAATCAAATACTATACTCAAGGTAACCAACATGCGGCTGGAGCCTAAGCACATCTCTCTTTTTTTGTTCATCATATTAGGTCTAGCGACAGCTGCACTATCAAGCCAGACCTAAAAATGAATAGCTTGTCTACATTTACAAATTTGAATGTACTGCCTATTTCATCTCAAAAACATTTCATCCCAGCTTGACAAAATGCACTGGGAACTAGGGGGTATTTTGGTCAGTTCTGAAAAGAGAGGGAGGGGCTTTTGATTTATCGGATTTTGCTTATACAAGAAACCATTGCTGCAATTGTCACTGTGGCTCTTGTGTTAAGGGGATCGTGACATTAGGTGGCAAAAAGAACTGAATTTGCTAAAGCCTTTTGATTTTAATCCAAAAATACAAATAAATCATGGTAATTTTCCAAGTTCACTTTAGAGTCTGGTAAGACTCACTGTCTCTCTTAAAACAGAAAACAACACTAATTAATTTACTAAATTGTGGCTAACTACAGACACGCAAATAGCATATTATACTATCCATCTTAGATAAAAAACGTGTGATATTTTACATCCAAGGGTAAAAATAGATTCATGATTGACTTAAAGTACCTTAAATTTAATCTAAAGCTTAAAGTCTGAAAGCTGTGCAAATGTTGACGTTTAGCTAGACTTTACATTTAAATCTCAAAGTCTGTATCCTCCACTGCCTCCCCCTTTTGGATAATGTAAATGTCTCAGCATTGAGCATCGAACATCAATCGGATCCTGTAAGACCAACTGCCAAAATTACTTCTAACAAGAGAAACCGGCTTCACAGAGCTGAATAAATCTCTAAGTGAGGAACAGTGGATTGAACTGTTACCAACCAACGTTTTGACTGCAATCAGAAAACTGATACAAAAAGATGTTCAGTTTACTGGACTTAAATGAAGTTACAGAAACTGAGTTTCAAAGATCATGATAAATATCCCACAAGCCCATCATTCAAAAGAAACTTTCAGATCCCATGCATGGTCCTGTATCACTGTCACTCACTTCTGGACTTAAATTATAGAATGCTATATTACAATATTCAAGTTTATTTTGACCAAATTCATAAAAACATGAATATAAAAATTACAGAAACAGATACTAAATACAGTGTAAAGGACAGGATACAATGTGAGTTGCAGTCTATTCTAGATTCTATGATAAGAAAAGAAAGATTATTTAGAGAGCTGCTCTTGTGACAAAAGTTTATGATACTGAGCCCGTTGTAGAGCAACTGATAGCCAAACATTTACAGCTGGATTTCAGATGTTAGTTCATGCCAACCCCAGAAAAATTCTAACATGAAAAAGAGTAAATATTTATAAACAACAGTACTCAGGAAAAATAGTCTGGCAAGGTTGCCAAATCGCTTCATAGGGTCTGCATACTTTTCAGTTATACGTACTGAAAATACATTTGTGTTTATTTGATTTACCTAGTGTGTTCCCCCTTTACTGCGTCTATTTTTAATTCCGTAGATCTGGTCTTAATTTTGATTAAGGGGCTCCATGCTTAGCATTTGGTCATTATGGAATTTTATTTGTTTTTGCTTTCGCCATTTAATATTGGATTCCAAAAACACTGGTTAATGTATTGAGTAAAAATAAACCATCCTTTTGAATTCCAGTGAAGGAGTCTGAAATACAATTAAATTTCACTTGATAGAGGCAAGAAACACGAAAAGCACGGCATGGGTAGAAGCATGTGATAAGAAAGACTACAACAATGTGGTGTCACAAAGTGATGGTTTTTCGAAGGGTATGAAAAGAGGGGAGCATGATAACAATATGGATATGGAGAAACACTAATTATAATATATCTACATTTGAGAAATTGGATATTTAATGTAGAGGGTACAACAGATGCACATTTGTAATAATCCATACGTTTGGAAAACAAAAGAAAAGCAGTAGGCAAAATACTTGTACTATGGATTTATTCACCCTGGGTGTTAGATTTTCGATCTCAAGCTAACATTTCTCCTGTTCAGCTCAGAGTACAGCTCCTGGAGATGCTATCAACTCCTACAGGAATATAAGTGTGGGACCCACACACACTATTCTGAAGACTGAAATCCCCTATACCTGCAACTGTTAATTAGAAAGAGCCGAAGACACGAAATGCTAGGATATGTTACAGGAATGCAACAAAAAGACCTAGAGAAGCATAAAGGAAAACAAATGGTGAGCATGTTTGAATAATAATACTGATTGTCATAAAACGATTATAGGTTTATTTAATAATTTTCTTACTTTTAGTGTTGCACAAGCTGTATAGCAAATGTTGGGCAAAATCTCTATAGCTTCTTTGAACATCACTCGAAATGTATTAGCTGTTCCATCACAACTAAATCCAGTATCGTTCTGTCCTAGTGTTTGATTCTTTTCATATTCAATTATCTGCAATAGGAAATATAACAGATCAGAAATGTATCTATATTCAGATATTAAGTATTAACCTTCTTCTCGCAAACAACTTTGACTTGTGCACGTGGAGCAGTGGCGTGCACCAAAGATTATTGCTAGTGATCATCTTACATCCTGGAAAATTATTACTGAGCAAATGTTATTTATATCAATTATACGTGTTGTTCAATAGTAATTGTTCATTGCGTAAACTTTTCAAACATGCAGGGAGTTTTACAATATAAAGACGTACAAAATAAATGACCACTCTAGCACAAACATTATTCAGTAACGTTCAATAACCCAACTGACGCTTGTAACAATGAACTTATAAAACAAGCAAACAAAGGCGTCACATATCACAGCATCATTTGAATGACATAGGCCTACAATTTCTTGAATAAGTAGCGTTAAAGTGGTAGTTTTTTTAATCACAGAATTATCAAGTCGAGCTATTGTTTTACTTCACAAGTACTGGACATCCCTAGTTACACCGGCGCTGCAGGGGTATTCCCACTTCCCCAACCACTGCTCAGAATGGTAACATGTGGAAGACGTATCCCTCCAACTACTAAAGGATGAGCACAGAAAAGGCAGGACAGTCACTGCATAGAGACGTTGAAAAGACGGAAGCAAACAGAAAAGTAAGAGGCACAAAGAAATGAAAAGAGGAGAAAAATAAAGAGATGAAGAGAGAGGGAAGGAGTGAGATGTAAAAAAAAAAAAAAAGACACAAATTGAACAGGGTGACATGTAATTATAGGGTAAAGGGTGAGCATGAGAGGGGGTGACTATAATGTTCTAAAGGGAGACCAGGAGAGCGTGAGTGCATTGGTGTCAGACTGAGAAGACAACATTTCTAGAGAGGGTGAGAATAAGAGAACAGGAAGCTAAATGCTCTTTGTAGGGTTGGAACATCCCCATCAGCCACCAGAGTAAGGGCCTGATTACGACTTTGGCAGTCTTGGCACAGGCCGCCATGCCAGTGCCCAGCTCCAAGACCGCCAAAGTCATTCGCACACCGCCCGCTGGATTAATAGTTAAAATCCTGCGGGCGATCCCACTGCGGTGCCTTTGTAAGACTCATAGCAGAGCCTTAGAAAGGCACCAACGTGGGACCACCAAAGACCATTCTTGTCCGGCATGGACTGTGAAGTCCATGTCGTGCAGGAACAGGGAGTGCAGAAAGACAGGGGGGCACACCATGTGCCCCCCTAAGTGCATCCCCCATGCACAGAGGCACCAGGGGGCCCTATAGGCCCCCCTTGGTTTCCTCACTGCCACACTTTTCATGGCGGGCTCACCGCCATGAAAACTCTGGCAGTGAGGAAACTCTTAATATGATTGGCAGTGCAGCAGCGGCACCGCCAGCATATTGCAGGCCGCAGACCGATGCAAGACCCCAGGGATTCCGGATCCCTGGCGGTAGCAGCGGTCCTATGGCGGTCCGACCGCCCAACTTGTAATATGGCGGTCAGACCGCTGGTGTGGCGGTAACCACATTGCCACTGTGGGTGTGGTGGTCCATGAGTTCACCAAACTCTTAATCGGCCCCTAAGTCTGATGTATACAAGACTAGTAGGAGGTGCCACCACAGACGGAGTGCAAGGAACCTGTGCTGGTAAACTGAATATGGACCAGAAAGTGTTGAGCAAAGAGTAGAGCGGACACTGGTTGGCTGTGCGAGAAGCAGGCAGTGGTGGTGGGCAATGTGAAAACCTTCCCTAGTGACCAGTGAGAAACAAGTAGTTGTAGGCAATGGCGAGCAGTATTAGCAGCTAGCACGGGTGGACAGTGTGAGGAGCAACAATAGCGGTAAACATGAAGAAAAGTCATTGATGAGCAGTGGTTATACTACTGGTAGTCAGCGAGAATAGCTGGCATTTGAAAGGCAGAATAAGGAGCAAGAGCGTGCTCCTGGCATTAGCGGGCAGTGGTAGGGGCATAAACTGCAGGGTGAGCTCAACCTGGTGTTCAGAATAATGAGCAGGCTCCAGAGGGGGGTATGACTGGTAGTGGTGGGTAGTGTTAGGAGCACACATTGGTGGCTGTGCGAGTCTAACTCTGGGTGGCAGTATCAGAATAATAGACTTAAGTAGCTGGCACTGGTGAAAAGTATGACAAATGTAATGAGAGGGCACAAGTGGGCAAAGCGATGAGAGGGTCTCGGATGGCGCAGTTTATAGATGGCACTCGTGGGTAGTCTGAGGAGCAGGCACTGACGGACAGAGTGAAACAGGCATTGGTGATCAGAACAGATCTGGCACTGGTGAGCACTGTGGAGCAGTCATTGGAAGATAGTGAGAAGGACAGGCACTGTAGGGCACTGTGAGAAGCATGCGCCAGAGGGCAATAAGAAACCGTCACTGGAGCCTGTGAGAAGGCGGCTCTGTTAGCAAGTATGAGAAGTTGGCATTGTTTTGACTTCAGGCCAAAGTACTATCAAACCTTCACCTTTCACAAGTAACAGAATTAACTCCTAATATTCACCAAATCATTTGTTGCACAACATAGGATGCCTGGGAGAATCAAAGAGCTTGAACTGGAGATTGACAAATAAATTCTTGTGACAACGCACTAACTTGCTGTTAGAAGGATGAGCAAAACAGAAGCCATGAGCAATGCTTCAGGAAACTTTGATCTTATGTTGTTCTCTGATATTCGGGCGCAGGCCTTAATACATTTTCCTTTTGTCCAAATGCTTTTTCAGCTCAGTGAATTAATTGATGAACAAAGGCCAATTTGCTCTAAGGCTCTTGTGAGTATTTTTTAGTTCAGGCCAAGAGAACTTAAAATACATTTAGCTTGATAAGCGGTGTGCTGTTTGTTTTCATTGGCTTTCTCCTGAATGGCAGCTGTGTCTTCGGTTTCTTTACCAGACTGTGATTAGGATTTGAAGTGTCTGTTCTGTTGAGTGACATTATTTTTGCACGTGCACTTAATATTGCACTACAGCAAATGTCTTCTTGCACTTATTTACCAAAATGTTTATGTTCTCATTTTATTCTTTGCAAGTTTCTATTTTATTGGAAGTTATGTTAGGCATCTTATTTTGAAGTGTAATACTGTTTTCAGTACACGTATAAGAAATCACTAAAGGCCACATGTATCAACCTTTTTTGCGTTCGCCCGTCTGAAAAACGCAAAAAAGGGTTTTCACATGTATCAAACCCAAATTGCGCTTCGGTAAAATGTTATCGAATCGCAATTTGGGTTTGTGATTCGGTATTAGGAAGGGGCGTGTTTAGGGCGTCTCTTCCTAATATCGAATTGCATTGGTATGTATGAATGTTTTGCGGCCGAAATGCGATCGCAAAACATTCGCATTTTACCAGCTACTTCAAGTAGGTGGTAACCCATTCGCAAATAGGAAGGGGTCCTCAAGGGACCCCTTCCCCTTTGTGAATGTTTGTAAAATAATTTTTTATGAGCAGGCAGTGGTCTCACGGACCACTGCCTGCTCTTAAAAATGGAAAGGAAAACTTTTCATTTTTCTTTTTGTAAAGCAACCCGTTTTGCTTTAAGGAAAACGGGCTGCTTTACAAAAAAAAGATTGCTTTATTTAAAAGCAATCACGGTCATGGTGGTCTACTGACCCCAGCAGGCCACCATCCCTGTGATTTTTGCGATTCCTGGGGGATCGCAAATTGCGACCTACCTCATTAATATTCATGAGGTAGGTCATTTGCGATCCCCTAGGAATCGCAGAAAGTGTTCAACACACTTTCATGCATGCCGTTTTGAGATTTCCTAATTGCAAATCGCATACATCTGGCCCTTGGTGACTGTTTTGCATGCACCTTTTTGTTGCAGAGCTGAAACTTGTTTTGTCTGTGCTCATGTTGGAGCTGTGATCTAAACGTGTTTTACATTGTTAGTGTGCGAAGTGCACATAAAGATAAATGATTTTCCACCACAAGATAATTTCTTTATGTGTTATTGGAGGAAACCTGCACGTGCGTGCACATTCCGAAAAAGTTTTCTTTTTATCTTTATGTGATGGTGCCAACTTTGTTTTTCAACTTCGACTACGGTAGCATGCATTCATGTTCAAGGTCAAAATAGCACATTCATTATTTATTGTCACAACCAGCAGCTAGTGTTTCATCTAAATATTTAAATACGTATTGGCATAGTGAGTAGGTGTGGCGTTGGCCACCAGCCTTTTGGCTATTCTTTCTTTTTTGTTTAGTCATTTTTATTTTTTTACAAAAGTTTATTGTTCAGGAAATGGCTCAGCCCTCATTAAATCTAATAATTATCTTGTGTGTGGATGTGCTCCCTGTGGAGGGCAGCCTGCCGTAACTCATTATAAAGTCAGTCAATGGTTGAAGTGGGCTAACATTGTCCCTTGATGCATGCTAGAGTGGGTGGAAGAAAAATGTGAATGACACAATCACAGACTAATGGATGAAGTCTGGATGAAAATCCCTAGAAGTAACTATATTATGGCGTGGCTACGAGCGTCAAGATGGCGGTTGCACTTTGAGAGTGCTCCGGACCCCTCAGTCATCCGCTCGCATCCCCCACAAAAGACAAGGAACTGGAGTTCCTCAACGCCCCAGCACGGCGCGGGGTGTCCTGAACCACTGCGGAGACCAAAGATCCAAGCAACCGCAGTGGTGAGGCAATGAGGCCCAGATGCAAGATTGCGGCCCCAATGCTACAGTGAAAACCCAGTCAAAGACAGTGAAGGCTTCACCCAGCTCATCGAGAGCCGAAACGAATAGGGTCCCGTCCCGCCCCCTCTGATCACCGGGGCTGCAGGTGAGACGGTCGCCTGGCCCTCGGGCCAGAAGATGCAGGGGAACACCGGCCGATTGGAGCGAGAATGAGCTGCGGCGTGGGGCCGTGGCTCCGGGGTCGACTGGCGGCTGACTGGGAGGAGACGTCGTGGCTGAGGCGAGCCTCGACTCTGGGACGGCGCGGGCCACCTCCGCCGTGAAGAGGATCGGCACGACTGGAGGAAGACAGCGGACAAACGGAGGGTCCTGTAAGAGGCCATAGTGGTTGCAGCTACACCTGCTGGTCGAACTGCTGCCACCACAGAGAAGAAAGGAAGACGTGAGGGGCCCCAACACTATGGATCCCGCGCCGAGGTACTAAGGAAGCAGCAGCCCGATGCCCAGGGCCTCCGCACTCCGGAATCACCATCCTGCAGGTGAGAGGCGGTGGGGGCGACTGGACCCAGGGTCAGGCCCACACCTACTGCGCGGTTGTGAGGTTGCCTGGACCAGAGTGGATGGCAGGGGTGACTTGCAGGGCAGGCTGGGGGCCCCTCCTCTGCATATTGCCCACCCCCCTGAAGATTTGGATCTCGTGGCTTGATTTCACCAGGCAAGCCGGCCTGGATACAAGATGGCGGCGCCCAAGCTGCAGGGTGACCGTACCCAGAAAAGGGGAAGACTGCGTCTGGCATATCGGGGGCAGAGGCGGGTCCACGTCCCGCCTCCTCTGATCACCCGAGAAGAGGGCCCAATCACACACACTGCGAAGACCCCAGCCCCATCCAGTGAGCCAAGACAAAAGGTATTCATTGAGATGGATCAGAAGGGGTGACGGGAAGATTGAGAAGGGACGACGCTGCAGCCATATGAGGGTCCCTAGTAGGAGCCCCAACCCTGTAGCTCCAAATACAGCTCTGGAGTTGATGGTGCTTGGGCCTCTAACCAGGACACTTGAAGGGAGCGGACCTCGGGTCCGGAGGTGGGAAGCAGCGGCCCGATGGTACGAGGGGATCTGAGGATGATAACTGACACCTGAGTGGGCCGCCCCCGGACTCCTGTATAAGCGAAGGCCTTCCTGGAACGCCTGAGAGACCCGCCAGGCGCTGACGTGACGTGGGCCTCCCTCGTCCGCCCACAGGAGGAAGGGTCCCCGAAGTGATCAGCAGACACCCAGACAACCCCAGCCTTGCACCATACGGGAGGGTATAGCTTCCCCAGCTACAGCACGGATCGTAGTTCCACTCGAAAAGAAGTTAAAGAAAGAGGCAGTTGGGGGACAAGAAAAGGAATCGAACCGGGGATGGATGGAAGACTCCAAGAGTGAAGCACCACCTTGCTCAGCGGAGCAGTGCTGCTGGTGAATCTGAGCTTCAAAGGGAAAGCATCAGGGAGCGCCCAGAGCGGGGCTGGAAAGGAGCAGTGAGAGGCGCTCCGGGCGTCCCCAGACTCTTGCGGGCCTTGCTGGACCTTTATCTACAGGGTCGACCGAGAGGACAAATAAGGTGCCAACCATGGGCAAAGATAGAATGGTGAAACCGCCTCCCTCCCAGACTCGCATGGAGCAATACGCCATGAGCAACGTGGGCACCAGCAATGCCACCTCGTCCAGAGCCCCGGCGCCCGAAGGAGACCTGGCCACTATCCTCCAAGCGATCCGTACTTCACAGGACTCAGTTGAAACTAAGATCGGCGAAGTGCATGTAGACATGGCACTAATCAGGCAAGATCTACGCAGCACCACTGCTAGGATCTCAGAGGCTGAATCCAGTTGATCCACCGTTGAAGATGAGGTTGCAGCAATGAAAAGTCAAGTGTCAAAGCTCCTCTCCCACACGACTGAGCTGCATAAGCGGGTAGAAGACGCAGAAAATCATTCCCGCCAAAACAACCACCGCTTTGTGGGTATTCCGGAGGGGACAGAGCTCGCTCAGATGGCGACTTTCATTGAAACCTGGGTTAAGTCGTGGATGCCTTCGGAACGTCTCTCCACATGGTTCGTGGTGGAGAGGGCTCATTGCGCTCTCGCACCTAAACCACCTCCTGGAGCCCCCCACAAGCCCATCATAGCACGCGTCTTCAACTTCAAGGACAGAGACGCTATTCTGCAGGAAGCGCGCTCGCAAACCAACCAGTCTTACCAAGGAAATAAAGTCATGATATTGCCGAACTATACTAGCGAGGTACAGACAAAACGGAGATCCTACACTGCAATCAAGCATAAGTTGCGAGCCCTCAATCTTTCCTACCAACTCCTGTTCCCAGCCCGCCTCAGAGTAATTCACAACAAGAGCTACTTTCTCCTGAAGAGGCATGGACTTGGGCCACAGAGGAACGTCCCCTTGCTAGACACAAAGTGGTACCCTCCTCCCCCACAGGAATGCAACCCAATACCAAAATGGGACGGCCAGCAAAAGCGCAACGGAGGCGAACCTGGTCATGGCGGGGACGCAACACACAAAGGAAGAAATCCTCCTTGCAATGAGGTGACCATGAGAAGTACGTCCAGCTCTCCCGTGGAGGTGAGAATGCGAGCTCGGTCACTTGAGCGGGAACCAAATGGAGAGACACTTTGGACTCGATCACCCACTCCAGTGATGGAGGGAGCTGGAGACTCGGCCCTTTCGCGTAGTCCACCAATATGAATGGTCGCTCCTGAAAGTAGCAGGGGTAACAACGCATCAGCCTGGACGGCCACAGACAATTCCGGACTTCTGACAATCATAAATCCTGCAACGTGGAGGGGCCCACCACTCTGCCCTCAATTTGCAATGATTGCACTTCTTTGTTCTTATTGTTAGGGCGACAGATGCTTCAAGGGACTAAGTATGGGGAGGAGGTGGTGATTGGGGGACAATTTTTTTTTTATTTGCTTGTGTTTGTTCCATTTCTTCCAGTTGTTCAGGACACATAACACGACAGCACCACCCATACACCGACACTGACTTGGGGACAAATCAATTCTCCCTACCCATAGACCTCACACGCAAAGGCCCAGAAGCACCCATGGCGACACCCCACCTTGACCTGGAACCCATGTGCATCTTCTCCTGGAACGTCAACGGTCTCCTGGATAAGGTGAAGAGTACTGCAGTCTTTAAGTTCTCAAACCGCTCTGCCCCCTGCGTCCTCATGCTCCAGGACACCCATCTACTAGGTAATCGCTGCCCTTTCCTAGCCTGCCAAGGGTTTGACAGGGTGTTTCATGCGGAATTCACACGGGGGTCTCGAGGAGTAGCAATCCTCGTCCGCCGCGCCTTTCCCTTTGTAGTTATCTGAGAAATCCGCGACCCTCAGGGACGATTTTTGGCTCTCACCGGAACAGTGGGGTGACGTGCCCTCAATCTAGTCACGGCCTACATGCCCCCAGCAGTCCTTGAGCCCTCCCTTCGTGATATTGCAACCGTGCCAACGTCTCTGCCCCAGGGATTAACAGTGATCAGAGGGGACTTTAATGCTGTCATGAACCCAGACTGGGATGCCACCGGCACCCCATCCTCACATCAGCACGCGAGCGCCAAGAAACTCGTGGACTGGGCGCCTCCCAACTTGGCTTATGCAATGTATGGAGGGTATGGAACCCACGCCCGCCAATACACACATACATCTGCAGCCCACTATACCCACTCACGAATCGACCTCATATTTATGCCCGCCCCTGACTGTCGCCCGGTGGCAAACATCCACACACTTGTCCGAGGAATTTTGGACCACTCACCCTTACTCCTAGACTTAGGGAGACCTACCGGCGCTCTTCGCCCCGTCTAGCGACTTAACGCCTGGTTCCTGCAGCATAAAGATTTTAAACAAGCATTGGCATAGCCAATAGGTCTCGCCTTTGGGACCTTGTAAGTGATTAGCCATGCAGCACATTATCCTGGGTGCTGTCCCGCCAGGGATTGATGAGCTATGCAATTACTACACACTGGGTCATGCAGTGTGATTCAGGAATACATGCTTGCCTGAAACTTAAAAAGCTCACAGTGCCAGATCATTTTAACACACAAGTTATACTCCCAGGAATTCTGTAAGGCCCAAAAATAATATGGTGTTCTCTTTCAAGATAGACACTGCTTTACCCAGCTCCTGGTTCTGACACACAACGAATGAAGACAGAATAGAAGCCAAATTAAAAATGGGGTCATGCACAGAGAAATAGTACCGAATACCAGGCCAAGCATAGGCCCCAACAAAAATAAGAAGGCTGGTCAAAACGGGAGCACATTTGAGGGGCTTCCCACAGGGCAGCAACTTCCCTCTCCTACTCTGACAGAATGCTTAGGCAATGCACCAGGAGTCAATAGGAAGGTATTACAGTCAGAGCAATGGCCATGCTCAGGAGGCTGAACGAGTAAATTATGTAGAATCTACTCAAAGTAGAGAGGGGTGACTCCCTTGACGCACACTGCACGTACCTACTCTGGGATCAAATTGGTTCATGTCAGAGTTCTCCTAAAACACATGACCAAAGTTCAGACCGGTTTGTGGCCAAACAGTTGAGTTTAATAGACTAAAGCTAACCAGTCCTATAGATGCCAAGATTTCAGATTGCTTGTGTGTGACATTTTAATAATTTCTGAGTAATTATGAATGACATTCAACGACTAGGAGTGACACTTCGTCGCGAGCAAAACAAAGTACTGAAGACGAGGAAAACATGAATATCAGAAATCACACCCACATGGTTGTCAAGTTTTCAGATTATGTGTGACATTTCCAAGGACTAATTGCGTTTATGAGTGACACTGCAGTTTCAAATGTGTGGCACCTCGAGTGCCAGTTTCTCACAAATGAAACCAAGAAACAAGGTCCATGTAAATAGATAAATATCAGAAACTACACACTTCTGAGCAGTGAGAAGCACTACAAAAGACCTAGAAACCTCTGTAAATTCCATTTAATGGAAGCCCACTAACTGATTTTGCATTTCTAACCGGATTTTTACGGTAGTGAATACAGAATTACTCATTATATTGCGGAGGCTTTAAACTGTTTCAAATGGCTGGTTCTCTTTGTAAAGGCAGCAGTCGCCGATAGCCAGACATACCTCGGGCAAACCGCAAATTTGTCTCTTTGGGGGCCGAACTGTCCCTCAAGCTAATGGTGCATGTTGCACCAGCTGCCATCGCTGATCTTGGGTGAAGCCTCTACAACATTCACTCAGGACTGGTAGGTCAGGCGCTGGCCTCCAGGAGCATTGCGTGTATAAAGTTGTGTGCTTTGTAGGAACTGGAATGGTTCCTAAGGGATTGGTTATGCTAGCTTAATCTACAAATTGGGGAACTAAAGTCTTTACTAAAGTGTGCCTCTTACCTTGCCTTCATCACTGATCAGATAGTTTTGCAGCATGGCACTGTTTGCAGTCGAGGTTATGTTCCAATTTAATGTTCGAAAAATAATTATGGGAATGCGAGCCTGTGTAATTTAACTAGTGCTCGTCTAAAGAGATTCAATGCCTTTGTATTTTTTTTGTTTTAGAGTTTTATATATGAGGATATATCCTTTTTTATATGAGGAGGAGGAGGAGCCTCACCACGATGGTCGCTCGGAGCTGATGCTCCGTAGTGAATCCCTCTCACCAGCTTCCTGAGCGGCGTTCCGACGCGCTGTTGTCCCATCCAAATCAGCGATTCCGAAACCGGAATGCAGGCTGATCACCCGAAGCCTAAAATCGCCTTTCTCCGACCTAGCATCCCGGAGAACTGAGCCCCGACGTCCCTGCCAGTCACTACACCAAGATGGCGCCTGGGGAGCTGCGAGACTGCAACCGGTGACCGAGGGAGGTACTCCGCGATGGCATCGACCTCCGTTTACCCAGCAGACGGTGCCCCCCTCAAGAAGTGAGATGCGCATATGGTGTGTGATACGGAAAACAGGGATCATTGCATGCCTAAGACCACCGGATTGTATCACCGGATCGGCATGCATCGGCATCGGACTCAAAATGGTGGGTGCACTGATCGCTGCACCTCCAGCCTAAGAGTACTTCTTTTACCCTCACCGAGCGGCTGCTGCCTATGAGGGAAGCCTTGTACACCTTTCTGCTCAAGGTACACTTTGTTTGTGGTCCGCTACTTTGACAATTACACTCACGGCGTTTCGGCCCGCGTTACTGCCTGTCCCTGCCTGACTCCAAAATGGCGGCTTTAATTTCCCCAATCGTTTTCGCGTCTGAATCTCTTATTGCCTCAATATGTACTATGTGTTAGGTGGTACTTTAACTTCCTGCATTCTGCTTTGGAGGCCCCTGCTCTGTTTTTATTGTTACTATCACCGCTACAACTGCCCAGTGACCCATCCCGTGCTGGCAAACACCACTGAGTACAACCGAGTGCAGAATGTATACAAGATGGCGACTAGCACTTGTGGGGCTCTGCATTTACCTGTGCTGTTTGACCCTCACAGCACCTGCTCCATCATGCTAGCGGGACCCCAGACAGCCAAATCAGCAATACATCTAGCGCCTGTGTGTCTAAGGCCTCCTGTGTAATTAATGCCTCGCAGTGGGGAAGTTCTGCAGACTTTGGAATCTGTCCCTTCCACCCCTCCTCTCATCACCCCTGACCTGGGGGCGAGCTGGAGGTTAAGGCGGATATCGCTTCCAGTGACTCCGTGATAGGTGCTCTCAATGGAACTTTGACGATGCCCACTGGGCGGAATCCATGACTGTCTGTTTATTACGTGGTGCCCGAGCAACCGTGGCCGATGCCCGGTGGAGCTGTCCTATGCAGCTATAGAGGAGTTTTGGCTCTGGTTCACCCCTCGGCCGGCACCTACCCAGCTGGACATCGGACACTGTTCTCCTCGTCTCCCCGTTCTGTCTTCCACCTGCATTTCTTACCCCTGTTACCATTCCCCCTCTTCCTTTCTCTCCCCTTAAGAAGTGTGTACACGCTAATAACTCTTGTAACCTGTAACTCTCTGATCCTCATGTAAAGCGCTCGGATACCTTCGGGTCTAGCCAGCGATATTTGCTTCCTCCCCCTTCACCCTACCCCCTACCTCTCTCCGCCCTACTCCTCTCCTCTCTATAGCTACTGACCTTTGCCTTCACCCTGCCTTACTCATACTTCCCACACTTTCCTATCCACTTATCGCTCTTTTGTAATCCTTTCCCTCGCCAGTTGAGACATAGCTATTTGACTGATGCCCGATGGAGCTACCTTGTTTAGCTATTGGGGAGACGGGCTGTGGATTCCCTCCTCGGACGTCACCTACCCAGTCGGTCTTTGGGCAGACTTCCTTTCGTCTCTCCTGCCGTCTTTTCACCCATCCTCCCCCTTCACACTTCCCCCCCTCCGCTCTATCTGTCTCACCTTTACTCCCTCTCTCAATATGTTGCTTATTTTTGATGTAAAGTGTAATTTGTTTACCGTTTTCTGTAACATTGTGGAACCTAATGTAAAGCGCTCTGATACCTCCGGGTCTAGCCAGCGCTATATAAAACTCTCAAAATAAATAAAAATATATAGCGCGAACTAGACACGAGACATCGGGTATCAGAGCGCTTTACATGAGCACCAGTTTCGTTACAGATGGACACATTCATTTTTGTTAGGCACAGGGAGATTAAGTGATTTGCCTAGAATCACAGGATGTTGAGGGTCCTTGCCGAGACTCGAACTGGGTTCCCCAGCTTCGAGGTCGACCGCTCTAACCGTAAGGCTACATCCTCTCCTAAAACTCACAGATTACCTTTCGAGTTGATTACTATTGCCCAACCAAAATCTGGCGAACATGTAAATGTACAAATATGAAAACACACATATCCTAAATTTGCAAGGCCCATGCCAACAACACATATTTACATGGAAGAGGTATATCGACAACAAATTTATGATCTTGTCTGGCGATTACACCCTTCTTAAAGGTTTCCGGATTTGGCTTAACACATGCAGTTCAAAATACAATTTAGTAGGTGTTTTGACAAAGAAATCGTTCATTTATTAGACTTCATAATAAACAGCAGTGAAGAGAAATTATACACTACTTTATAAGGAAAGCCATGTACAGGAACACAACCCTTCCATACTACAGTCATTATCCCCATAGATCTATGACAATTTACTGTTTGGCCACTTTTTACACCTTCAGTGGAATTGCACAAGGAAGTTTATTTTTCTTGAGTCAGAGGGTCTTATTCAAAGACTCAGAAAGAAAAGTCGTGCCCCAGCGAGATTGTTAAAACAGAGAGACAAATCTTTCAATAGACTGACTTTAGTTATGCAATTCAATGTTGCTAGTAATAGTCTCAAGAAAATCTAAGGCACTAGTAAATTCTAGTATTTCTAGACCACAATTTAGCAGAATCCTTATTATAAAAATGTAAAAGAAAAGCATGTTACCAAGAAAACGTTTTGCCCCTATTCTCCTGCACTGGACTGAGCACTGATAAGAGTGAAGGCTAAACTGTGTGTCCAAAATCACAGGACTGATACACTTCAGGAGGAGTTAAGAGTCGAGTGCTGGCTGGACACGGAGAAAGCTCTGTGTTAATGTCACCAGAAACTCAAACAAGCATTTGCAATGCAATAGGTCACGCGAGTTTGACCTATTGGCATTGTAAATGACAATGCCTTTTATTTATGTTTTGGGTTTTAAAACATAAATAAAAGGCAGTCATTAACAATACTAATAGCTTAAACTCTTGCAAATGTGAGACCAATTGCATTGCAGTAAAGGGCCTTCTCGACCGCTTGTTAGATTGTAAATATCAGAGGAAGAGACTGGCCTGCGACGTCATCAAAGTAGTGATAAATAGTGCAATGAAGAAGATGTGTAATTGTTGTAAATTACACAGAAACAAAGTGTGAAGTGAGAGTTACATCTGATCCGAGCTATAAACACTAACAAAGTGCACCAACACCTTTCGCTCTGTGATTACACTGTCGCGGCACAGGAGGAAGAGCGGGGGGGGGCTATTTCCTGCCCTCTGTGATTTGAGTGTGCAGTGTGGCATTGCGTTATGTCATTGCTATCTTTGGCCTAATAAAAAACACTCCAGCTGTAGTAGGGCCCTGGCTTCACCTCCTGGTGCAGGGCAGGCTGTGATTTATGGCAGGCATGGAGGGAGGGAGGGATGGTCTCGGCTGCAGCTCCGGCCTCGTACAGTGCTCCTGCTATTACTAGTGAGCGAGAGGCACCGAGGTGGTGGTATTGGTGGTGATGGTGGTATTGGTGGTGCTGATATTGGTGGTATTGGTGGTGGCAGTATTGGTATTGGTGGTGGTTGAATTGGTGGTGGTGGTACTGGTGGTGGTACTGGTGGTGGTGGTGGTAGTATTGGTGGTGGGGTATTGGTGGTGGTGGTACTGGGGGTGGTGGTGGTATTGGGGCTGGTGGTGGTATTTGGGGTGGTGGTATTGGTGGTGGTGGACGTGGTGGTATTGATGGTGGTGGTATTGGTATTGTGGTGGTGGTATTGGTATTGTGGTGGTAGTGGTCGTGTCGATAGTGGTGGTGGTATTGGTGGTGGTGGTATTGGTGGTGGTGGTATTGGTGGTGGTGGTATTGGTGGTGGTGGTATTGGTGGAGGTGGTGGTATTGGTGGAGGTGGTGGTATAGATGGTGGTATTGATGGTGGTGGTGGTATTGGTGGTGGTATTGGTGGAGGTGGTGGTATTGATGGAGGTGGTGGTATTGATGGAGGTGGTGGTGGTGGCGGTAGTGGTATTGGTGGTGGTGGTATTGGTGATGGTGGTATTGGTAGTGGTGGTATTGGTGGTGTGGATGGTGGTATTGGTGGTGGTGGTATTGGTGGTGGTGGTTTTGGTGGTGGTATTGATGGTGGTATTAGTGGTGGTGGTTTGGTGGTGGTATTGGTGGTGGTGGTATTGTTGGTATTGATAGTGGTGGTGGTATTAATGGTGGTGGTGGTAGTAATGGTGGTGGTGGTATTGGTGGCAGTGGTATTGGTGGCAGTGGTATTGGTGGTATTGGTGGTGGTGGTGGTGGTTTTGGTGGTGGTATTGGTGGAGGTGGTATAGGTGGAGGTATTGAGGGTGGTGGTGGTGTTAATAAAACAGGCTTTTGAAAACAACTCGTCAGGTGGCTTTAGTACAGATGACATGTAACACAGATGTGCTGTTGTCAGCTTCAGCCCATTAGCACAGGATTATGTGCTACCTGGAATTCACATGACAATTCGCTAATTTCTAAATCCATTTTACTTGGTGGGTGAGGGGGGGTTGAATCAGACACGAGATAATGAGGGGTTAAAGTGATTGAAAGCAGGCGCCTGTGTTACGGGGGCGGCTGTGCTGCTTAAAAAAACACAAGCGATTTCAGCTGAAGCAGCGCATGTCCGGCCTGCAGTAAGAGAAACTCAATAAAGTAAATAGTGCTTACAGACTTAATAACAGGTCCTGTGAAACAACCAAAGTAAAGGGGCCAGTCGCCATGGGAGGGTACAAATGAAGGCAAGGCAGTACTAAGGAGGGACTAACAAGCCTATTAACGAATCCGAAGGCAGCATTTACGAAAGACAATGACAAGCCAATGAAAAATATAGGAGGAGAGTGGGCGCGGCTTCTCTCCCATACTCTACTACAGCAGTCTCGCAGAGCGAGCAGCGCATGCGCGCTGCCGCTAGGCTCGACCTAAAAACAACTTTGCTGGGCCCAGGGCTGTTTCTATAGCAACTGGTCACCTTTCTATGACCTGGGCCCAGTTCTTCCTTCAATATGCAAGCCGTCTGTCTCCCAGGTGTCAATTAGGAAGTAAATTACTAACAATACAAAACAGTAAACCAGTTTAGTATGTGCCGATTTGCAAACGATATTTTTACAATAATCATAATCACTATTTGAGGAATCATGATCAAATTCTTTTATTTTAGCACTCACCTGACGCTGTGCCCGGACCCTAAATCTGGTGCCAGGCAGCGGATGACCTGCCTTTAGACTGTGGGAGTGCTATGCGCGTCTCGGCCCTCCCCTGCTATTCAGAGCAGACGCAGGAAAGTCTGATGAAACGTGGTCCATGAGATGGTGCAGCAGCAGGTGGGCCCTCCAGAGTGTTCAGCCTTGCGATTCCGAGTAAGTGGCGGCACCATGGGCAAACATATCCTTCTGTGCTGCGCCCATGCACAGAGCCCCACTTTAGTGCAAACATATCCTAGAGGGGAAAGAAGCACTTCCGGGATTGTGTTTTCTTTCTGGTACGAAGAATGGCGCCCGGGGCTATATCGGAGCGAAACCAGGGTGAGTGCAGGGCGTTCGAGACTGTATCTCTTTCGAACTAAATGGTACTTCTGTTTTACCTTTTTATGGGTAATGTACCCGAAGGGCACACATATCTCGAGGAGTAGAGGGAGATGCTTCAAAAATTGTTCATACGTCCCAGAAAGACCAACAGGGAAAGCAGAGTTCGTATGGAGGAGGGGAGGCGGGAGGGGGGTAGAATGAAACATACACCCATCTAACATGGACTCTCCCCAATAGCGAGAACCGTATTTTTTCATCTGCAGCATTGTGCACAGCCCTGTATGTCCTGGCGAGACCACCATGTTTAAAGATAAAGCGCTGTGCCGCGCTGATGAAGGAATAATGCGGAGCATCCCACTGTAGGTTTCCCCGTATTTTCGCAGATCAAACAAATGTAGCAACAAAGGTTTAATGTAAAACAAACCATTCCATAAACCTCCCACCGTCAGGTTTCACCGACGGAAACTCAAAAGAAAAAAAGTGCAAAAAAAACGAAAGTGATAAAGGACCAATAATACTTGTAACAGGGCCAGTCACCAGGGAGAGGAACCACCTACAGAAAGGAGGGACAAATGTAATGATTGACCAATGAAACCAAATTAATTCATACAAGCATGCAAAGGAACAAATGGGGGGCAAGAGGCGTGATAAATCCCAGAGAGGATACACTACATGCCTCGCAGCGCATGCGCGCTGCGCTAGGCTGGACCTAAAAAGGAATAAAGGACGAGCTGAGACAATATTGCCAGATTAACGAGGGCACAGTCACTTCCCCCGGTACGTTATGGGCAGCAGGTAAGGCGACTGTTAGAGGCTTTGCTAAGAGATACATCAAAATGACACACCAGGCCCGAGACAAACGCCTCTCCCAACTGGAGGCCCGTGCAATCCGGTTGGAACAGGCCGCAGACACAGCAGCAGGGGGTATTGCAGCCCGCCAGCATGACCTCATACGCGAAGAAATTCGCCAGATTTCTTAGAATCAGCCAAGCAGATGTGGAGATCCTCCAAAGCTCATGTTTACGGATGAGGAGACAAAAATGGTAAGCTCCTTCACTGGCTAGCATCTCGCCCCTTAGTTAATCAGATTATCCCCGAAATAGGGGATGCGGAGGGCAAAACATAACAGGCGTCGGAGGCGATAGCCCAGACATTTGCGTCATACTACAAACACTCTATTCCAGAACGCAGAGTCCGGACTCAAACTCTGTATCCGGCTTCTTGCAAGACGATCCGCTCCTATGGCTGCCGGAGACGGATAGTCAACTGCTTGACCAACCCCTCTCACGAGAAGAGATCAACTAGGCCATCTCAGCGTTGGCCACGGGTAAGACTCCAGGCCCGGACGGCTATCCAGCGGAGTACTATTTGGCGTTTAGAGAGATCCTGACATACAGCTCCAAGCGCCGTACACAGAGGCAGTGGAGAAAGGAACTTTTCTGCGAGACACTGACGTGGCTACTATCGTGGTCATCCCTAAAACGGACCCTCCCTCCAATTCATGCTCTGACTACCGAACGATTTCACTTATCAACAACAGTCAAACTGTACGCCACGATTCTCATGACCCGCCTCAAGAGGGTAATCACAACCTTAATATGCCCCGACCAATGTGGGTTAATGCCTCACCGTAGTACGAGACATTGCCTGAGACCGCTGCATGTGACCCTGGCTCACCGTCACCTCCTTCCACCATACTTGGCTCTCTTGTTGATCAACTTCGAGAAGGCCTTTGACATGGCGGACTGGGGCTTCTTGGAAGCCGTCTGGTCCGTGCATGATTTGGCCCGTACTGTCCGCCATAAATCTGACAGCCCATGGAGCCGCGCTAGTTCATAAATTGACTTTCGAACCCTGCTCATTCTCGGGGAAGCAAACCGATTTGTTGAATCTACAGCATAGTTTAATGTACAGTTAAAATCCCCTATAATAATTATTTCTCCCTGCCAGTCAAGCAACTCCAACATTAATTTATTAAAGATGATGGGATCATCCAAGTTTGGTCCATACAATGCACAGAGGACCAGTTTTTTTATTGTGGATTTCAAGCTGCAAAATGACCCACCTGCCACCTGGGTCACAAGCTTTTTTAAGTATATTGCAAACTAAACGTTTTTCCTTAAGGATTGCAACCCCTCTAATTGCTGCCCCCTGTGAGGTACATTCCATCATCTCAAAGCCTAACTGTTTGAACAGGCCTCTGTCCTTATAAGCCAAATGTGTCTCTACCAAGATTACCAAATGTGGTTTGTATATCTTGAGCTCTTCTCGAACCAGTTGTCGTTTAGTCGGAGAATTTAGCCCAGCCACATTCCAACTAATACATCTAATTATCCCCATTATAGAACGTGTAACACATCGGGCTCATGCCTAATTTTTGCCTTCCCTGAACATTATCCCTCAAAGAATTTTGAAATTTTTTAGAAAACCAAAGATTTTTAGACACAATCATAAAAAATAGAAAAAAATATAAACTCATTACACTTACACATTGGAGTATTGTAATTCATCTCCTTACTCGTTTTCAGTTCGATCTGTACCCCCTGTTCTTTACACCCCCATGTAGGAGAGTAGGATCTGCCTCTTATGTTGCCCCCACTTTTTTTCTGATGTTAGCACTGGTTTCTGGCTATAGTCTGGCTGGGTCCCTGCCAATCAGGGCCCCAGCCTCTCTGTTCTCTCTAAACGACATGGAGTGCACTCTAGGTGCACTAGTGATTGGATACTGTGGTGCCTTATGAGTCCCTAGTATATGGTACCTTAGGTGCCAAGGGCATAGGTACTTCACAGGCCTACCAGGGGCTGCAGCATGTGTTATGCCACCCCTGGGAAGCAGTCTAAATCTGACACCCCAGGCCTGCTACTGCAGCCTGGGTGAGGTGGTGCTAGCGCCCCTCACTGAGATATAGGTTTCCTATATCTCTCCTGCACACACATATAAACCTATCAGTCACCCCTAAGGCAGGCCCTATCAATCCTGAGGGCAGGGTGCTTGGCTTCTATGTGAGGGGGTGCCTCTGCCTGAGCAGGGCCCCTCTGCAGCTCTCAGAGTCTATTCTCTGGTGCTGTTTGTGGATGCGGTTAAACCATATACTATTTAAGTGCATTATATCCTCGCGGTAAATGCTAACTTTGGAATGGCTGCATCAAAACATGTCGTGTTTGGTGTCAAACATCTTGGAATACTACCCCCCGCCAATCTTGGCGGCGGGGGTAGCATTCCACCCTTCTAGAGGGAGAAGACATGTACCTGCTGTGGAAACGCGGTAGAATCCTAAAGAGCCCTGGCATCACAAAATGGATGCCACCAGTCACAGACACTGGGCTGCCCTCCTGCTGATGACCGAAACTCGCAGTGGAGGAAGCCCAACAATAGGCATCCTGTCACAGGGAGGTGTAACCACCTTCCAGACAGGGTTTAGTGTATTGGGGCTGGGTGGGTGCACTCTTAGAGTGCTTTGAAGTCCTGCACTGGGGGAGCAGAAGGCTCCTCTGTGCATATGCCAGTTCAAACCAGCTCAGGGGCTACCTGCCCCTGCTCTGGTGCGAAACTGGACAAAGGGAAGTGGTGTAGCCACCCCTCCCTTGACCCTCCCATAGGTGGGGTCATAGAGCTAGTCCATCCCCTCTTTTTAGTATAAGAGGGGGAACCTTGCCATTGCAAAGCAGATAACCCCTGGACGACGCTCTACAGAAGAATCCTGGCCCTTCGACGTTCCACTACCTTTGGAAGACAGAAGAATCTCCCTTGGAGTCAAGGAGTGACTCCCCTGCTTGGCAGGCACCAAAAACGACAACGACGGTCGCAAACTACGCCGCTCCCGCCGGAGTCCGAAGTCCCTGCAGCCCAAGAAGTGGATTTCCTGACCTCTCCCAGGCCATCGTGAGTCCCCAGCGAAGCTGAGGCAAGTGGACCCCACGAGTAACGAGGAACCGCGACCCCTGGGTACCGTGCACTATTGTCGAGTGCAACCCCTTCACAACGTTCTACGAACTTGTGCTTTGGACCACGTGTGGTCCCGACCTCCAGCAGGAATCCCTCCGAAGATCAGAGGCCTACACCGTCCCGAGTGACCGTGGGCCCCTGTTGAGTGATTCCGCCCGAGGTGTCTTCGCGATCCCTTGCCCGCCGGCTTGTGGGTCCCCAGAAGACTTCTTAAAGAAACCAAAGGGCTCCCCTGGTTGCTCCAGGCCTGCCCTGACTTACCCTCGCTGGGTGAGTCCCTCAGACCTTGCTGGTCTGTGCCATCGACTTTTCTTCATCTCCCCGAGACTTGCTGCTGCCAAGGCTTGTTGGCTCCAATCGAGTTGCCGACACCGCAGTCAGCTGCAGACGTCGAGGGACCCACCGAATCCAGCTCCTGGTCGTCGTCGACACCTCCTGGACCACGTGGCTGAAGAGTCAAGGCACCCGCAACCGACCTGAATCAACCGACGACGGTGGGCATCCATCTTCCTTGCCCCGGGTCACTGCCAAGTGACTTTGAACACTGTCCCCTCTGCTTTCAGGTCATCCTTCTTCAGAATCCAGGCTTGGATTCCACCGGACACTTCTTCAGCTCCCGCAAGCAGCAAGTCTTCTTTGTTCGCCATTGAAAACGACGCCGCGACCCGACACCAAAGGACACCTATGCACCCGGCTTCCCTGGGTGAGGTAACTCCAGCACTACGGTGCTCCTGTGGGTGTGGGCCCTAGAACTACTTACCCTGTAAGTGACTTGCTTGTAGGTTCTCCCGAAGTATCCTAAAACTCTTTATTTCCAACCGCGACTTGCCCCATTGAAGTTAACGGCGATCCGCGCCTGTGTATCCACACTGCACGCGTCCCCCGTGGGTCCTTTACTTACCTGCCTTGGGTGGTTTCGTGAGGCCCCTGCACTTCTGAAGGCCCTAGGCCTTGTCTCCCTGCAAGTCGTTGTCCCTAAGTCTCTTACTTAGTATATGGTCTGGTACGCCCCTAGGGCCCCAGCCATATTTTGTGCTTAACTTATTGTGAAACGTTGATTTGTGCATATGTTTGTCTTCTAATCTCATAAAGAGATTAGTAGAGAGTTATTTAGAAATAAATACATATATATTTGATATATATACCTGTGTGGTGTCTTTTCATTTGGTGATTCAAGAGATTATATGGTAAAACAAGCTGCTTTACATTCCTTCAAGACTTAGCCTGAAGGCTGCTCTCCACAGCTACCACTAGGATAGCTTTCTTTAAAAGGTTGTCTTAAACCTATCTACCATAAGAGTCGATTTGCCCTGGTGCAAGGTGTCCACTTTAATTAGTGAACAGCGTATACCAGGCCAACTTCTCACATTGGTGGGCAGCGTGTGGGATTCCAGCTTGCCATTGTTTTACCAGAAAATCTCTATTTGAATTACTAACTGAAAACCATTATAGGTACTCAAGGTACATATAAAGTCAAGCTTAGTATCAATAAGTTCTACTGAACTTAGAGCTGTGTGCCAAGGGATAGCACACCCTTTCCACAGCTCAAGCTAGGATCAGTAGGCCACAAACTAGTGTAGGTAGTACAACACTGCACAACACTAGAATGTCCTTAAAGGGTGGACCCAGTGGATCCACTCAGCCTCAGTATAAGGACATGGCTTTCTCTGACTTGAGAGCCATGTGTGTTGACAGACACCTGAGGCTAGGACAGAGTCCCTCAACACTGCACCTGATAGATCTGCTAACAGCAGATGACCTTAGATTGGCTCTAGGAGCTAAAGGGTTTGAATCAGTGGGTGGGTCAGTCATAGTATCTGGGTCAGATGATGAAAATCAGAATGACCAAGACTCTGTGATTGAAGGGCCAGGCTCCAAGGGGCCTGAAAAGGACAGAGGAATTCTCCCTAAGAGAACTGACAGAGAGGAGGAGAGGCACAGATCCCCTTCCAGGGAATCTGACCACTCTTATCACTCTGGCAGAGAATTTGTCCAGCAGAGGAGCTCATACTTTTCCTTAAGAGAGACCTCCTCTGAAAGAAGGTGCAAACTGCTCCAGTATGAGGAAGCCAGAGTGGCCCTCAGAACCAAGCAGTTGGCACTGGATAGGGAAGCCCTGGAGATCCAGAGAGCTTCTAGAAAAGAGGGGTTAGAACCCCCTGGTGGCAGCAACAGTGTCCCTAGAGGCAGAGAATATATTCCTGACCATAGGAACCTGAGCAAGGTTGTTCCTCCCTACCAGAGTGGGGATGATATCCACAAGTGGATAACTGCTATGGAGAGGGCCTGTAGAGTACAGCAGGTCCCCCAAAAGCAGTGGGCAGCAATCTTGTGGCTCTCCTTTTCAGATAAAGGAAGAGACAAGCTCCTCACTGTTAGAGAGGAGGATGCTGATGATTATGAGGTCCTGAAGAGTGCACTGATAGATGGGTTTGGCTTAACCACTGAGCAGTACAGGTTGAAGTTCAGAGATACCCAGAAGGCACAGACTCAGGACTGGACTGACTTTGTTGATTGTGCAACCAAGGCTCTAGAGGGTTGGCTGGTTGGCAGTAGGGTTACTGATTTCAAGGGATTGTATAATCTGATGATGAGAGAACAGATCCTAAATAATTGCCAGAACCAGTTGTTGCATCAGTACCTGGTGGACTCTGATCTGACCTCTCCCCAAGAATTGGGAAAGAAGGCAGACAAATGGGTCAGAACCAGGGTGAGGCAGAAAACCCAGAACCAAGGGGGTGACACTAAGAAGCAAGATCCTAAAGGCTCTGAGAAAGGTGGGGATAAGTCAAAAGACCAGAAGTCTTCACAAGGGCCCCAAAAATCTGCATCTGGTGGGGAGTCACAGTCCAACAAGGGAAAAGGCCAAAAGATGCCCTGGTGCAAATTCTGTAAACAGAAAGGGCACTGGACTTCTGATTGTACCAAGTCCAAAGACCAAACCACCACCACTCCTGCCCCTAAGGCAACTGTGCCCCCTAGCTCAGCTACTGGTGGAGGTGGTACGCAGAATAAGGGTGTAGTAGGGTTGACCCTGGGTTCTGAAGTAGATTCTGACCTAGTCAGAGTGACCACTCAGGCAATGCTGATTTGTGAGGGAAACATTGATATGTCCTTCCTAGTAAGCCCCAGTAATCTGGGCAAGTACAAACAGCAGCCTTTGATAAATGGCAAACAGGCTTTGGCATTTAGGGACACAGGTGCTAGTGTCACCATGGTGGCAGAGGACCTAGTGGACCCTGGACAGATCATCCTGGGTGAAATGTACCAGGTGACCAATGCAAGCAATGTCCAGACCAACCATAGTCTGGCAGTTGTGAATTTCTCCTGGGGAGGGGTAACTGGCCTCAAGAAGGTTGTAGTCAGTGCAGACCTCCCTGTAGAATGTCTATTGGGCAATGATCTAGAGACTTCAGCCTGGTCTGAAGTAGAGTTATGGACTCATGCTGAGATGTTGGGCATCCCTGCAGAGGTATTTGCTGTGACCAGGTCACAAGCAAGAATGCATGACACTGAACCAGCTCTGGATCCTGGAACAATGGACCAGATGCTTCCCAAGAGGAGGAGCAGTAGGGTTAAGGCAGTGCCTTCCCCTCTGTCTCAGATCAAGGATTCACTTCCAGAGGGAGGTGAAGCAGAACCTGAAGAAGGAACTGCCCCAGAGGGACTTGAACCTGACCAGGTTGAGTTCTTGGGGGCAGGGGGCCCTTCTAGGGAAGATCTGAGTAAGGAGCAACAGTGCTGCCCCTCTCTTGAACCCCTCAGACAGCAGGCTGCTGCTGAGGCTGCTGGGAGTGCTAGTGGGTCCCATAAAGTTTATTGGGATGAGGAACTCCTATATTCTGAGGGTAGAGACCCAGCCCCTGGAGCCACCAGGAGGTTGGTAATACCTCAGAAGTTTAGGGGTTCCTCTTGACCTTAGCACATGATATCCCTTTAGCAGGTCACTTGGGCCAAAACAAGACCTGGGACAGGCTTGTTCCACATTTTCATTGGCCACATATGTCAGAGGACACAAAGGAGTTTTGTCGCTCCTGTGTCACTTGCCAAGCCAGTGGTAAGGCAGGTGGCACAACAAAGGCCCCCTGATACCACTACCTGTGGTGGGGGTACCCTTTGAAAGGGTAGGGATTGACATTGTTGGTCCCCTTGACCCTCAGACTGCATCTGGGCACAGATTTATCCTGGTGGTAGTGGATCATGCCACCAGGTACCCAGAGGCAATTCCCCTGAGGACCACCACAGCACCTGTGGTGGCAAGAGCCCTCATTGGAGTTTTCTCCAGAGTGGGTTTCCCAAAGGAGGTCATTTCTGACAGAGGTACCAACTTCATGTCAGGATATCTGAAAGCAATGTGGAAGGAGGGTGGTGTAACTTATAAGTTCACCACCCCCTATCACCCACAATGCAATGGTTTAGTTGAACGCTTCAACAAAACCTTGAAAGGAATGATTAAAGGACTCCCAGAGAAGCTTAGGCGGAAATGGGACCTTCTTCTTCCTTGCCTGTTGTTTGCATACAGAGAGGTTCCACAGAAGGGGGTTGGTTACAGCCCATTTGAGCTTCTGTTTGGGCATCCTGTGAGAGGTCCACTATGTTTGGTAAAAGAGGGCTGGGAGTTACCTCTCAAGCCCCCAAACAAGATGTGATGGACTATGTACTTGGTCTCCGCTCCCGGATGGCAGAGTACATGAAAAAGGCAACCAAAAACCTGGAGGCCAGCCAAGAATTGCAAAAAGCTTGGCATGACCAAAGGCTGTGCTGACTGTATACCAGCCAGGACAGAAAGTGTGGGTGTTGGAGCCTGTGGCCCCAGCAGCCCTCCAGGACAAGTGGAGTGGCCCCCATACAATAGTTGAACAGAAGGGAGAAGTCACCTATCTGGTGAATCTTGGAACTCCCAGGAGCCCCCTAAGGGTGCTTCATGTCAACAGATTAAAGCCATATGTTGACAGGGCTGACATGGGCTTGCTCATGGCAACTGATGAGGACCAGGAGGAGGAGAGTGACCCTCTCCCTGACCTGCTCTCTCAGAACCCTGATGATGGGTCAGTAGATGGTGTTGCTTTGGCAAGCAGCCTCACTGACCATCAGCAAACTGAGTGCAGACAAGTTCTGCAACAGTTTAGACATATGTTTAGCCTGACCCCTAGTCAGACTACCTGGTGCACCCATGAGGTGGACACTGGGGACAGTCTGCCTGTCAAGAATAAAATCTACAGGCAACCTGACCATGTCAGGGACTGTATCAGGACTGAAGTCCAGAAAATGTTGGAGTTAGGCGTGATTGAGCCTTCAGATAGCCCTTGGGCTAGCCCAGTAGTCCTGGTACCCAAGCCTCATACCCAGGGTGGTAAGAAAGAAATGAGGTTTTGTGTAGACTACAGAGGCCTCAATGCAGTCACTAGGACTGATGCCTATCCCATACCAAGGGCAGATGAGCTGATTGATACTTTGGCCTCAGCCAAGTATCTAAGCACATTTGACCTAACAGCTGGCTACTGGCAAATCAGATTAGCTGATGATGCAAAAGCCAAAACAGCATTTTCGACCCCTGGTGGGCACTACCACTTTGTGGTGATGCCCTTTGGATTGAAAAATGCACCTGCCACTTTTCAGAGGTTGGTGAATAAAGTTCTGGCAGGGATGGAAACTTATTGCTCAGCTTATCTAGATGATATTGCTGTCTTTAGTTCCTCCTGGCAGGATCACCTGGTCCACCTCAGAAATGTTTTGGAGGCCCTGCAGAAAGCAGGCCTCACTATCAAGGCCACCAAGTGCCAGATAGGGCAGAGTCAGGTTGTGTACCTGGGCCACCTTGTAGGTGGAGGCCAGGTTCAGCCTTTACAGAGCAAAATCCAAACCATAATGGAATGGGTTGCTCCAACCACCCAGACACAGGTGAGAGCCTTCTTAGGCCTGACTGGGTACTATAGGAGGTTTGTCAAGGGATATGGATCTATAGTGACCCCCTTGAATGATCTTACCTCTAAGAAAATGCCAAAAAAGGTTCAGTGGACAGCTAGCTGTCAAAAGGCATTTGAAGACCTAAAGCAGGCCATGTGCACTGCCCCCATCTTACAGAGTCCAGACTACACCAAAAAGTTCATTGTCCAAACAGATGCTTCTGAGCTGGGTGTGGGAGCTGTACTGTCTCAACTGAATGATGAAGGTCAAGACCAGCCAGTAGCTTTTATTAGCAGAAGGCTGACCCCTAGAGAGAAACGTTGGTCAGCTATAGAGAGGGAGGCCTTTGCTGTGGTATGGGCCCTGAAGAAGCTGAGGCCATACTTGTTTGGTACTCACTTCATAGTTCAGACTGACCACAAGCCCCTCCTATGGCTAAAGCAGATGAAAGGTGAAAACCCAAAACTTTTGAGGTGGTCCATTTCCCTACAGGGGATGGACTATACAGTGGAACATAGGCCTGGGACCCAACATGCCAATGCAGATGGACTCTCAAGGTATTTCCACTTTGAACACGAAGACTCAACTGGTCAAGGTTAGTTTAGTGTCCCTACGTTTGGGGGGTTGTGTAGGAGAGTAGGATCTGCCTCTTATGTTGCCCCCACTTTTTTCTGATGTTAGCACTGGTTTCTGGCTATAGTCTGGCTGGGTCCCTGCCAATCAGGGCCCCAGCCTCTCTGTTCTCTCTAAACGACATGGAGTGCACTCTAGGTGCACTAGTGATTGGATACTGTGGTGCCTTATGAGTCCCTAGTATATGGTACCTTAGGTGCCAAGGGCATAGGTACTTCACAGGCCTACCAGGGGCTGCAGCATGTGTTATGCCACCCCTGGGAAGCAGTCTAAATCTGACACCACAGGCCTGCTACTGCAGCCTGGGTGAGGTGGTGCTAGCGCCCCTCACTGAGATATAGGTTTCCTATATCTCTCCTGCACACACATATAAACCTATCAGTCACCCCTAAGGCAGGCCCTATCAATCCTGAGGGCAGGGTGCTTGGCTTCTATGTGAGGGGGTGCCTCTGCCTGAGCAGGGCCCCTCTGCAGCTCTCAGAGTCTATTCTCTGGTGCTGTTTGTGGATGCGGTTAAACCATATACTATTTAAGTGCATTATATCCTCGCGGTAAATGCTAACTTTGGAATGGCTGCATCAAAACATGTCGTGTTTGGTGTCAAACATCTTGGAATACTACCCCCCGCCAATCTTGGCGGCGGGGGTAGCATTCCACCCTTCTAGAGGGAGAAGACATGTACCTGCTGTGGAAACGCGGTAGAATCCTAAAGAGCCCTGGCATCACAAAATGGATGCCACCAGTCACAGACACTGGGCTGCCCTCCTGCTGATGACCGAAACTCGCAGTGGAGGAAGCCCAACAATAGGCATCCTGTCACAGGGAGGTGTAACCACCTTCCAGACAGGGTTTAGTGTATTGGGGCTGGGTGGGTGCACTCTTAGAGTGCTTTGAAGTCCTGCACTGGGGGAGCAGAAGGCTCCTCTGTGCATATGCCAGTTCAAACCAGCTCAGGGGCTACCTGCCCCTGCTCTGGCGCGAAACTGGACAAAGGGAAGTGGGTGTAGCCACCCCTCCCTTGACCCTCCCATAGGTGGGGTCATAGAGCTAGTCCATCCCCTCTTTTTAGTATAAGAGGGGAACCTTGCCATTGCAAAGCAGATAACCCCTGGACGACGCTCTACAGAAGAATCCTGGCCCTTCGACGTTCCACTACCTTTGGAAGACAGAAGAATCTCCCTTGGAGTCAAGGAGTGACTCCCTGCTTGGCAGGCACCAAAAACGACAACGACGGTCGCAAACTACGCCGCTCCCGCCGGAGTCCGAAGTCCCTGCAGCCCAAGAAGTGGATTTCCTGACCTCTCCCAGGCCATCGTGAGTCCCCAGCGAAGCTGAGGCAAGTGGACCCCACGAGTAACGAGGAACCGCGACCCCTGGGTACCGTGCACTATTGTCGAGTGCAACCCCTTCACAACGTTCTACGAACTTGTGCTTTGGACCACGTGTGGTCCCGACCTCCAGCAGGAATCCCTCCGAAGATCAGAGGCCTACACCGTCCCGAGTGACCGTGGGCCCCTGTTGAGTGATTCCGCCCGAGGTGTCTTCGCGATCCCTTGCCCGCCGGCTTGTGGGTCCCCAGAAGACTTCTTAAAGAAACCAAAGGGCTCCCCTGGTTGCTCCAGGCCTGCCCTGACTTACCCTCGCTGGGTGAGTCCCTCAGACCTTGCTGGTCTGCGCCATCGACTTTTCTTCATCTCCCCGAGACTTGCTGCTGCCAAGGCTTGTTGGCTCCAATCGAGTTGCCGACACCGCAGTCAGCTGCAGACGCCGAGGGACCCACCGAATCCAGCTCCTGGTCGTCGTCGACACCTCCTGGACCACGTGGCTGAAGAGTCAAGGCACCCGCAACCGACCTGAATCAACCGACGACGGTGGGCATCCATCTTCCTTGCCCCGGGTCACTGCCAAGTGACTTTGAACACTGTCCCCTCTGCTTTCAGGTCATCCTTCTTCAGAATCCAGGCTTGGATTCCACCGGACACTTCTTCAGCTCCCGCAAGCAGCAAGTCTTCTTTGTTCGCCATTGAAAACGACGCCGCGACCCGACACCAAAGGACACCTATGCACCCGGCTTCCCTGGGTGAGGTAACTCCAGCACTACGGTGCTCCTGTGGGTGTGGGCCCTAGAACTACTTACCCTGTAAGTGACTTGCTTGTAGGTTCTCCCGAAGTATCCTAAAACTCTTTATTTCCAACCGCGACTTGCCCCATTGAAGTTAACGGCGATCCGCGCCTGTGTATCCACACTGCACGCGTCCCCCGTGGGTCCTTTACTTACCTGCCTTGGGTGGTTTCGTGAGGCCCCTGCACTTCTGAAGGCCCTAGGCCTTGTCTCCCTGCAAGTCGTTGTCCCTAAGTCTCTTACTTAGTATATGGTCTGGTACGCCCCTAGGGCCCCAGCCATATTTTGTGCTTAACTTATTGTGAAACGTTGATTTGTGCATATGTTTGTCTTCTAATCTCATAAAGAGATTAGTAGAGAGTTATTTAGAAATAAATACATATATATTTGATATATATACCTGTGTGGTGTCTTTTCATTTGGTGATTCAAGAGATTATATGGTAAAACAAGCTGCTTTACATTCCTTCAAGACTTAGCCTGAAGGCTGCTCTCCACAGCTACCACTAGGATAGCTTTCTTTAAAAGGTTGTCTTAAACCTATCTACCATAAGAGTCGATTTGCCCTGGTGCAAGGTGTCCACTTTAATTAGTGAACAGCGTATACCAGGCCAACTTCTCACACCCCAGTACCAGTGCATTTCAATATTCCACCCGTCTGTCAACTGATAATCAACCCCTACCCCTGAATCGGAAACGATTCCCCACCCAGTGTTCTAGAAAAGGAATCACCCCCACTAACCTGCTGCCAATCGAAGACAGCATGGAGAAGCAGTGCCCTCCGAGAGCCTCCCAACTTTGATTGGTAATAAAATAATTATTTTAACCAGTTAAAAGAAGCTAAGAGATGCAGGGAGAGGAAACACACCAAGTATCATAATACAGAAACCAAATACCAAGTATCCCAACAGAAAACTGCTTAATACTTTCTATTCATGTTACTATTTAAAGCTCTGTTGTAGTTTAGAAAGCGCCAGCTTTGCCTCCTGGTCTGAGTAGTTGGTCCGCGAACTGCCGTCCCTGATAACCTTCAATCGAGCAGGCTCTTGTAGATAAACCAAGGCACCAAGAGCCTTCCAAGAGTCCATAAGCTGCCTCATCCTCCATCGCTTGTCCATCGTAATCTTGCATAAATCGGATCTTGCAATGATGGAGAACGATTCAACTGACACTGGTGTAGTAGGTCGGGCTTTGATAGCAATAGCCTGGCGCAGTAAAAAATTACCTACGTAGATAAGAATTGGTCGTGGTCGGCGCAAGTTAGACTGGTCTGCTTGATTGAGAAAGATTGGCAGCCTATGTGCCCATTGAATTTGGGAGTCCCAATCCCAATCTGCTAAATCAGGGAAAGCCTTCTGAAATATTTGAACAATAAATGCTCGTGGATCCGAACCTTCACTGCCTTCCGGGATCCCAAATATTCTCAGATTATTCCGGCGCTGCCGGTTCTCAAGATCTTCAACCTTTCCCTGTAGAACATTAAGTTGAGTATCATGCTCCCGAAGTAGCTTAGTGGAGTGTGACACCGCGTCCTCGTTATCAGACAATCTTTGCTGTAATATCGTCAGTTCAGTTGTAAGTTCGGCCACCTTACTAGTTACTGCAACTAATGATTGCTGAATAATAACATTGTCCGCCCTAAGCTGTGTATAGTATTCCTGCGCTTCAGATCTTTGTGCTGATAATGCATGCATAATTGAGGCTAATGAAGGTTCTGATGTTGATACTGCTCCTGATGCATTTGCAACTGCTGGAGCACTCACTGGCACATAGAACTCCTTTGCCAATTGTATTGAGTCAGACAGATCAGCAGCATGAGAGCCCCCAATAACTGACGTTTTTTAGTTAATGCTCCGTTATAGGCGGAGAGGAAGAAGAGATCTGACCACCAATAGTTACCGGATTTTGCCCAGAGCCAGATAGCCTCGAGACAATCGCTTTAACTTTCCCCTTCGAGGTCACCCATTTGCGTAAGGGGCTATCTTGATTTTTTGCTTTTGCTTTGGAATGTGCTGTTGTCATTGCGCTACCTTGCTGTTGAAATATATTGCCATTACTATTAGGTTCAGTAGCTTTCCGGCCAATTCTAACTTGTTTGGCAGCTTTAAAATTGCGTTTTTTCTTTTTAGCAGACACAGGTTTAGTAGTCTCCTCAAGCGAGTGCCCAGATGAATCATCAATATTCATTGATGGCGGGGAAAAAGTTGACTCGTCAGCAGTAATAGCTCCTGATTCAGCATGCCCACGATGCGGTTTGATAATTTTCGGTATAGATAGTTCTGCTGCTTCCGGAGCACTCAATCGCCGATATTCTGGCAGATATGTATCCCCCTGCCGTGTTAATTCCATTTCGTGATTTACCAGCTCGGCTGATGGACCATTCGTAGACTGCAGATTAGTTTTCCTATTTTCAATTGAGCCGGTTATAGCAGAATCTACCAGAGCTAATGGCTGGTCTACTGGCTGCCTAAGCTTAGTTGTAAATGTAGCATCAATTATGTCGGTTAAGTGCCCTTTGTCTGTTGATGACAAAACATATGAGCCTGTAGAGGCACCGGCATCATCACTCACCTCGATAGATAACAAATGAGGCTGTGCTATACCGGCTACCTGTAGTAAAGGCATCGGGGATCCGGCAGCAAGTCCCCCATCGGGTTGAATCTCAGCAGCACTTCCCATAGCGGTCTCCGACTCTGCTCCCTTCGCCTAATCACCCATAGCCTCAGGTGAGCCCCCAAGCCCGCGTTGCACCACCTCCGTTACCATCTCTGCCATGGCGGCTTCAGGAGCGGCGGCGAGAAAATCTGTAGCCTTCCCTGAATGAAGCAGTCTCATCACCGGTCTTCCCACTCATGGTGCACCTTTCTTAAGTGTACCGTCAGTCAAATTTGTAACGAGGTTGGCAGCAGAGACCGCTGCGGAGTTTCGGGTTGAACGTCCAGCCCGCGGCACATTCGGTTTAGGAGGAGCCATAGGCTGCCGGACTGGAGAGAAACAAGCAGGCAGGCCAGGCCAGTAGAACACAGAGCACCGCTGACCACTCCGGCGATGTATGCAGCTCCGGGTGTTTCCGAAGAGAAATAGATGCTGGGCGTCTCGTCGGAGCATTAGAGGTAGATATTGCTTTTTCTCCTAGTTGCTCACATCTCACGCATCAAAGAGAAAAGGGGTGCTCTCCCCTTGCCATTGTCGTTTAATAGAGAGTTAATAGAAGTTGGTAATGATTGCAGTTCAGCGTTGTGTTCAGCGTTCAGCATTCAGTCAGGAGCACTCTTTGAACACTGCTTCTCGCGGCTGAGTCAATCCGCCATCTTCCTTTTCCGGATCCTCAGGATCGTGCACCTACTTTACCGGGTTTTACATATTATTCCGGGCCTCATCGACACTACTCAAGAATAGATTTAGTTTTTGTGAGTAATAGTATTTTAGCAACGTCACAAATAGAGGTCTGTCCACGGATAACATCCGATCATAACCCGCTTTTGACCTGTTTTCAGTTCTTAACTGAGGATAAAAGTAGCCGGCCTTTCTCATTTCCAAGATATCTGTTGTCTGACCCTCAATACATTACATATACTCAAAGGGCTCTTACTGAATTTCTACAATCTAATATGGATACTGCCTCTCCTTTTATTATATGGGATACAATGAAAAGCTTACATACGTGGCTCTACTCAGCAGTATATCTATCATTTAAATAAAACCTCTCAAAACAGTCTGAAGGAAGCCTGTAACCATTAAAAAAATTAGAACTAGCGCATGTGGAGGAGCTTATGTCTAATGGCTCAAATAGCGAGTCAATATATTCCTCTTTAATAAACACCCAGGTGCTTTTGACTCGGAAGTTCAAAGAGAAGAGCGCAGCTGCTTTTAATAAAAACCGTTCTAATCAATAGGAGTATGCGGATCAGGTCGGGAGGATATTAGCTTACCAGATTGCAGATGAAAAAGCTAAAATACGGATTGACTCAATTGGGGGTAGAGATGGCCAGTTACATAATTCCACTAACTCAATTTTAGAACAATTTATTCAATTCTATATGGAGCTTTACACTCACCCCGACGATGTCGATGTAACTCTGGTGGAAGAATACTTACAATTAGGGGATCCCCACTCTCTTAACTTGGAGGCAGCTGAATATCTTCAACAAGATATAACTGAAGAAGAAATTACATCTGCTATAGCTGCGTTGCCAGCAGGCAAGGCTGCTGGGGATGATGACCTACCAATAACATTTTATCAAACTTTTAAAAGCTTTATTCTTCCGTTAATCTGTGTGGTTATGCATCAGATTGGGGAATGTATGGAAGCTCCCAAGTCTTGGGATATGACCAATATTGTTTTTTTCCTTAAAAAAGGGAAGGCGGCGGATGACTGTGGGTCTTATCGCCCAATATCTCTCATCAATTCCGATGCTAAAATCTTCGCCAAAGTGTTGGCTAACCGCTTGGCGCCTTATATCCCTGACCTTGTATCCGAACACCAACATGGATTTATAATTGGCAGAGATACTACTGCACATGTTAATACAGCCATAACTGCTTTCGATATTGCTAACAGGACATCTCGTAACTTGGGGATGATCCTGTTAGATGCTGAAAAAGCATTCGACTGGGTGGTATGGTATGGGATGCATTATGGAAGATATTGACTAATAACGGTTTACCGGGCCGATTTTTTTAATGGATCCGGGCGTTATATATTAACCCACAGGCTAAACTTACATATGTTAATCTGCATTCTGCTCCATTTCCGATACAATGTGGCACAAGGCATGGGTGTCCACTTTCCCCCTTGCTGTTTGCTCTATATATAGAGCCATTTATTAAAGCATTAAATCGGAATATTTATATCATCCCATTTAGAAATGGAATGTATCAACTTAAGGCTATCGCGTATGCGGATGATATTGCGGTTTTTACATCCGACCCAGTAACAGCATTGAGCGCCATACAGAAAGAAGCGAAAACTTTTGGCTGTTTTTCAGGATATAAACTAAATGCACACAAAGCCCAAGTTCTGCATAACCTAGAATTAACAACACCTATAACTGGAGGCTGCACTGTGGTAACGTATCTGAGGGTTCGGATCTCTTCCATTGTAGAACAAATATGGAGACTTAATTATGAAACATTACTCCACTCGGTTATAAAAAAACTTAAGAGTTGGAACAAACTTCCAATAACTATTATTGGCAGGTCTAACATAATTAAAATGACAATTTTACCTAAGTTCTTATATTTATTTCGAGCTATTCCTATACGGGTCCCCAATTACTTTTTTTTAAAACTTGAGGGCACAATCAGTAGTCTTATTTGGGGCTATAAGCAAGCACGTCGTGCGATACGCTCTCTTAAATTTCCTTACAAGTTTGGAGGTCTACAACTTCCTGATTTCAAACTTTATTTTTGGGCAGCATTCACTGGGCGTTTACAAAGCTTATTAACCGATAAACAGCCATACTTCGGCCTAGTATTAGCACTTGGTACAGATAGCAAAATGTTCCTGTACAGGATTAATGATCCCAATTATTATAAAAGAGTCCGTTTTAAGACTATTAGGGATATGGTTTGTATATGGCACGAAATCCTCGACTATTCTTCACTCACTTTTGAAGATCTCAAAAAGCACGATCATTTTAAACTATGGAATAATCCATCTCTCCCGAGTATATTTCATGCTTTTATTGCTCGCAGTTGGGCAAGATTTGGAATTGTAAGATTGGGCCAGCTGTATGATCACAGTGGCTTTTCTACCTTTGCATCCCTGCAATTTTCTTTTGGTCTTCCACACCACAAATTTTTTTAATATTTGCAAATTAGAGATTACTTTTCAAAACGGCAATTGCTGCAACTTCCACACTCTCATGAATTACTAACACACTTATTAAATCTTTCGCTTAAAGCTAGAATCAGCACAATATACTTACAGCTCTGCCATTTGAGAAACGCTGATACTAGCCATTTAGCCAATAAATGGAGTCGGATACTTGGTATAGCTACAGATACATCTGAGATTGTGTCGGCTCTGGATACATTAAATAATTCTATTCACTCGATCAATTTAAAGCGGCAACAATTTCGTACTATCTGTATGTTATATTATAATCCTGAGAAAATCAGTAAATGGCAACAACCACAACAGGGAGCTGCTCGAGTTGGTGTGGATAGAACATGCTGTCCTAAATGTGGCCAAAGGGCAGCTGACATTCTTCATATGTTCTACACCTGCTCCATGTTATGGGAATTTTGGGAGAAGGTCACGCAATATGTTGGCCAATGCTTAGGATTTAATTCATCTTTCACTAGTAAAGAGATTATGTTGGGGTTTAAGGCGTGTGATAACTCTGCTACTAGGAGCTTTTTATCTATTGTATTAGTTGCTGCCCGACTTTGTATCGCGAGAGAATGGATTTCGTCTAACCCTCCTACTTTTTTTGAATGGTTGGCTCTTATGAGAGACATTTATGAAAGAGAACGAGCACTAGCTAAAACTAGAACTATTCGCTCATTGCAAAGATTTGGTCATATATGGAAATATTTTGAGTGAACTAGGATGTTTTTTTTGGTTTTTTCTATTTGTTCTTTGTGCTTTCTTCTTCTTTGTATCCTTGAATGTATTGTACCCTCTGTTTCAAAATAAAAAATATTTAAAAAAAAAAAAAAAGAAGATTTGGCCCGTACTTTATAAGGCTTGTGAAGGTGTTATATTCTTGTCCATCGGCCAGGGTTCTGACCAATGGGGTTCGGTCAGATGAGTACTATTTGTTGGTGTTGGCCATTTTTTTCGGTTAGGTTGTTAGGTACGCTTCCTCTGCTTTTCCCCTTGCTCAGTGTGGTTCCTTTTGTGCCCACGCACATACAGATAAAGACATCCACTTTTAATTTAGTGTCGGACATGTGGGCGCTGTGCACAGCGGCTCCCTCCCAGGATTCGGTGTAGCCCCAGGTCGTCCCTCCCTAAAGTTCGGCTTCAATCACGCGAAGCCCAGAGGGCATTACGGGGGGTGCCGGCCTCAGAAATGCTGTGCACAGCTCCCAGGTAGAGCCTGCTCCATGCCCGGCCTCCCTGTGCGCATCACAGACCCGCAGGCTTCCTCCTGTCACTGCTCTCCACCCTCAGCCCGCCTGCCATCTTCCGGCCTCCTCCTAAAGGTCCTGGTCACTGCTCTCCACCCTCAGCCCGGCCGCCATCTTCCAGCGCTGTTCACGCTACGGCACCAGCAGCAAACAGATACAGGATTACTTTTAGCGCTTCCCTGACCATAATGTTTTTTTTAGTGTGTCTTTTAGCTGCCCAGAGGGCATTACAGGGGGTGTTGGCCTCAGAAATGCTGTACACAGCTCCCAGGTGCAGCCTGCTACATGCCCAGCTGCTCTGTGCGCATCACAGACCCGCAGGACTCCTCCTAAAGGTCCCAGTCACTGCTCTCCACCCTCAGCTTGGCCGCCATTTTCCAGCTCTGTCCACGCTAAGGCACCAGAGCAGCAAACAGCTCCAGGATTCCTTTTAGCGCTTCCCTAACCATAATGTTTTGTTTTTTACTGTGTCTTTTCACTGGAATTTTTGGACTTGCAGTTGTATTGCCCCTCCACCTTCCCATCCCGCTGCCTCTTGCACACACACCCTCATCCATAATTGATGCCTGCTTTGGGCAGATGCTTCGGCCCAGGGACTAGAGCATCTGCTAAATTCATTAAGTAGACAGGCAGCAGTATGGTGCAGCAGGTATGTCTCTTTATTTTTTTCCGCTTGGCACTGGTTGCAGGGAGGACACAGGGGGGGGTTAATCTCTCCAGCATCTCCACAGCCTCTTCCGAGTCCATTCGCTACTCAAGTCATTCAACACACCCTGAGCTGCTGCAGCTGCCCCTGCAATGCTTGCCATCTGGAGCCGAGACACCCTGCAAGCAGCAGGTTAACAGCAGCTTTTCAGCAGCTTATATACACTTCTCTTCTGCCGCTTCGTTTTCCTGTCCCACAAAAAACAAATGTCTTTGCTTTATTTAACTACAGCAGAGGAGAGGCTTCATTTTGCATACGTAATGCCACTTGAGAGGTAAAAACATACTGCTCTTGCGCTTTCATTACCCATGCAAGCATTGTCGCAAGATTCACTGCAGTATAAAGTTTATGCAATCTAGTAAATGTTGCATGGGGAGTTCAATGAGCTATGGAAGGTATATAGTGATGTAGGAGTGGAATATTGAATAATGGCCTTAATTGTGCTTGTGGAAAGAGGGAGGCAAAAGGTTTTGTGTGAGAGACCATAGCTGGAGTCATCCCTCTTTATATCCTCCCCCTAGCTCAGGCTTCAATCCCTTTGAAGAATACGACCCCCTCCCCAGCTCTACCAATGCCACCCACCTATTCCCAGCGCATGTCACCGGCCACCACAGTAACCCTTTGTTACGTTTCCGTCTTCAGTGAATGTCTTAGTCATCTGATGACTTAAGTCAACAGCAATTTCCATGGTGGCAATTGTAGGCTCACTCTTATAGCGAATACAAAACCACAAATGCCAAATTGCAAAGTTCTATATTGACTTCAAAGTCAAAATTACTGCAGGTTCCACTTCTGGCACTGTACCAGCTAACAGACATTGGGAGACAGATTCCATGGGGACTATGTGATCAGTCTTCCCGCTTCATAAAAATGAACGGTTAAACAGCAGCTAATAAGTACTGTTTTTTTTTATTTTTTTATTACCAGCGCACAAATTAACACTTATTATTTGCCTGTAATCTGGTTGTGTGCTAGAGGGTTGAACTAGGGGAATATGCTGCATTTTTTTCAGATAGGCCATGGCCATTCTTTTTAAGAATCTATGGGTATTTTATTGATGTTTTTTGCTATTAAAAATTGTTTACTTTTGCCCATAGCCTGTGCAGAAGTTTTGCTAATTGGGCCAGATGCGGGCAATCTTTCTAGAATGAAAAAATGCGCTCTGGAGGCAATATCGGTTTTATAAATTAAAAACAAGAGAACTATTGCTTTAAATTAACATTACTGAAACCCGCCCACATAACGAGAGGAGTCAAAGGAGCTGTGCACAAAACATCTAACGGAGTGTTCTGCTTTCTTTATTTTAAAACACAGCCTGTTGCCCAATTGTTTTCCAAATTACTTTAACTGTATAGTTTTTGATACAGTACTCTAGAGCTTGGACGAGTGATAGTGCACTTTAAAACAAAAAGTAATAGCAAAATAAGAACTTGTTCCAGCTTGGATTGGCTGGCAAGAAGACACTTCTCCAGGCCACTCACCGTTTCGAAGACATTTGCTTCAGCCTGGGAACCATGCGCTCGCGTAACTTATTTACATACAACAGAAGACTTGATGCTGCAGAAGGGCGCAGTTCAAGCTTACAGCTTCTTGTCGCACTCATAAGTTATATTCTGCAATACTCCCAGGGAGAGGCTTGCTTTTATGTACACACATTCTACCTTCCTGTACCTCCTCGCGCTCAGCACTGGTCCACCTCTCGCCTCCCCTCTGGGTGCCCCTCCCACTTGTCCCTCTCTCACACATCTCTCTCTCTTTCTGTCTCTCTCACGCATGCTTCCCCCCTCTAAACCCACGCTCTCCTCCTCTCCGTCTTTATGCGTCTGTGGCCTGCTCTCACCTTCTTTCTCTCATACTATTTCTGCTTTTCTGTCTGGAGTTCATTCACCACTTTGTGCACAAACTACCTGTCCCTTTCCATCTATTCTGTGCAGCTCTTACCCCTACATATTCACCACGCCACATAACTCCACTACACAAATACACTCCACACCACACAATTCCACACCACACAATTCCACAACAATTACAATTCGACCCGCTCTAAACCACATACATTCAGTCCACTTCAAACCATAACACATGGGAAAAAGACTATCTCCTGCAACGTAAATAGCTTTAACTCTGGAAAATTAGAGACTGATTGCATTGAAAATGCTTGTTGCTCTAGCTATGGAACCATTGGCCTGGCTCATTAGATGCGACGCTCAAATTCAGGGATGGCAATGGAGTACATCCCACGAGGAGCGTATAGCCCTGTATTCGGATGATGTGTTCGTATTCCTGGCACACCACACCTGTTCCGGCCCCCGATGCCTGCAAATTCCTAAACTCTTCGTTGAAGCATCCGGCCTGAAGCTTAACCTGGCCAAATCAGTACTGGTTCCACTACACATCTCCCGGGAATGTGTGGAGTGGCAAACGAGCATTCCAATCAGACATCTTAGCTTTCGCTACTTGGGGATCTGGGTGGCAATTCTCCCGGAACTAACCTGGTCCCTCAATCTTGCCCCACTACTAAAAAGACCAAAGATGATCTTCAGAAATGGCAGGCTCTCCCATTGAACCCGATGGGGAAAATCGCATTGTACAAGATGATGATACTTCCCGATTTTTATATATATATATATATATATATATATATATATATATATATATATATATATATATATATATATATATATATATATATATATATAAGTGCAGAACATATCTCTCCATGAATGACGACCTCGTTCCTCTGGGGAAACTCTAGGCCTCGAGTGGCATTGACCCACTGCCCAAAAGCCCCATACGACAGGGGGGATGGGGATGACCAATCTCTTTCTCTATTACATAGCCACACGCCTGATTTTGGTCAATGACTGGTTCTCGGGTGAGGGGGGGGTCAGATCCGGCATACCAACTAGAACTGGAAACATTGGGATTCTCAAAGATCCATTCAATGCTGTATGGTTCCCAATCACCTACGATATCCCGACTGTAACCAGGTCAGTCCTCCTTGCGGGGCGCTCTGCACTTTGACACACCTGCTGGGAGGCCAGAATCACACTGCAAGCACCCTTGTGGCAGGAAGAGTGGATTGGGGGGTGGCGTGGTAAGAGGGGTTCCAGAAATGGGACCTCATTGATATTACTCAAGTGGGCGACGCATGGAAGGGAGGACCAATCCGGATGTTTCAAGACCTGCAAAACGCATACTCCCTTAACACGCAATTTTATAAATATCTGCAGCTGCGACACGCCCTTACAATGCATATCCTCAGGGGCACCACTCTTCCCGAGTTCAGTCCCTTAGAAGCCAAACTCCTTATGGGGGAGCTGGGAAAGGGAGGGGTCTCCCAGATCTATAAATCCCTGGTCAATAACACCCCCACCAAGTTAGATCATTTGCAGACCCAGTGGGAACGATGGTTGGGACCTATGGAAGACTGGAGGGATGCCCTTATGGCCTCCAAGATAATCATGGTCTCGGCCAGGCTGAGACTGGTCCAAATCTACTATCTTCACTGCGCACACCTCACCCCAGCCAGGTTATACCGAGCGGGATGTCTTCCAAGCCCGAGATGCACACGATGTATGGAAGAGCCCGTAGACTTCTATCACAGGACCTGGTCCTGCGCTATCATATCGAAATACTGGGCCAAAGTGGGTAGTGAACTGAATGGGGTCCTGGGATGGGAGGTTCCACTTACGCCCCAAGTTCTGCTCCTGGGGATCCTAGACGGCATAGGAGGCTCCAGTGCAGACAAAACATTTCTGGGCACGGCCATCATGGTGGCCAAAAGGGACATACGGACTAGATGGAAGAGCCCTCCCCCCAACAATCACCCAACGGCAAAGAGGCCTAGATTGTGGGCTGCACAAGAACATCTGATATATGTAGCACTGGGGTGTCCAGCCAAATAAACCAGTGTGGGGCAAATGGCTAGGACTGTTGAATGGGCGAGGATGGAACATGGGGAATTACAACTCTGGACTTACTGTCTGATTGCAAGGTGATCCTACTGTATTGCAAGGGCGGGCTGCCTGGCTTATGTGTGGTGTGTATCAAACAGGGGTGGCCCATTGCCATGTACTGTTGTGTTTTTTTGTTTGTTTGAAAAAAGCCAATAAATTTGAGCATAAAAAAAAAAGTCACTATATTATACCTGCTTTAAGCATAATCAAATGGTCTTGGCTAACACAGACAAATAAGTCATCGGTGCGGCATTGGCTGCAAGCCTCGCCTTTGAGAGAGAAGAAAGGAAGGAAAACAAATGAAGGAAGGAAGGCAGACAAAAATGGAAGGAAGGTGGACAAAGAAGGAAGGCAGACAAAAGAAAGGATGAAGGGCAAAAAGGAAGAAAGCAAGGCAAAAAGGAAAGAAGTGAAGGCAAACAAAGAATGGGGGAAGAAGGCAAACAGAAAGAATGGGGGAAGAAGGCAAACGAGAAAGAAGGCAAGAAAGAAGGCAAGAAGGCAAAAAAGGAAAAAAATAAACTGCAAAAAATAAAAGGAAAGAAGGCAAAAAAGAAGGAAAGAAAAAGGCAAAAAGGAGGTAAGAAAGGAAAGAAAACTGAATAGGAAAAGAACGAAAGAAGAAAAGAAGGAACGAAAGAAGAAAAACTTTAGAAAAGATGGCAAGGCAAAAAAGAAATAAAGTAATTAAAGAAAGAAAGTAGGAAAGAAAAAGGAAAGAAGCAAGGAAGGAAAGAGGGTTAACAGTATAAAATATTTTATACTAAAACCCAAATTACACCATTCCTATGTTTAAATAAAACTGTTACAAGTATCCTGCAAATGAAACACGATAAAATGTGTTTTTCTTCCAGGGCAAAGTTTATTAAAGGGCCATTGGTGAAACAGAGTCCAGAAACACAATATGATACGCTGTGAAATAGCAGCAGTCCACTTTAAAAGGAATTTACAACTGGATTGGAAGGAGACAAGAACTGATAAAGCTGGATAGTGCACTGTGCTCACTTCAAATGCGTCCTACTATCACATCGGGCAATGTTGGCACTAAACGGAACTAAACTATCTTGTTTGCAGATATGCTAATTGTGAAAGAGCAAAATGCTGTCTCACAAAGTGACGTTCACCAGAGGCTAAAGTAGGGTGACCTAACGCTCCTTGCTGTATGCGGTCATGGACAGAAGCAAATGGGAATGACAAAAAAAACTGACCAATGGGTGTATTAAAGATACTATTTTAGTAAAATCAAAAATCTTAGCTAATGCCAGACCTAATAATGTGCTGGTTACTGTGTACCATGCACGTGTGGCCTTTGTCTGCCAGGTCAGTCCATTACACTGCTTTGTTTATGTACTTGCGTAATATTCATGGAAAAAGCAGCAACTTGTAGTAATGTTTGGGAAATATTTTTTATTGCAACAACCAGCTGATAGTGTGCCCCTGCATTCCAAAATACTGTACTGTCAGTGTGTGGGCTGCACCTATTTGAAAGCGGTTGTTGCTTATTCTGTAATCCAATGTTCCTCTTTCATTCTTAATTACGTAATATAATGTATTATTCCTTCAAATGTACCAATAGTCTGAGCAATGCATGCATCAGAAAGAGCTGTGCAAATATTTCCTATTAAAAAGTTGATTGAGCTGACTCTCGTAAATTGGTTTTATTCAGTATGGCATGATGCTTCTCTTTTGTATTTGGGCTTGCTACACTTACCCGTTGTTTTTTCCAAAACACTTACTTACTTTATTCTCAATATTTACCAAATAAGCTGTCTGCAAAGGCCTTCCCTTTATCATGTCAACTGACAGGACTGAATCCAAGAAACATGTTTTAGAGATGCGGCCTAGTGCTAGAGCAGCTGACTCTAGACCTGGAGAATCAGGTTGAACTTCTGGTTTTGCCTCAACTTGCTTTGATTCTGCGCAAATTCCTTAATTTCTTCATGCCAAACAAAACAAGCATTGGCAAAATCAATAGGTCTGGCCTTCACCAGGCTTTTGGGAATTCTTCTTTTGTTTTGTCATAGTTTTTGCAAAACTTTAATGTATGGGAAGCTTCCGAGTGTTTGTCAATCTAAAAAAAAAAAAAAACATTAACTAAAGTCAAAATTGTTTTTTGGTCTAAAAAAATAACAGATTACCATAGTATTCTCTGCCACTGAAGGGATCTACTTTGTGTGTGAATATGTTCATTGTGAAAGTGCAGCATGCCCAACTCATAGTGAAGTCAGCCAATGGCTAAAGCGGGCAGACGCATTGCCCCTTGCTGCATGCTTGAGTGGGTTGGAGAAAAATGTGAATGACACAACCACAGCCAAATGGACAAAGCGTTGCTGAAAACCTCTACAAGTGACTATGTTATACACAATTTTATTTAAATCAAAAGTCTTGGCTAACACAGATCTAAAAAAAAGCCAATAGTTCTGCCATTGCTTGCCAGTCTCTTGCCTTTGAGGAAAAAAGTAGGAAAACAAGAAACAAGCATTGGTAAATGCATTAGTTTTCGCCTTTGTGATTAATAATAAGCTGTTTTTTTTACAAGTTGTAGCTTGCAGAGTAGTTGTACGTCAGTTACAGAAAGTCTGTTAAAGTGTTGCGACTTGTTTGTGTACAAAAAGGCAAAATATATATGGTGTTGTTACTAGTGGTATAGTGTGGGTATGTGAAAAATGGGAGAGAGAGGGAAATAATAGAATTCATTGATGTAATAGCAAAATTATGTGTTTAAAGGAGTTGTCAACTTTTGGGCCCGGTGCCAATGCACCAGCTGCACCACTCAAATCATGCCCCTAGTGCCTGCAAGATAACTGCATTTGTGACTGCCCGTTTAGTAGTAAAATATAGCAATATTTGGTGTTGAGAGGAGTTCTGACAACTTTTGAGCCCGGTGCCACGCACCTGCTGCACCATTCAAATCATGGCCCTGTTGTCTGCAAAGTAACTGCACTTGTGACTGCCTGCTTAGTGGTAAAATATAGCAATATTAGGTGTTTAGTGGGGTGCCTAGAGCTTTTGGTCCTGGTGTTACTGCACCTGCTGCACCATTCAAATCATGACCCCATTGCTTAGATAAATGCACTAGTGACTGTCTTGTTTAGCAGTAAAATTTAGCAATAATCTGGGTTTAGTGGGGTACCTAGAGCTTTTGGCCCCAAACCCACTGCACCTGCTGCACTATTCAAATCAAGTCCCTTTTAACTACAAGATAACTGCAATTGTGACTGCCTGTTTAGTAGTTCAATATAGCAATATTATGTCTTTATATTGGTTCTGACAACTTTTGGGCCCGGTGCTACTGCACCTGCTGCACCATTCAAATCAGGACAGTGTTGTCTGCACTGTTGGTTTCCTGTTTAGGAATAAAATATAGCAATATTAGGTGTTTAGTGGGGTGCTTGGAGAGTTTGGTCCCGGTGCCACAGCACCTGCTGCACCATTCATATAATGACCCTGTGGCCTGCAAGATAACTGCACTTGACTGCCTTAGTAGTAAAATATAGCAATATTTGGTGTTTAGAGGAGATAAGACAACTTTTGGCCTTGGTGCCACTGCACCTGCTGCACCGTTGACATTATGACCCCGTTGTATGCAAGGTAACTGCACTTGTGACTGCCTGTTTAGTTTTACATTTTAGCAATAATCTGGGTTTAGTGGGGTCCTTAGAGCTTTTGGCCCCAGTGCCACTGCACCATTCAAATCAAGTCCCTCCTAACTGCAAGGTAACTGCAATTGTGACTGCCTGTTTAGTAGTAAAATATAGCAATATTATGTGTTTAGAGGAGTTCGGACAACTTGTAGGCCCGGTGCTACTGCACCTGCCGCACCATTCAAATCATGAACTTGTTGTCTAAAAGGTAACTGGCTGCCTGTTTAGTAGTAAAATATAGCAATATTATGTGTTTAGAGGAGTTCGGACAACTTGTGGGCCCGGTGCTACTGCACCTCCCGCACCATTCAAATCATGAACTTGTTGTCTAAAAGGTAACTGCACTTGTGGCTGCCTGTTTAGTAGTCAAATATAGCATAGCTCTTGTATATTAACTTTATTTTTAACACGCAATGTTTATTACAACATTTAGAATTTGATCATAATGACCAAATAGATCAAGTTGAAAAAAATCAATCCGATAATGCCTACAAAGTGCAAAGAAAGGTCTTGAGGCATGAATAGGAAATGCCACAAAAGTTCTAAGGCTAGAGCATCTGCTTTACACAACTAAGTAATAAAAAGGAAGCATTCCAGCATACTGTTAGAAGCTGTCTGCCTATCCTGTGGGAAGAGATCTTATCTCGACAGTGAATGGGGCGTAAACAGTGTGAACAGATTTAGTAGAAGTATCGTAAATGCGTGCAGCCAGGGGAAGTTAAAAAGAAAAAAGTTCCACACAAAAGCGAATGAACACAGTAATTCGGTGATGGGGAACTGATAAGAGCCTCCTTTTAATATATATTAAATACAAGAGATTTCACAAGCACAGCGGAAGCGCAGTGCAGGTGAAACCTAAAAAGGAAGTCAAGAAAGCAAGAAGGAAAGGAAAGACAGATAAAAGGAAAGAAGGATATAAGTAAATAAGGAAAGGAAAGAAAAGAAAAATGAAAGGAAAGGATAGAAAGAAAGAAAAGAAAGCAAGAAAGAAGGAAAGAAAGCAAGAAAGAATAGAAGAAAAGGAAAGCAAGGAAGAATAAATGAAAAGACCATGAGACTGAAATAAGGAAGGAAGGAAAGAAAAGAAAAATGAGAGAAAGAAAAAGAGAAAAGAAAGAAAAATTAAGGTAAGAAAGAAGAAAAGAAAGAAAGGAGAAGAAAACAAGGAAAGAAATTAAGAAAAAAGGAAAGCAAGAAAGACTAAAAAGGATAGGAAGAAAGAGGGCAAGAAAGCAGGAACGAAAGAAAGTGCGAAAGGGAAATGGAAAAAAGAAGGCAAGCTGGAAAGAAAGAAGGAAAGAAAGCAAAAACGAAATAGGGCAAGAAAGATAGATAAAAGGCAAGATAGATGGAAAAAATGAAGTAAAGATGGAAAGTAAAAATGAAAGAAAAAAAACAATGAAATAAAGTTGGGAGAAAGAAAAAGAAAGAAGGAAAGCAAAGGAAAGAAGGAAAATAAAAGAAAGAAAAAAGAAAGAAAATGAAAAGAAGGAAAGTCAGAAGGGAAGAAAGAAAGCAAGAAGGAAAGAAAGAAAGCAAGAAGGAAACAGTAAGAAGGAAAAAGGAAATTAACAAATGGTTACAACTACTGCAAATTTAACACGATAAAGGCTTAATAAATTCCTGGACAAATTTTATTAACAAACCGTTGGTGAAACCGAGTCCAGGATAAACGTGTTCTGAAGAATATTCTGCTAATGAATTCACTTATATATTATTGAAGCTTTCAGTTTGTGTACTGCATGCATAGCAAAAAGAGAATAATTTAAGAACAGTTTCAAATGGACACAATACGTTATGCTTTGAAATACCAGCAGTCAAAAACACTCAAAAAGGAATTTACAACAGGAATGACAGGAGACAGGGACTGATAAAGCATGGAATGTGGCCTGCGCTCCATGTTCTAAGCTCCACCTCTCCCTAATCCCACATGGCGTCATGAAAGGGCGTGTTCAAGCCATGGGTTTTCTTAGAAGGAATCCCGCGGGCCTGTGGCAGTGGAGGAGCAGCAGTTGGATCACTGCTGGGGAATGTGCTGTTACCGGTCCGCTGAAAGCTGCCGCCTCAGTGTTGGATATTTTGGAGTGGGCTGAGCTCGCCCCACCGCCAACGAGAAGTAAAGGTGAAAAATAACAAACATGTATACGAGCCAGAAATAATACATACGAAATGCACCTCAACAACTTTTTACTGCTTCCTTGTTGAACATTACAATATCAAGCACAATCGTTCCTATTTCGCTCAGAGGAAAGTTCTGAACAAATTGTTTGAAAAAGCTTGAACAAAGCACTATTGAAAATTCATACAACGGTGAGGCTCAGCACTTCAGTCACCGTATTCCCCTTTGGTCTCAATGCACACTTACTATCAACAACCACACTTTGTAAATACTCCACCTTCGCCCTCCCCACGGAGTGCCCCCTTATACTACCTTGATATCGGCGGACAATGTAAACAGTCGGCATAGCAGCAAAAGTAGGTTAAGCAGACGGGTCCCCATGTTGCGGAGACGAGTTTCTTCCCTTTGCTCCTCACACAAGGCTCGGGATGAAAGGGGCGAGGTTGAGGGGGAAGAAATACCCTTGTGCGGCACAAGCCTCTCAGCAACAGAGTAAACATATCAACATAGATGCGGTTTCCTCCGATTTAATGGTACAACGTTTAATTTTTTATCAAAACAGAAAACTGGCCAATGTCAATTCTTTTTGGCATAAGGGTGTCCTTAAAATGAGGATGCTCGGGCGACAGACTACAAAACTGCTGGTATATGCATTTTCCTGATAATGAATAGCAAAGAAATAAGACGACACTTATTTACCTGAAGTACGTGCTGCTGTGCGAAGGCCGCAGACATCCTCTGTTTTGCGTTTCTGTTGAAGATGCTTTGAACATTCGCTTATGCTCAGAGGAGGTACAGATGCCAGTACATAATCACTTCACTGTGGGTGGTAGTTGTAGTGCTGGAAATCTGCTGCATGGCTAAACACTTAAAAGGTTCCAAAGGCGAGACCTATCGGCTATGCCAACGTTTAGTCTTCACCTCGTCTTTACACTTTGCTTTTCTGCAATCATTTTACAATTTACTTAGCTCATGTTGTTTTTTTTCTGCCTTTCTTTTCCTATCCTCCGAGCTAGTTTCTTCCATCAGCACCAGGATACAGTTGCACTATAAAGATTGTGTAAATAAATAAGTACAAATGTAGCAGTTTGTAGTCTGTTAAACAGTAATGTGTATGCAGTCATGTTTATTCTGGTTGGGTTAAGTTCTTAGCTCCTGTTGTCACTATTAGCAACTTTAGAATATTTATGTGAGGGTTCTAAAGCTGGCAGTTGGATTGAGTGCGGGTCATGTCTTACCTGCAGAGTCCGCTGGGAGGCCTCTGCTTTCTCCTGGAATTCATTAAATCTTCCAAGCCCACTTTGGACTCCTGTCATTATACTACAAATTTGTTGGCAACGATCTGTACGAGTCCATATGAGGCCAACTCTGTTAAGAATCCACATACTCATCTTTTCAAGGTACCTTCTAAAGCAATTGGTTGCCTTGGACATCTAGCGTAAAGGGTGCCAGCTGGGATGCCGAGCCGAAAACGGGTCTCGCTGTACCATGGAGCAGTGTATGGAGAAACTCAGTGGAATGCAAAGGCTGTCTCGTAGTACAGAGGCAGGCCTGTCCTCGCCAAGAACGAGCTTGGCAGAAGTGATACGACTCATGAAAGGGTCAGTTATAAGGCCATCGTGGCAAAATATAAAGTGGCCATTAAGCACACAAAATCTCTTTATTGCAACAACAAGTTTGCATCAGCTAAATCATCAAGAGATCTCTTTAAGCCAATTAATCTTCTATCTGCACCATCAGATTCCTCCAGTATAGAGAGTTCCCAGGCCTTTTGCAATCGCATGGCAAACTTTATTCACACCATAATTCTTGATATTTGTAAAGACCTTGACTGTTTTAACTCCGAGTCTTACGCCCCCGCCCCACTTGAACCTTGCTCGCCCAATGTTATGCATCTGGGAGCTAATATTATATTTCCCCATCTTACAGCAATTTTGAACAAGGCTATTACTTCTGGCTGCAACCTCCAAATCTGGAAAAAAGCTGTTAAACGTCTTCTCAAAAAGCCCAATCTGTATTCTTCGATTTAAAAACTATTGGCCTATTTCCTTGATGCCTGTACCCACCAAAGTTTTTGAGAAACACCTGAATGTCCTGCTGATGAGTTATCTGGAACAACATCAATTGCTGGATGTCTCTCATCGGATTCAGGGCTAACCATGTGACTGAGACTGATTGGTATCAGCAGTCCTAGTAAGTAAGAGTTTATTTCAGAAAATTCATTCCATAAGACTACACACAATAAAACAATGATTTAAATGCAATGTTACAAAATTGTTAAGACTAATTGTGATCAGTTTAAGACCTAACATAGCATCTCTCTTTAAAAACAATAAAATGACAAGATGGCTCTCTTTAAAAAGAAATAGAAAGTGGAGCAGGTTCAGTAACCCAAACTAACAAACAGAGTCAGACATGCGCAAAGGAGGCAAACTGTATAAGCAGCCCATTTTGGCCTGAGCTAGAGTTTAAGACCTTTAGCTTTCCTTATTAATCCTTATTAATCCAGCCATTAATAAAAATTTGCTTAGAGCAAAGACAATGTAAATAGTTGTGCTGCCCTTCAAGATTGTCCTGGTATCTCCGGAAGCCATAGTACAAACAGAGTGGGCGTATCCATTTCCCTCTAGGCTTTGCGTATGCTGGGCAGAAGAATAATACCTGGTGTATGGATTCATTTGGAGCTAGCAAGCACATAGTGCATACGGGTGAGTGAACAACGCTCCTGTTCGAATTCCATAGGGCAGTAAATGACCCCAGCTCCAGTGTCTCATAGCAAAATTTTAGATAAGGTTTTTGCTAGTTGCTGGAGGTCAAGAAAGGTTTTATAAAATGGCCGGTCCTTGATAGACAAAAATTTATCTGTCAGCCTACCAAGTGAGGAACTGCGAAAGAGACTAGTGTATATGTGCTCCCAGTAGCGATTTTTTAGCAGCAGTTTAGAAGCAGCCTCCAACGAGGTGGGATCTGACTAAATGGATCCTAGGTCCAATTTTCAAACCATTAGTGGACGTGTTTGAACCAGGGAAAAGTCAGGGCTTTGTCGAGGACCATCAATTCCTCAACAGCCATCCGGTGTCGCCTCAACTCTTCTGTGCTCCACAACCTCACCCAATACAAAAGGGGCCTTAGTCTGGCAACTTCTCCCACTCTTTTTATGTTGACATCAAAGAACATCGGTTTTAAGGGAGTGCTCAATGGGAGATGGAGTAGCGAGCGGACAAACTTGTTTATGCTTATGGTGAGAGCATCTAGATTAGCATATCCCCAGAGTTCTGCCCCGTACAACGTGGCTGATGAGGCCTTTAGTTGGTAGAGCTCAAGAGCCGTGAGTACGGCTCTCGATGTTGTTCCCTGGAACCTCCTGTATATTGCTGAGGCCTGGTGTTGAGTCACAACACTTCCTTTCTCTATGTGTGGAGAACACAACGATTAACTCTCGAGAATTATGTCCAGTTACTCAAATCTAGATACTCGTCCCAGGTTTTCATTTGCCAGAGAGATAGCTTGCTTAAATGTCTTAGTCTAACCGTCATAAATTTGGTTTTCGAGATGTTGATCTTAGCTAGACAAAAAGCGTTAAAACTAGTCAAGAGCAGCTGGAGGTCCATCGGGGTCTGGGAGACTAAAAGGGTTTCATCAGCGAATAGGAGTGCGGGCACCCTAGCCCCATCCAGTTTAGGTGCATCTATATTCCCTAGGGAGAGGGCTTCCACTTGGTTGTTAATATATAGGGAAAAAAGGGTAGGGGCCAAGACGCATCCTTGCCTCACTCATCAGAATTCTGTCAGTTAATTGCCCTCCTGTTCCCCAATTGACTTGGGCACAGTTGCTCTGGTGGAATCTGATTATCTGGGTGAGGAGGGAGTCCGAGACCCCTAGATCCTTTAAAGATGCTCAGAGCAACCCCCTGGGAACCTGGTTAAAGGCTGCTCTGTGGTCAACAAATGCAATATATATGTATCCCTCTCTGAGTCTTGTATATTTCCAGAGGATGATCAGCAGCCTTAGGACTTGGTCGATAGTGCTCACTTTTGGCCTAAACCCTGCTTTGTATGGGGACACAATCTCTAGACCCTCAATACAATCGTTAAATTTACTTAACAATTGTCGAGCATAGATTTTCTGCATGGCATCCTATAGACTAATTGGTCAGTAGTTTGCCGGGTTGCCCTGCTCCCCCTTTTTAGGTCGAGCCTAGAGCAGCGCATGCGCTGCTTGCGAGACTTTTAGTAAGGGGGTTTGGAAAGCTGACCAGACGCTCGTGCGTCATGGCCTTTTTCCTGCGGTTACGCGCGCAGGGCCGACATCTGTTTCCCATTATCGTGCCCAGACGCGGGCACGATAATTGGAAACACATGCCTGCCGTGCGTGTAATAGCCCATGACGCACGAGCGTCTGGTCAGCTCTGCAGGCTGCCGCGCTCATTTCCATGCCAGTAGTCAACGCATCGAGTTTGAAGGGCAATGTCACCCTGCGTATTTAAGAGCACGTAATAATCTAGGTTTTGGGAGCATCAAACGCAGAGAGGGGCATTAATTCATGAATATAAAATATTAAACCGCTGTTGGTGTTTTCCTCTCAGCTCCAGGTTAAGCTCGAACAGCAGTCACGGCACTTTCGAATTACAGCAAGTCTCAGACTTGGTGTTGGGGCCGGTTGTAGTCAAAGAGAGACGGAACAGTCTGTCCATCGTCCGCCATTTCTTAGCTCTTGCCGATGTAAAGGATTGTTTGACCTGGTGGTAGAACTTGTAAGACTTCCAGAGGTTTCCATCTTTCCATCTGGGCTCCTCCGCAGGAAGCAGGGCCGTGGCCGGTTGCACCAATTCGGCTCACAATGTGGCCGTGTTTGGCTAAGCGCTCGTGTGTTTTGCTGCTGGAAATGAGTGGATCAAAACGTAAGGTGAGCACGCCTGGACATTTCCCGCTGTTTGCAAACTATTACGAACCTCCGTTCCCCGTTTTCATCTGTCCTTTCAGTTGTAGACAGAACAGTGGTCGATCTGGGCACTGCTCGCAGCTGCCATACACAGCATGGCTGTACATGTGGTGGGCACAGCACCAACCTGCTGTTAACGGTGCAGCTGTACATGTGGTGGGCACAGCACCAACCTACTGTTTACGGGGCGGCTGTACATGTGGTGGGCACTGCACCCGTCTGTTGTACACGGAGCGGGTGTCAGCACTGGCACTATGCCCCTCTGTTGTACACAGAGTGGCTATCTGGGCACTGTCCAGAGCTGCTGTACACGGAGCGGCTGTCTTCGTGGCACTGTGCCCCCTGTTGAACACAAAGCACTGTCCATCGGGGCACTGCCGCTAACTGTTACACATAGAGCAGCTGTCTGCGTGGGCACTGCACCCCTCCATTGTACACGCATAGGCTGCCCATCCGGGCACTGTACCCTCTGTTGAAACAGAGCGACTGTCCCCCACAGCCCCCTTATACACACGCTACTGCACTTCTAGGCACTGCACCCTACTGCCGTACACACAGCGGCTACCGTCTAGGCGCTCGAGGCACCCAACAATGTACTGCAACTCTCTAGGAGCTGCACCCCTCTGTGCGCTGCCCCTCTGTGCACTGCCCCTCTGCTCTACACACAGCGGCTGGTGATCTAGGGGCTGCACTGTCGTCTACACACTTTAAGTACTGCGCCGCTCAGGTGTGGGCACGGATGCTGTGGGGGTTGCTCCCCATTATGTATTGCACATTACTTCTGTGCACAAAGCTGCAGGCCATCCAGGCGCCAAGCTGCCGCAATCCCAGAGCGAGGTAAGGCTGGTGTGTGCGGGTACTACTGCCCTCTATGGGACCCGGCGTCCCCGCTGTGGCACACGCGGGTGCAGGGTGCCACCCCGGGACACCTCGTAAACCATGCACAAACACTGTGTGTGCACCAGAGAAGGGTGTGAATGGGATGGGTGTGGTTAGGGAGCCGCTAGCGGGCACTGGTGGTTGGGAGGGCGATTCAGCCCCTATGGTGGGCACAACGGGTCAGTGTGTGTGCTGTTGGACTGGAGGTCACGGGGTCTTACCAGGTACTGGGGGTTCTCAACGAGACGCAGAGGACAGTCAAAGTTTAGGAAAGCACTAGCTGTACCGGGGCACCAGCAACAGCGCCCTTGGGGTGTCACTTCCTACTGCCGCCGGGCACTCACCATTGCATTCAGATGTGGTGCCTCCACCGGGCAGCGCCAGCCCTCTAGGAGCTGGAAAAGAGCGCAGCAAGAGGGCCTGTTTAATTGTTCTTTTTCAGAGGGCAGACTTCACACAGCAAGGTTTCAAGGCGCTGCCCATAAGTGAGTGTGAAAACACCAGCCCGAAGTCAACTATGTGTGGACTGGAGCCGTAACAAAGCGAATACTACTTACAAATGCACTCGGTCTTTACAGATCACCCCACGCGGTAAAATTTGTTTTGGGGTATTATTTGGGAGGGCGTAAACGGGAAATTGTCTATAATGCCTTACACACTTGTGATGAAAACATTGCCCTTCCGGTCCCCCTTGCCTCTTCAAATGCCCAAGTCCTGCACCCTCATTAAGTTCCAGGCCCACGTTAAGAGCCCTGTTTCCTGCGCCTCATTACCAGGCGCTAGCTGGCTCCCTCGAGCTGCCAACTTGCCTTTCCCCTCTGCAGCCTGCAGCCAGTCCCCAAATTGCCAGGCTCTGTAATTACCAGAGTGTGCCTGTTTAAGTTACAAGCTTTTTTTTTTTTGAACTCTAAATGAAACTCAAGGAGGGACCTGTCTGTCCTCTGCTTATCTAGGGAGTCACTTTCTGGTCAGCCCTCTCAATTTAACTCTCTTATATTTAATCAGCATTAAGGTATTGCTTGTCCTTAAGAGCTTTGGCTAATGGGGTTACTGGACGCTTTGTCGGTCTAACGTTTCCTTTTATCATATATTTACCTTTCAAAAGCACAATTGGGGGCAGGCAGCGCATAACGTGCTTCAAAAAATCTGAAGCTATTAAAAAGTCGGGGAAAGAGTTAAAAGGAAGGAAATGGTGCCTCGGTGTTTAGTGCAGGGACTAAAAATGTAACAAAAGCAATTCTGGAGTAATGCATCGGATACATCAATTTATATAAAGGTATAATCCGTTTGGGTAACTACAATGTTAATGGATTTTAGAGTTGTGCTGGTTTCTGAGTCCTAGTATTTTGTTACAGCGTAATTGGTACGAATCTGATTTATTGTGCGGTTTTCAGGACGAATGTTAATGGCCCGGGGGGAAAAATAAACACCCAACTGCAGAATTACAGAAATAGCTGGCTTGGGGAAAGAGTGTCCTTTTGATAGACCTTGCATTCACGTTTGTGCCCCAGGGTGCTCGTTTACCAGGTGTATTGCTTTCTGATGAGGAACTCTAGCTAATCACTTTAGCATTCTCTAGATTCCAGTCCATAGAACTTCTCTTCCACGAGCACCCGTAAACAATAATATTTTTTTCAAATCATGTATTTTCAGCGATATAACCACCGAACGCCCTGATATTATATTAAAAACAGAGCTTTGGACTATACCATTTCCTGCTAAAAGGCAATATTTCTCTCCATGTGTTCCCATACCTGGCATGTCACAGTTTGGTGCTTACTTTCCCTCCATGTTGAAAAACAGTAGATGTTTCACCACCCAGGCTAAGGTGCTGCATAGCTAAATACATATAAGGTCCCAAAGGCGAGACCGTTTGCATTGCAAATGCTTGTTAAAGATGGGTATGATTTCTGCCCCTTTCCAAGTGTCAGGGATAGGGGCTCCTGCTGCTACAGCATTAGTCAACCAATTGACATAGGGAACCCAGACTGCAAAGTCATGACGGAACAAATCTCCAGGGATTTCATCTGGACCTGGGGCCATACCCAGTTTAATTGAGAGAATGGCTAGCCTAGTCTCCTCAGGCGTAAAATATGGATCTGGACTAATGTGATTAATAAAAAGAGTGAGTTGTGCCTGGGTGTCCATCAGGGGCTGCTCATATAATCGGGAGAAGTGATCCACCCAGGCCCCTGGGTTCAGATGGCAGTCTAACTCTGGGGTTGCAGTCCTACTCCCGTTGACAATTTTCCAAAAGAGGGAATTATCTCCAATTTTGGTAGCCATCACTAGGTCCCCCTCCTAAGATGCTTCTTCCCAGGCTCACCAGGCTTCCCTAATTGTCTTCTTATGAAGGCATCTGAGAGCACGCACCTCTTACAAATTATTTTTTAGAGCATCTATTAAAGCCTTTTTGGCATGGCGGCACGTTTTTGTGTACCATGGGTTACTTTCAACTTTGTTGGTCTTTGGTGTTATTTTCTTTAGAGATGGCCTGGTCAGGATTGATTTCAAGGCTAGTACCAGTTTTGTATGTACATCTGTGGTGGGAGCCCGTAGAGAGGATTGGGCGGAGGCTTCAGGGAACACCCCTACAAAGGCTTTATATATTTCTATGAGGGTTCCTTGGTTATTTAGTACGGCAGGTCATTTAACGGACCTGCGGTTATTCGCCAATGTTGGGGCTATAGGTAGAGAAGCAACTATATGAAGGGATTTAGGGCCATGGCACCGTAATTTAAGACATAAGGGGTAATGATCACTTTCCTCCCTGGAGTCTATGTAGAAATAATCCAGCATGTCCCACACAGAACCCCTGATTATGATATAATCTATTTTTGAACGATACTGGCCCTTCCTATATGTGGGAGCTCCCCGTTTATCAGGTGTAGACCTGCTGTTGCAGGCTCTTAACCAGTTTGCCAGAGTAAAGCTTACAACCTGCAAAGCTGCGACTGAACTGGGAACTAGCTGCTTTGTATTAAGGGATGGAATGCCTCAACTCATCTTCCTCTTCTAAAATCTTGTCATAGACATATATAGGTTCAAAATTTATATTGAGGTCGCCCCCATCACTATCTGGTCGCTAGGAACTATTGCATGAACAGACTGTTGCAAGATGGCTAGAGTCGGTGATTCCATGCTCCTGCTTCTAGGCCTGCAATACACGTTGTATAAGTATGTGCAACTCCTCTTGGGAAGAATAATTTTTAAACCCAGAACATTTGGGGAGACTATGTCCAAGTTCAAAATACAGAGGTTTAGGTGCATTTTTATCCAAATCAATAGCCCCCCCAAAGGCCCTTCCATGGGTAGAGGGTAGGGCATTAGCATGGTAGGTGGTATAACCTTGTTTGTGGCCCAGGTTTCTTGGAACATGAAGATATCAAAGTCTTCTAGGTATTGCATCCAGTCTAGGTCTATCAGATTGGGCTTGATGCCTGCAATATTACAAGAGATGATACTCAATGGGCCAGCAGACATAGTCAAAGGGCCAGAACAAGAAGAATCCACTTGCGATGCGACTGGGGGGGAAGGAGGCATTCTGGAAGGATCCAGGTCACCTGGCCACAAAAATTAGCCAGGTGTATGCGACACTAGGTTGTCTGGAGAGATGGCGCCATGCAGGGAGTTATGCCCAGACTTTGAGGTGTTACAGGTGAAAGCGACTGAAGTGGGCAGGAGTAATAAGAGTTTTTTTAGCCCTCGTTAGTAAGCATAATCCTGCACCCATGGGTAGCGTCTAGTGCCACTGTCAGTCTTGCGTGTCTTGAGTTGATAAAGCCCCGAAGAATTTATGTGTTGGGATGGTAGAATTGCCTTGGGTAGGATTAGCAATGAGCCCCCCAGGATAGCTCTGGGGCCTGTTGCTAGAAGAGTGGGGTTTAAAGGAAGTTAAAGTTGTGTACGGGCCCCTTGGTAAGACTTGTGGGTGTAACGGGGGACCAGACCTAGTCTCATATCTTCCCGGCATTCTGGGGTGGTAAAAATGACCAAGTAGGACAATTGATGAAGGAGCAGGGTAGCCCTTACGGCTAGCCCTGCCGCCCGAGATAATCAGACGATTAGCCAGCTCAGGGTTCCGACAGTTTACTACTATACAATCCCCTTCAATAAGTTACCTGGAAGGGGCCTACCCACCCCACTCTCCTCACCATCAGAATTTCATCATATTCATCGATGGACAAAGCAGTGTTTCTAGTAAGCCAGTGGCATACTTTGTTTTATAGGACCCAAAAATTCTCCTCCCCGTTATCTTTAGCCGGGGGCATCCCCACCAGTACTGCGACATAAGGACAACAAGCCGGTGGTAGAGATAGAGTCTCCTGCAATGGAAAGGGCTGGGGGGGAAGGTGGGGGTGGCTGATTGTTCTGCTGGTTTTTGTCACTACTGGTAACCAGTTTCTGGGGGATTTGTGCAATGATGCCATTGTCCCCTGTGCTACCTAATTTACCACGTGATTTTTCAGAAGGCCTCTCTAAAGAAAAAGGGGTTCCATTGGCCAATATAGAGCTAGTGGATTGAATTTGGGCTTGGGTTTGGTTGCTAACTTGGTAAGGGTTAAGGGTGCCCTCACCATTCGGGTCTGCTGCCGGAAGGGGAGAGGGAGAAGGAAGAGAGGGAGGAGAAGCAGATAGAGAAGGTAAGGTGGAAGATTTTGACACAGGGACGGCATCCCTCACCAATTTCTCAAGAGCCACTAATCTAACCAAAATGGGTGCAATAGCAACAGTAAGCGCATCTTTAACTTGGTCCATTATCCCCCCCAGCGCGTGGTTAAAGTCTTTAGGAGTCAAGCCAGCTAGTTCGGGGGGGGCGGGGGGAGGTGCTGGTATCTGGATGCTGGAATTAGCCAAGTTCCTGTTAGATTTACGACGCTGGTTGTTTTGGCTAGCTCGGGCAGAGCGTGACTTCCTTCTCCTCCTAACCACGGACTCACTCAGGGTAATACTTAGTGATGAGATCAGACATATCCTCAGGCGATGCCTCAGAAGCAGGGTCTGGGCCACACCAAACTCCTGACCCTGGGCAGTTAGTCTCCTACAGAATTGGGCCCAAGACTACAGGATCAGGTTGATGAGCCATCGCCTCCTGCGTAGCGTCTTAGGGAGTATAATTTATGCAGTCAGTAATAAAACTCTGGCGTTCCCTCACGTCCCAGGAGAATCGCCTCTCGGCCAGCTCTATCTCCTTTGAGACTACGCTAACCGCCCAGGACAAGAAAGCAACCAAAGTGGTGCCAGTACGAGTACCGAGGCCGGAACCAAGGCCATGTCCAGGCGAGAGCGGGCTTGTCTCCATAACCTTCTTCTTCTTCACCTTCCCCACTGTTAGTTTACGCCCACCCATGGTCCTAGGACGATACAGGAACGATACAGGGGCAAGGCGACTGGCGAACGTCTATGAGGCGAACACAATTTTGCGAAGGTTCCTCAGGGCTCCTAGCTGAGCCCTACATTATTTAACTTATATGTTTCCCTACTGGTGAAACTTATAAGGTCCTTTGGGCTTCAGGCTTTGTCCTATGCTGATGACACACATAATTGTGCCTATCACTAAGGACACAGAGGCAACTGCTACCAACTTCAAAAACTGTTTGGAGGCAGTGGCCATTTGGATGGGTAAAAACTACCTTAGACTTAACAGAGACAAGACAGAGGTCTTGATCTCTGGTAGCCAACCATCCATATGGACCCAGTTGAAGTGGCCCAATATGCTGGGTGAATTACCCACCCCTACAGACTCAGCAAAAAACCTTGGAGCTCTGGTTGACAACAATCTATCCTTCGATCTTCAGGTTAACCAGACAGTTTCAATCTGTTTATGGGTGATCAAGACTCTTAGGAAAGTGTTTCTTTTCATTTCCTTCCCAGCACGGAAGCAAGTGGCCTTGGTTACATCCAGGTTGGATGATTGTAATGTGCTCTACCTGGATATTCATAAGACCAGTCATAGCCAAACTGCAGCTTGTCCAAAATGCAGTGGCAAGATTGATTCTTGATTTTCCCAAATTTCAACCAGCATCTGCCGGGATTCGGAAATTGCAGTGGCTGCCGGTGAACAAATAAATCATCTTTAAGGCTACATGCATTGTCCATAAGGCACTGCATAACATCGGGCTTGATGCTATTAAAAATGTGTTCCAATGGCACACTCCATCCAGTCAGCTGCGATGTGCAGGGGAAAATCTCTTGATTATTGCTAAGTATCGAAAGACTAGATAGGGAGGCAGAGCCTTTTCAGTGACTGCATCTAAGCTTTGGATTCTCTTCTTTATTCTAGATCCAGTCTGCAAGCTCATGCTCCTTTTAGTAAAGCCTTAAAAACCTGGCTTTTTACTCAGTAACAGATGTTCCCGGGGCTGGAGGTAATGTAATACTTCTTCCTCTCTTCCTTCCTAAGACTAACCGCTGGGATGTAGTGGGGTAGATTAGGAAGTATCGGAAATGGAGGTACAGAAATAAATCCTCCCCACTTGTCATATGGAAATATAGCAGCTGTTACAAGATACCTCACAATTAACCAAAAAATGGTGTTTGTGTCCTCATGTGGCTCGGTTATAATTGGGTGGGAGGGATGAGGAATATTTAAACCTGTATTATTGGTCTACATGTTTCAGCCCCTACCTGTCCTCTCTTAAAGTGCTGTGAGCTTTCTTCAAGACATACATATATGATTCCCTGTATGTTTCGCCTCTATTAGGTGTTACATAAACATTAATCAATACTTGGCCGTATTCTTGACGATCCTAAGCAGGCACACACAAATCTTGAATACTTAGGGTTCTATTAAAGGCCTATGAGCGTAGGCCACAATGGGGCCATCTCTCATGTTGGCCTCCTCCGACACTGCAGTCATTCTCCACGGCATCTAGATGCCTATTAAGGCCCACGAGCTTAAACCTTTACTGGTGTTGATCTCATAAAATACTTCAGAAAACAGGAAAAAGGACCTCTCACCTCCATCTCCGTTTTGACACCAGTCTACTGGGATACTTTCAACATTTGGTGGAACAAGACCCCCACCCCAGCCAATAATCTCATACAACACTCTCTCAAACCAATGCACAGGAAGGCCTCTGTTACTGACCTCATTGCCAAGCAATACTTCATTCACACCTGTGACTATCAACTTGCACTGGCACTTCTGAATACCTTTCTCAATCTACACTTATACTGTTAATCCAAATGTTCAAAGATCACAGTACAGGCAAAGATAACTTGGCCACTGATAGCTTCTCCTCCGTCAACTAACCACATGCCTTTACCAACATTCAGCTAAAAATTAAAAGAATGCGTTTCAAATTTGCTATCTTCTCCACAATGGCCCTTTTTATGAGTGGCAGGTTAATAGCAAGGGGATCGGTAATTATAGTTACAGGACCCATCTGTATTATAATACTACGTGTTCACACAGTTGCTGAAAAACATACATGAAACGTTGCAGAAATACTAAATGCACCATTTTCTTCTACAGAAAGTCATAATCCACATTATTTCTAGGTCCCCAAAATTATCAGGACCCACATTAATGATAATTCTGCAATGTGAAAAATATGAGGCCACTCATAATGAAGGCCTAAAGCCTCCTGTATACATTCTTAAATCAACTCTGATACAAACAGAACACCTCAAAAAAATTCACTGAAATCATCGTCATAAAACAACTCCGTCCCCACTCAACTGGATAAAACTAGATGCTATGAATGTGCTTCCTTTTTCTCTAACAATTTCAACCCTAACAAAATAAGCTTAATTAGTAATCAATTAGCTACTACAACCGCACAGGCTCTTGCATCAAAACACTCACCCCTAAATGACCACATTCCCCATAATCTGCAACCTCAGTTGCCGGAGACGCCAAGCCTTCTGCATATTGCAGATGATCTCATCCTGTTATCTCATGTGAAAGAAGTACCCAAGACGTTGCTCCCACACAGGATGGTTATTTCAAATTATCCATACAAAACGAAGTTGTACCGCAATGTCTGAAGACGGCACATTTGAATAACACTATTTAAAAAACAGAATCTTGGCCACTCTAAAATTGAGATTTTACATTTCCTCTAATTGATTGCTGGACTTTGAAAGTCTAGTGTAAGTTTGGCGCTTGAAGATTCATCTACTGTTTAGGGTTTTCATTACCAGGTGCAGTTAATCAGGCGGACGTGTACTTGAATTCTCAGAGTAAAGCAACTGCAATGGTCTTCAAAATAACCCTGGCTTGCACATGCCTATAAATGTGCTTGAATATTAGAAACAATGTGAGCATTAATATGAATGGTTAGCCGATCTGTGTTACCAAAACACTACTGAAATCAGCAGTGCAAGTACTTAAACCTGGACTATGAATTGTCCTTACAGATATCCCCAAGTCCACAACAGCTTTACTAAAAGATATGGTTAAAGCCAAACTGATTACCTGTAACAAGAATGTTCCCAGATCAACTCCAGCCTCTCTTGACTGAATCTTCTCCCCACTTAAGTTAGACAAATTAGATTTTCTGGATTGCTTACAAATGTTGCCAACTATACCTCTGCCTCCTAATTAGCAGGCAAACATACATAGTGCAGACAGCCCTGTCTCTCTCATAACTACTCCGATATATTGCTGCATAAAAAGAATAAAATCACAATCTTTTTCAGTGGTGGTAGCAATATAATGGAACACTCTATTCAGACTTTTACTATTCCAATTTGTGAAGGAACCAAACACTTTCCAAATTAATGCATTTATAATCCACTCTCCCAAAGTTATTGTTTCCTCATACACACTAAATACATAAAATTGCCCCTTTCAAAATGGTAACAGTGATTTTAGAAATAAATTTACCTGTATATTGACTTGATAATCTGTGGGCCCATGTATAGATCCATACAGTCCAAAACCAACAATGGATATCCTTCTGTTTACTGTAAACCTTAAAGGCACATGTTACAGAGTTAAAAACATAGGACTCAACACTTCAGCAATGATTATTCAAAGAGTATTTTATTCTTATATGTCAGCATGACGGGCCTTTAAATGCACACTACATTCACCATGAACAAATAATTCATTAAATATATGTATTTGTCATTGTCCTCAACTTTAGCCCCTGCACATTAAGATATTTGTTGAACATTTTTCTTTTGAGAGAGAAAAAATATTTTAAATACATTGTTATGCTTAAGTTTCTGGATGAAGACAGGAAAAAATACACTTTCGTTGTGCCTGTCTGGAGTTATCAGGACTTCAAAGTGAGGCTTGGTTGTCTAGTTATCATGTGATCGCCCGCCATAATACACCAACACCAGTGCATTCCAGGCATTATATTGATGCATAATCAAGTATGATATAGGGCTAAACAACTAGCACTTTGATATCTGCAATAGATTCCTGGAGAGAACAAAAAGGGCACAACAATAATTACAATTCCTCATCTAGACTTTCTTTAAGTAGCAGCTTTTCCTCCCATTTTAAAAATCATATGAGGTCAATTAGTTTCACAATAATAAAATTAAATTCTAAATTGGTTAAACGTGACTTATCAGATGTTTGTGAATTCCATCTAGAGACAGGTTACGTTTCCTTCCTTTGGGTTTTAGAGTTTTTACAGTTCCAGATACAGCTGCACATCAAGTTCTGAATATTTTTGTTTACAAGACTATGGGTAAATGGATTCGAAGAAAAAGTTAAGTGTCTGATAACTGTGATTCGATCACAGTTTTGTGGCTTATGAGTCTGTGTTTGCAGAACATGAGGGCGAGGTATGGGTATGTAAAGCAAAGGGATTTGATGTGATCATTATGCAGCTTCATATATCTACCATACATCATGGTTGTTTACTGAATGTCAGCCTGGTGGGCTCTCTCCTCTGGCTGGTTCTTAAAGATTGTCTGTTGAGGAGGACTGTAAAAATAGACCATAGATTGTCTCTGCCCGATCTTTTCTGATGTAGTAATGGAATTTTTAATTCAAGTCTCTGGCATACTGTGTTCCAACACTAGTCAGGGCATTTCCCTTTTTTTTGTTCTATTGTAACCGATGTAACCAGTGCAACTGTTTATGTACTCCACATCTATGTAAAGCGCTCTGATACCTCCGGGTCTAGTTAGCGCTATATAAAACTCTTCAAATAAATAAATACATTTCCATGCACATGTTATTTTCTGTAGTGCAATTATCAGAAGGATATTGAGTAACTTGATTTTTGGACTGCTTAGAGATGGTATATTTACCAGCATTGAAAGGAAAATGTTACAGAATGAGTTGGAATATTCTGGGTTATCTTTTCGACAACCTTGCACCAATATTGTTCCCGTCTGTTGCATGAGAAGAGCATATGTTCCACAGTGTTGCCATATTCTTCTAATCTCCAGCATGTGGCATCTTCTCTAAAGATAGCTTTATGTAATTTTACAGGAGATCATAGCACTCTCAAGAGACAGTTTAGGTACACAATGCAAACCCTTTCCATATTTTCTCATATATTTTTTCATTTATTGGAATGTACATTTTTCTCCCCAAGTTTTAATAAAGGAGTGGACAGGCACGGTTGGTTTAGATGTTTTGATACATTTGGTTGTTTCACCTGCATCCAGTTGTATAAGGTTTCTCTTGTGAATTACTGTCTTGTCATTGTACTTTGGGTAACGAGCATTATTTTCTGATAATTTTTAATATAGACTTTTAATGCAGCTTGCAGGACATTAAGTTGTTTAATTCCCTCCAAAAATGTGCTACTGAAATACTTTCATGAATGTGATTTAAGGTCATGGTTCCGCTTCTCATCCATTTATCCCAGAACAGGTGATGCAATATCAGTTTCAATTACTGAGCCATCTTACTTTTGTTTGGCTTCCCAACTTGGTTTAGTGTGTTCTTGGTGTTTGTCACTAAAGTTAAGGAGTGTTGGAGCCTATGTTATCAGCAGTGGTGAATGTAGTAACAGGAATGAGGTCTGTTACAGTACCTTCTAATTTGACCCATGTTGTTGTATTGTAGTTGGTTGGATCTTTTCGGCCATTGAATACTTATGATATCCTTATTGCATGTTAGTAAAGACAGAAACTTGGCAAACTGATTCCTCTTTCTTGCATGCTTTGTTGTTTTGATATTCTGAGATGTTTACATTCCTAGAGGAAGTTCGATAGTATTTTGTTGAGTTCCCTGAATAATGATTGCAGCAATTAAATTTGGATCCTAGTGTTGGGGTGTGGAATTTTGGATGCTAGCATCAATTTAATAGTTACCGGTTCACCGTGCAACGAGAGGTTCAAAAGCAACCGTACCCAACTCATTTTGTTTAGGACTTCTGAAGTTTGGGCTTGTATTTTCTTCAATGTGATGGATATGCTGCTTTCAAAGAGTTTTCCCAATTACTACATACTAGTTGGGCTACATTTGAATTTAGAGTTTGTGATATGGTAATTCATACACTGTTAACTTCTGTTTTGTCTTCATGTAGCTTATATTCAGATGTTATGGAGTATTGTTTCAATTTTTTTTTCAAAAGATTCAGGATGGGCGTTTCCAGGTCATTCAGAAAGATAAGGACATTGTCTGCAGCCATGTCATATTCATTATTTTCAATGTGGATGCCTTGCATTCATCTGTTGTTTCTTATGTAATAGAGCAGAGGTTCCGGAGCTAGAATGAAAGGAAGTGGGGACATTAGGCAACCTTGTCTTGTCCCCTTTCTAAAATGACTGTAGGCAATAAGGTTCCATTTACTAGTACATTGACCTTTGTTGTGAATATAGGATTTTACCCATATTAGTGAATTTTTGAGGGATGCCACGACATTTTAATGTATGAAAGAGATACTGCCATTCTATACTATCTACACTGATTTTTCAGCAGTGTATGCTATGTCGCAAACATAGCCATTCCTTTTCATTTTACACCACTGTTGTGATTTTAGCGTGAAGGTCATGTATTTCAGACTGATACTCTTTGCTTAACAAAGAAAATTTTATCTACGTTTAAGAGACGTGGAATAATTCCTTGCAGATGTGTGGCAAGATTCTTGTGAAAATGTAGCTGTCCGAGTTTATGAGAGAGATTGGTCTGTAGTTTTTGGTGGACTACGTTTTGGTATAATTTCTTGTGTCAAGCATTGATAGAGCTCCGTTATTTCTGCCTCGAGGACTGCTATGTCCTTGCCAATAGTTGCAAGTATTTTTTGATTACTTCCTGCGGTGTTGAGACTTCACCTTAGTATAGTTATTGTACAAATGATGGAATATGGAAAGAATATCGGTGTTTTTAGTTTCGATTAGCCTGTCTTGAATCTGAATAAAACTGATCTTTGATTTTTATTCGTTATTTTTGATAAAGCTTGTTAGTGTTCTTCTGCCTCTATTGCTGGATGTATGGCATTTTTCTTTGATTGCAAGCAAGTATTAGTCCACTGAGGTCCGCTAGGTACAACAATGGTTGCATTCTAAGTTCAATGTTAGCAAGTGTTGGAGAGTAAGGTTTTCATTATTCTAAAAGTATATATTTCCTAATTTTTATCCCTTACAGAGTTTTGCTAGCTTCTTGCTTAATTTTTCTTTTCTTGGTGCCCAATATTTATGATTTTGCATCAGAGGACAGATTAGTAAATTTCCCAAATCATTTCAGTGGATATTTCAGGCCATTTTTGATTTCATAGAAGTATTTGTTTTTGTGAAAGATTTGATCTACAAATACGTTGGAGTAGAGCAAGTCTGAGTTTAGTCGCCAATGTGGAATTTTATTTTGGATAGTGTTGGAGTCAAAATAGATTTTTACTGGCATGTGATCATATAGTCCCATCTGAGTAATCTCTGCATTAGATGTAGAATTAAACAATCTGTTGTTGAAAAAAGTCAACATCACAAATATGTTGGTGGGAAAAAAGTGTATTCTTTTGGACTTGGGTTAAGAGGTTCTCTATACATTGTTTAAGTCATTATCTTCGGTTAACTAAAGTTTTTTAATCTTTTTATTTGCTGAGTATATCTCTAGTATGTGATTTCCTATCCAGGATTGAGTCTACAAAGGTTTTGCAGTCTCCACCCGCGGTCAAGTTCGAATTTTGTGGGAGGATTTATAAGGTCTTGCATCAGTTTCCAAAAGACTGGATCTCCAGAAAAGGTGGTGTAGATGTTAATGAGTATGTATGTTTCGTTGTAGATCTCGATGATGGCCTTGTTTCATTGTTGATCTCAATGATGGCCTTGTTTCATTGTTGATCTCAATGATGGCCTTGTTTCATTGTTGATCTCAATGATGGCCTTGGTTTATTGTTGATATCGATGGTCCTTTGCCCATCTTCCTTGGTCGTCTGGCGAACATGTGATTGTTGCTGCTTTAAAACATTTTATGCATCAGGACTTCCACTATGTTTTTTCTTTGAGTACATAATACTGTCTACCCATTTCTGCTTCAACTTAATGGAATCATATTCATCTCTTGTATAAAGGGAATGTGTATGTTCAGATGGGATACAACTTTTTGTCTTATTCCCTTCATGTTCCAGGAAATGCAACTGATTATTTTCATTTCTTTATTCGTTTGTAGTCCTATTTAATGTGAGATGTCATTGCCTCTCTTGCTATTTGTTCCTTGTTTGGGATTCTCCCATTTGCCTTCACACTTCTTCGTTCCACAGTTAATGGCAGCAAATGTAATAACAGGTATTTGAGGATTTGGCGGACTCACATCAGCAGCAACTGTCATGGTTGAGGTTGAGCTAGCCAGCCTGTATATAGGGTTATGAGTGTTTTGGAATCTTGAGTCAATTGGAGCTAGGGTTGTTCAACGGGGTTGAGTTGGTTGTCATTTCCTGCTTCAAAATGCTTTCAAAAAATGTCTTCAGCTCTCTTGGCTTTTCATATGTTTTGGTGTGGTCCTGATAAGGGATTCTACATTTGTCTAAATAGATAATTCCATATTAAATGTTGTGTTGTCACATTTATGGTCTCATGTTTGGAATGTTTCCTTCCTAATACCACTAAAACAGCAAAACCCAACAAAATATCATAAGAACCAGCAGATAGTTGCTTTGAACTGGTCTGAATATATAGCTGCAAAAATGTCTTGCACTTTCCTCTAGTCATATCTATTCATGTACAATGTCTTTGCTGCTAGGCGGTTTCATACTTTCAAATGGTGGGTCAACACTTGGGCCAAACAAATGCTCCACAGGAAAAAGGTTGTAAATGATATTGGGAAGTAACGTATAGTTTCTTACCTGTCGGTGTAATTTTGCAGCTTGAAGACTTTCTGGATTCACTATGCTGTGCATTATTCCGCCATCTTGTGGTTGGGTCCGGAATTGTAGTCTTTTTTTTTTTTCGTGGCCCAGGTGGGCGGCGACGTCCCACCATTTGGTGTCCTTCGTGACGTTGACGTGCTTCCTGCGGAAGCTCCCACCTTTGGTCGCCATCTTCGGATTCTTTTTTTCTCCTTTCTTGTTTTTGTTGTCCGCTTGTTTTGATCCCTTTAGCTATGTATGCAATTTTAGCCTCCTTTGTCCTTATGCCTCATCTTTCTGGCGGAGGAGGGTGGGATCGCTAGTGAATCCAGAAAGTCTTCAAGCTGCAAAACTACACAGACAGGTAAGAAACTATATGTTTTGCAGCGTGAATCTTTCTGGATTCACTATGCTGTGCATAGACTTAGTAGCGGTTTTTCCCTTATTGCGGTGGCTGGGTGGAAGATGAGCATTGGTTACTGAAAATATGTTGTAAGACCTTTTGTCCTACTTGTGTTTCTTTGTTCATTTGAATATCCACACAGTAGTGCTTAGTGAACGTGTGCACTGAAGACCATGTTGCAGCTTGGCAAATGTCTTGGATAGGTGTGTTCGCTAGAAACGCAATTGTTGCTCCCTTCTTCCTTGTTGAGTGAGCTTGAGCTGCTCCTTTTAATTGTTGTCCTGCCTGTTTGTGGCAGAGTTGAATTGTCTGCGCGATCCATCGTGCAATGGTATTCTTGGTGACTGGTCGTCCCAGAAAACTGCTGGCAAAGGAGACAAAGAACTGCTTTGTTTTCCTGCACTCCTTTGTCCTTTCCATATAGTGCATTACCGCCCTTCTGGCGTCTAGTGTGTGCAGCGCCCTTTCGGTTTGCGTGGAAGGGTTTTGGAAAAAACTTGGTATTTGGATTGTTGGTTAATGTGGAACCGAGACACCACCTTTGGCATGAAGTGTGGGTCCGTCCTCATTACAATCCTGTCCTTGTGTATTTGCAGGTACGGCTCTTGGAGTGTCAGTGCTTGTAACTCACTTACTCTTCGTAGTGACGTGATAGCCACTAAGAAGGCCATCTTTAGCGTGAGCATGTGCAGTGTAGTTTTGTGAATAGGTTCAAATGGCGCCTTCATCAACTGAGTGAGCACTACATTGAGGTTCCATGCTGGCGCTGGCATCCTCTTTGGGGGTTACGATTCTTTTCGCCCCTTCCAGAAATCTCTTCACAACTTGGGAGGTGAAGAAACTTCTCCCAGTCTCTCCTCTTGTGTAGGCCACTACCGCAGCCAAGTGCACTCTCAGGGATGTGTAGCTTAATCCGCTTTGTAGTAGGTGCGTTAAGTATTTTAGTACAGTTGATTCCCTTGTGATCTTCCGTTGTAGATTCTCCTTGATGCACCATTCGGAGAACCTCTTCCACTTTGCTACGTAGCACTTCCTTGTGGAAGGTCTCCTTGCCTCCCTGAGTACTGCCATGGTACGTGGTGGTAATTTGAGGTGTGCAAATTCTAAGTCTTCAGGAGCCATGCTGCTAGGCTGAGGCTCTCCGGTTCTGGGTGTAGCACCTTTCCGTTCTGCATTGCGAACAGGTCTTTTCTTCTTGGGAACCTGTGTGCTGGTTCTTGTGCCATTTCTACTATCTGTGAGAACCAGGACTGCCTGGCCCACTGGGGTGCTATCAGTATTCGCGTCATGTTGCTGATTCTGCATTTGCTGAGTACCCTGTGTATCAGTGGTATCGGGGGAAAAAGCGTATGCAAATGTCTTTGACCAATCTATCCATAGCGCATTCCCTTGCGACCAATGGTCTGGTTGTCTGGATGCGTAGTGTTGGCATTTTGGTGTGTTGCAAATAGGTCTATTTGCAGTGTACCCCATTTCTGGAATAGCTTCTCTGTTTCCTGTTGATTGAGCTCCCACTCGTGGGATGCTGACGCCTGCCTGCTGAGTCGGTCTGCTTCCACATTGTCCTTCCCCGGGAGATGTATTGCCAGTAGGTCTATTTCTAGCAGGATAGCCCATTTCCATATCTCCTGTGCTAGCCCTGATAGTGCCACTGATTGTGTTCCTCCTTGTTTGTTGATGTAGAACATGGTGGTTGTGTTGTCTGTTTGGATCAACACCCTGTTTCCGTACAGCTGTTTCTGAAAGGCTTTTAAGGCTAGGAACAGAGTTTTCAGCTCCAGGTAGTTGATGTGTTTGACCGCATCTTGCTGCGACCATAGACCCCTCACCCTGAGCTTGTTCATGTGTGCGCCCCACCCCAGTTGGGAGGCGTCCGTTGTGATGGTCACTGTTGGAGTTGGTTGTGTGAATGGCTTCCCCTATGATATGTTTTCCTCGTTCCACCACGCCACTTCCTGATGCACTGCGTGTGTGACAACCACAAGATCTTCCCAACTCCCTGTTGCCTGTGACCATTGCTGCTGAATCCATTCCTGGAATGGTCTCATGTGTAGCCTGATATTGACTAGGTGGATGCATGACGCCATCATTCCCATTAGCTTGCTCACCTTCCTCACTGTCAGAACTTGCCCCTTGCGGTAAGGACGTGTTTCCTTTTGTATCGCCAATGTTCTCCTCCTGCTGGGGAACACTTTGGCCTGTATGGTGTTGATCTCTGCCCCCAAGAATATCTTGATCTGCTCTGGGTTGGTTGACGATTTCTCCCAATGAATTGAGAAACCCAGTTGACCTAGTGTTTGCACGACCTGCTGGATGTGTACTTTGCATTTGTTGTAAGAGCTTGCCTTTACGAGCCAGTCGTCGAGGTAGGGATATACGTGTATTCCTTGCCTTCGTAGGTGCGCTGCTACTGCTGCTAGGCACTTTGTAAACACCCTTGGTGCGGATTTGAGTCCGAATGCTAGTACTGTGAACTGGTAGTGAGTCTGGTTGATTACAAACCGTAGTAGCTGTTTGTGCCTGTGGTTGATGGGGATGTGTAAGTACGCGTCCTTCAGATCTATTGTTGCCATGTAATCCCCTTCTTGTATTTGTGGTATTACCTCCTGTAGGGAAGTCATCTTGAATCTTTGAGTTCTTATGAATTTGTTTAAGAATCTCAGATCTAGGATAGGTCGTAGTGTTTCGTCCACCTTTGGCACGAGGAAGTAGGTTGAGTAAACCCCTTTGTTCCTTTTGTTGTGCGGTACTGGCTCTATTGCGTTTTTGCTGAGCAGTTCCTTGGCCTCCAGCTGCAAGAGCGAGAGTTCTTTTGCTGAGTGGGTCCTGTTTCTTGGTCTTCTTGTTGGGGGTTGTCTTTCCAGTTCTATGCAATATCCGTATTGTATGATGTTTAGTATCCACTTGTCTGTAGTGACCATCCTCCACTGCTTGAGGAAGTTCTTTATCCTGCCTCCTACCGGTGTTGTGTGTTCTAGGGACTGTTTCCTGTGGATCGTTAGGTTTTTGTTCCTCTGTTTGTTGTTGCCCCCACCCCGAGGTGTTGCTAGGGTGGTTGTGGGCTTGATGGTGAAGTCACTTGGAGGTGGGCTGTTGGCCTCCTCTTCGAGATTGTCCTCGTCCGTTTCCGCGCCCTCAAAAGGACTGGCCCTGGGGCTGATACTGCCAGTTTTGCTGCTGCTGTCGGCCTTGGTTGTTCCTTTGGTAGCCTTGCTGGAACGTTTGGTGCGATGTGGCAGGCACGTTGCCTCCTCTACCGCCCGGCCTTCTGGTGGGTGCCCCTCTTCTCATCCCTCTGAACTGCAGCGCTCCCATGGACCTTGCTGTCTCGTCCTTTTTGAGCTGCGTCAGCTTTTCATCAACTGGCGTGCCAAACAGTTGTTCGCCGTTGAAGGGCGTATTCAGGATGTTACTCTGCACCTCTGGCTTGAATCCTGAAATCCTGAGCCATGCGCGTCTCCTCTCGGTCACTCCTATCATCATTAGTCTGCTGGATGTTTCAGCAGCATCCAAGGCTGACTTGAAGCATGTGTTTGCCATGCTTTTGCCTTCTTCCACCAGGTGAGCTGCCCTTTGTTGGTACTCATCTGGTAGATGCTTGAGGAGTTGCCCCACTTCGTCCCAGTGATGGTATGCGTGCCTGTTGATCAGGGCGTTTGAGTTTGCGATACGCCACTGTATTGCCGCATTTCTCTCCACCTTTCTCCCTGTAAGATCCATCCTCTTACTCTCCTTGTCTGGAGGTGGTCCGGTATTAGCGGGCACATTGGCCCTTTTCCTGGCCGTTGCCGTAATTATGGAGTCAGCTGGCACTGATCCTTGTATGTATGCAGGGTCTTGTGAAGAGTGTTTGTACTTTTTCTCTGTTCTTGGAGTGACAGCCCTGCATACTGCTGGTTCCCCGAAGGCATCTCTCCCTTGGTCCAGCACACCAGGGAGCATGGGAAGGAATAGGCTCCTGGTTTGTTGAGGCAGTAGAGTTTCCAGGAGGAAACATGCCTTGGGCTTCTCTTCTTCCATTTTCACCCCATAGGTTTGTGCCGCCTTCAGGACTACTGTGTTGTAGACCCCGATGTCGTCTGGCGGCGAGGGCCTCGAAGGGTAAGTGTCTACCCCCTTCTTCCGGCGATTCTGCGTCGAGGTCTTGCCATTCCAGGTCTTGTGCCTCCGAGGACGTAGAGTCCCGGTAGGATTGCAGGTCTTCGTCGCCTTCTCCCTCAAAGTAGTCTTCGTCCCCCTGTTCCTCGACCGGTTCGGGCGTTTTCGGCGGTTCGGCGTCTTCGTAGTCTATTTCGACTTCGAGCGCGTGTCTCGACGGGATGGAGTATTCGCTCATTTTGCGGTCGAAATCCATCTTCCGCTGTAGGATGCTCGCCATTTCGGCCTCGAGCCTCCTCTTTTTCCTCTCCATTTCTTGTGCCTGTTCGGCGTTGAGGGCTGGAGCGGCTCTCTTCGGGGCCGTCGACGATTGCCCCTCCCTTCTCGGCGCTGAGGTGTGCTTTTCGGGGGCAACCTTCGACGCCTCGGCTGACTGTCCTTGGTCGCGGTTGCCTTCGACGAATGTTTTGGCGGCAAAGCTCCCTCCAAGGACCTAGCTTCACTTCTACGAGTGTCGCTCGGGGCTTTGGCTTCACCCTTTCGAGTGTCGCTCGAGTGTTTAGGGGTCGACGACTCCCTTACCTCCTTCGACGTTTTCTTTTGGACCTCGACGACTGTGCAGTCCTCCGGTCCTTCGGCGATGTTGTCCTCCTCTCCACTTGAGAAGCCCAGGTCTCGGAGCGATGGGGGTGGTCCCTGCCCCTGCATGTTGTGGTTCGCCCTTCTCTGCCTCTCCCTCACCTTGAGGGTCTTGGGTGTAAACACCGAGCACACGTTGCAGTCCTCGCTGCTGTGGTCGAGCGGCAAGCAGAGGTTGCAGACTGGATGCTGGTCCTTCTGGGCGTACTTGTGGTGGCAGTTGGTGCAAAACTTGAATGGTGTCTTGTCCATACCCGCGCTCAGGGAGCCCCCTGCGAGCGCATTCTCTGTAGGACGTCGAGATCTCGGTCGTAAACCTTCTCCCTCGTCGTCCCGGCTACTTGACCCGTAGCACGGTGTACCTCAAACTGATTTTCGTCGGTTTTCTTCAATTTGCCTGGATTCCTCTTCCAAACTTCTGGAACTCTTCGGCGACGATCCAGACCCAACGGCGGAAAAAAGAATCTGAAGATGGCGACCAAAGGTGGGAGCTTCCGCAGGAAGCGCGTCGACGTCACGAAGGACACCAAACGGTGGGACGTCGCCGCCCACCTGGGCCACGAAAAAAAAAAAAAAGACTACAATTCCGGACCCAACCACAAGATGGCGGAATAATGCACAGCATAGTGAATCCAGAAAGATTCACGCTGCAAAACTCAAATTTATACACAGATGTGTAGCCAAGCATTATGTGCGGCACGATTCCTGCAGACAGTTGGTAACTGCTCAGTAGAAACGTAAAAACATTTTAAACTGGGATTTGAAATGGCTGTGCCTTCCTCGGCCAATGTGATAACTCGCTCTTGACACTCCTCTTGTAGATGCTGAATAAGATTTTTCATCTACTTCCACTGCTGATGTCCATACCCACTGAGACACATTAAAATTAGCAGTCCATCACTGAAAGTAGCTCCGCGGGACAGTGCCACCTGGAGCCTCCTAATACAATGGCACGTACTACGGCCCAGCATGAAGCCGCACTGATCTGAACGAACTAGGTAGGGCAGGGCTCTGCCCAGCCGTGTGGTCAGCAGTTTGGCGTAAATGTTGATGTAGGCGTTGATGAAAGAAATCCGCCGGTAAGAGGAATACTGATCTCTAGGGAGCCCTTCCTTGGGTAGGACCACGATTGTGGCCCTGTCTAGCTCCGGGAGGGAAGGGGAGGAGAGGGGGGGGCTTGGGGCGAACCCATGTTGCGGAGCCATCACATAGAGATCCAGAAGATGTGGGCAGAGGGTTTCCCAAAAGAGTTTATAATATTCAGCCGTCTTGCCAGCCTGCAACCCTTAAACCGCAGCACACACCTCCTATAGTGTCAAAGCCTGATCCAATTCCTGGGCCAGGACATCTGGAACAGTTGGCATAGGTATACTATCACGAAGGGGATTAGCAGTTTCCTCAGGTGGTGGAGAACATCTCGAGTACAACCCCAGATAGAATTCCGCAAAGGTCGCTGCAATCGCCGGGATCTCCTCCCAGGGACAACCTGAGGAGTCCCGACCAGTGGTTTGTGGCGCTTAATATATCTCAGCACTGTGGACCGTATAATACGGTCAAGGAGGCTGTTCGCGTTACAGGAGAGCACTGTAATTTTAGGGGAAGCCATTGCGCTGTTGAAAGGGAGCCGCTCACACCCAACCTGGAGGGATGGTGCATCCGCAGAAACCCACCATGCTCTGCCGCTGTACGTCTATTCCTGGAGCCCATGTGATGCCCATTATTAACCTGAAGGGAAGAAACAATGTTAAAACAAAACATGATATTAACGAAACTAGGCTCAGTAGCCTGATAAAACAACCTACCCTCCCAACTCTCCCCACCCCAGACTTCACCCAAGAAACCATCTGTCGCCCTAACCAAGAATCCCCGATTCATTGAATAAGGGGGAGTTACTGTGGACCATAGACGCCCCTGGAACAGGATCTGGTACCTGACAACCTGACAACGAACCACTATTCATGCAAAGGAAATACATGTCTCTGGCCTCTAGAGGCAGTAGTAAACGCAAAAAGTATGTCACACATTGCTGATGCCTGCCGGAGCCAAGGGAGGCACAGTCACCCCCTCTCCATCCCCCGCCCAAAACCAATGTCAGAGAAGCGGAGCAGCAGCAGCTTGATCATGATACATTCGACAGCTGGGATGAGGAACTCAGGCCATCATCTGCGGATCTATAGACCAGTGGGGTGTCCGACAGGTCCTTGGTCTCTCCCTAGGCAGGCAATTCCAAGTCCAGAGCCTCCCGGCCTCCAGGCCCTCGCCGCTGGCTCCACGCACAGCCTGCATCTTCTGCCCTCTCGTTCAGGGCAGACACCCAGGCGTACAATTTGGACATTTGGGTCTTGAGGGAGGAGAGGTTGTCTTCAGTGGCGGAGAACCGTTTTTAACTTCCGTGGTCCTATCCACCATGTTGCACAGGTCTTGCCGCAGCAAGGATAAATCTATGCGGAGACTATCCACTTTAGACTCCACAGCCTCTATCGAATCCTGTATGGCTTTGAGGACCATGGTTAGGTCTGTAGCTCTTTGCTGCGTGCGCCAGGTCCCAGGTCCAGCAAGCTCTCTACCGAGTTGGAGGGTGCGGTCGGGAGGGACAGTGAACCGGTCCATTTTGGTCTGAGATGATGACTGCGGTGGGACCTTCCCCTGTCCCATCTCCAATGACCACGGCTTGGGGCCAGGCCAGCCGCGATGAGGGCTTCCTCCAAGCAGTGTCTTAGGCGGCCGGAGGAGGACGACAGTAGTGCCCCCTGCCACCGATGTCGCCAAGAATGATAGTCCCGTCCAACAGAGCGGGGCTAGGGGGGGCCCCCCCCCCCAAGGGGTCCCAGGAGGCCCGGGGAAGGAGATCAACAGGAAAGCAGTAGTCCCCGCCTTCACCCAGCACACTGCCCTGCGATGGCCAAGGAAGCAGGAGAGGCAAGGCAGGTGCCGGAGCTTGGTGCAGATGGCCCACCCCCCTCTGGAAAAGTGAGGGGGGAAGCCCCAAATCACATCACATCCCACCTGGCAGGTCCAGCCACGGCACCGAGCAAAACAGGACAAGGTGATGCTCCACCCTCACCGTGGTAGGGGAACTTCAGTGGTGAAGGCTCGTAACCGCAGGGTCCACAATCAAGCAGGGTTCAGCGGACCAGGGCACCAGAGCAGCGACCAGGGTAAGTACTTGTGGGCGAGTGGGCCACCCAACACCAGTCAGGCCACAGGGGGTGCAGGGTCATAGGAACGCTGCTTACAGCCACGGGGAAGGCAGGCCCGACCCGCACAGCATGAGCCAACAGTAATAGGTGGAGTGAAACCCCAGTGGTGATCAAAAGAGGCTGTCAGCAGACAGTTCCCCCCTGGAGAGGCCCCCCCATCCCTGGACAGCAGCCGCAGGCCAGACCTTCAGCAATTCAGGTGGTGTTCCCCTCAGTCCAAATGTGTGGTGGCTGCATGCATTAGGGTCCCCCAAGGAAACAGCGTCATCCACGGGTCCAGGGCCACCGGGTCTCTCAGCAGGAGGCCCCACTTGGCAGTACAGTGTGGGGGGCTGGGCGCCATCATTGCCGTCCCTGCCACCCTGGACAGCAGTGCGAGGAAGGCAGATTCTGCGGCAAGTCTCCATCCAGGGATCAGCCTTACTCGCGGCCGGATGAAGGCAGGCAGCCCAGTCTGTCGTGGCCCATCCCAGGCTTGGAAGCTGCCGAGCAGGACGCAGCAGGTGTCGGCACGATCCCCAGAGTCCCAGCCATCAAGCCGGGGCCCCGCTCACCAGCACGTCAGACCACAGGTAAATGCTGCAGAGTCGTCGCAGGCCCCTGCCATGGCAGCACATCGATGGCCTCCAAGCAGTGTTAGGCCGCCGCTGCCAGCCCTTAGCAGTCCGATGCTGGTCACTCCTCCACAGGGTGTACCTCTCAGTGCTGCGGCAGGAGTCAGGAAATCTGTATGGGCCGCCCCCGGACCAAGAAGCACACAGCAGGCCTTTAGTTGTGGGAGGAAGGGGGGGGGGGGGGAAGCCTGCAGCCGCATGGCCCCGCCCCGTCAGCGCCGCAGAGCCCAGTCGACTTCATCCGCCCAAGACCGGAGACTGCACTCACAGCTCCAAACAGGCAGTAAGGATGGCAAAGGGATGCTTCTTCAGTCGGGAGCCTCCAGGGGTAATAAAGAAATGCTGTCAGGTCGGATGGTGAGGAATTAAATATGGGTGACGGGAGCCTCTCTAAAGCTAGACTGGCATCTTGGCCGCCTTGAACACGCACCCCCTCTCCCCCCTTAGATGCTTTATAGAGTGGTTTTTAACATTTTTTAAACTGTCTGCTGGCTTTTTAGATAACTTTTTAGATATCGACCCTTAGAATGAGGAGTGGGTGTTATATTTCCAAGTTAGGCCCATGTAGCGAAGCAGATTCGTTCTTACATTGTCCCCACAAATAACATTTTCAGCTGCGACCTTTTGCACATATTTGCGTGCACGACAGTGTTGGATTAGTTTCCCTGAAACTAAACATGTTTTCATATCTAGCTTCGCACAACATTATCACAACACCCTGAACATCATGTACAAGGTCTCATTTTGCAGTATGTACAAATGTTATCTCTATTGTCATCCACAGAACATCGCTAATCTATACGCACAGCACAAGGCTGCTTTCTATTATAAAAGATGAGCATCCCGATAGATTAGCAGAGGAGGAACTTCCGCTGACACCGAGGTCCTTGCATGCTGAGAAATCACCAAGGAGCGGTCTGACATCTCGTGAGGGGTGTTCTGTTCGTGACCAAGACGGGGTCCTTCATTCTATCCCATCAGGTAACTGGGTTGGATCGTCCCTTCGGGGGGATTTTTGGCTCTACACATACACACACCCTAGGTACACTTAGAGTAGGGTTAGCATCGTAGGAGTAAGCTCGATTACTGCCTTGTTTTATATGCCAGCATATATATATCGTTTTAGCACCATGGTAGAACTATAGCTACTATTTATGCATTTGTGTGCTTGCAATCATGTTTATCTGCTTCTGTCTATTACTCATTACAGCGCACGTATTTTATGTAAGAATTACGTTGGTTCAATAAATTTATTGAAAACGTCCCACTGTGTATTCTCTGTATATTCCTCTGAGAATAAGTGAGCACGAGTGACTGAGCGAAAAGTTCTGTACTGTTTCCATGATCCCTGAGGGGACAGGGTTGTCACGTTCAGTGGTTGCCAGAAACAATTTGCTCCCTGATAGGTTAGGGGGGGGGGGGCTTACGGTGGCACTGAGCTAGCTGGTCTATAGGCCAACGTATGCTGCGGGGGTGTACGGAATCAGTCTTGGCACCAGGCCCCTGGTTTATGTTGTCCAAACAGTGTGCAGATCCCACGATTAGTTGGAACTACACAACACTAGAGACGTAATGTCTTCCTCTTCTGGGAAACCTATCTCAGACAGCCTTGTAGTTTCATCTTCAAGACATTTACATGGAACCACTCGGATCCATTCTTGAAGACAGCAGCATCAAGATCCAGCAATATGCAGATGATGCTGAAGTCTATCTAAAAACAAAAAAATTGTCAACAACATACAGAGACTCAAATCCAGCCTCAAACTCATCCAACAATGGATGTCAACTGACTTTCTGAAGCCAAAAAGCCACAAAAATTGAACCCTTCCTGTTTGCAAAGAGCAGCAGCAAACTCCAGATTTAAGCTTGGCTCTCAAATGTAAACATTCCAGGCTTTACCCCCTCACTCTCCAGCTGACTGACAATGCAAAATCTCTGGGATTCTCCCTCAATGCAGTCCCCTCATACAACACGCCGCCAGAAAGACCGAGACAGCTTGAAGAAAGTGAAGCCCTTTATCCTGAAAAACATCAGAACAAAATTGTACAAGCATTAGTCCTCTCCTATATGGAGGGAGGCAATGCACTGCTAAGTGGTCTTCCTAATGCCACCTTAGCGCCCCTCAAATGTATCCTACAATCAGCAGCACAGCTAAGCAAGGACACCAAGAAATTCAACCACTTTGCCTCCACATCAAAACACCTACACCGACCCCCCCTTTCCAACACGGATCATTTTCTAGATCAACTGCATAACTTATCAAGTCCTCAACAACACAACAACTTACCTGGCAAACAAAATACACACAACTGGTGGGAACAATGCCAGACCACAAGCCTGGCCACCATCAGACTGGAGACAAAACATTACAAGAAGAGAAAACCAGAAGGAAAGCATTCTTCATTCATGCTCCTGACCTGCAGCAGCATCCCTATTGACATTAGATCAGCACTGACTCTTCTACAATTCAGAAAAAAGCTCAAGACACCAGTTTAAGAAGCACGAGCCCCATACCCGATAGTTTACCATTGACCTTCAATTCAATGATTTAATCTTCCCGGATGACATGCCTCCTGTTCATTGATTTGTTGCTCTCAAGCTTGGCTCGTCCTCTACAGCTACCAAACCATACATGCACACATACCTATATAAATTTCCAACCTTCAAAGTTTCTGCTTCTGCCATCATGAGATGCAACTCATCAGCTTCAGGCAGGCCCAAAATGGACCACCTGGAGAAGTGGAGGGTCAGAATCCTTCACTGTCCGCCCTACTTCAGACCAAATAAAAGCAACTAGGAACATCACTGAAGGATTAGGGTGCAAATTAATTTTACAAACAGATGCTGATTTGCCACAGGTGAATTTCATTTAGCTCTTCCTGGAGGTTGTGTCACTTAACGTTTGGAAACTCAACCTAAAACCTTTGTCTCATCTCCCAAAAACATCTTTCACAGCGACCAAGTGTAGGAAGCTGGCTCTATATATGATATATCAAAATGAGATATATTGTGCAAGGAGTTCCCTTGTGAGTGGACAGGGGGTTGCTCTAGCAATCCCAAGGTGCTCTTCTAGGGGGTAGTGTGGTCGAGCAGCCTTAGGCTTATCAGAGAGGAGTGTAAGACATCTGCAAATACACACAATAATCAATAAATTATGCACATGACTCAATAAGGAGATCCACACCAATTTATAAAAATAAAATGCATCTTTAGATATATTTAAGCACCAGAACCAGTTCGATCAGGTAAGTACATTTTTCAATAGAAATACTTTTGCATTAAAAAAAAGTCGACATGGTGCAATTTTCAGAAGCTGCAATGTTATCCTATGGGAGGAAGAACAAGTATGGCATTCAGGTACATTACAGCAACTTACGGGATCAATCTCCAGGAGTTAAGGTGAGTGGTGGGCAAGGTCCAAGGCAGCACCAGCAAAACACCACAAGCCACACTAGGGTAGCTGGGTGCAGGGTTGCAAAACAGCGTTGGGTCCCAATGTTAGTCTATGGGGATCGGTCTTCATGTAAAGAGGCTGCAGGATTTGTCGGGCTGAAAAAATGGGGGACTCAGGCCTTACGATGCTCAGGGACATAGGGACACCTTCAGTCCTCTTCTACACAGACCAGGGGCGAAGGGTGCAGAGGGGTCTTTAGGCATTGTGTTTTTCTTACCGGGAGCAATCGCTGTAGATGGGACCTGCGTGCAGAGGCTGCGGGCAACGTCGGGGAGTCCACGAGAGGCGAAACCACAGTGCACTCGGTCTCTGAAGGGCTGGAGGACCACGCTAGCACCGTTGGCCCACTTCAACTCGGGCTTGGAGCGACGGGTGCAGTGGTGTCCTTAGGTGTCAGGTTTTCTACGTCTCAAAGTCCTACCAGGTCTCTTTGGGTGCCTGCAGGATGCAGGGAAGCAGGTCTGCTGCTTCACTGGAGTTCTTGGTTCCTGGGTGACGTGCCGGCGGGTCTTCCGGGCTTTGGGGACTCAGCAGCCACAGGACAAGTTGTCTTTTGGTGCAACTATCGGAGTCAGCAGGCAGGCTGGCAGGGTTGGCGCCAAGTCGGTTGCTGGTCTTCTGTTCTTGCCTTTTGTGACTCTTCACGTCTATCTTCTTCTTTCAGGCCGGCAGGATCTGATTTTCTGGTGCCTGGGGCTTCCCTACATATGAATTTAGGGGAGAGTAGGGCAGTAGCCAATCGGCTACCTATCCCTGGGGTCACTACGCCTCCTTTATGACCACTTACTGGGGGAAGTGGGCATAACCCTGTCCTAGAGTTCCTACGTTTGCCATCACATAGATGGCTAACTATGAAAAGTCATAATCCACTTCAGATTAGGTCACCTTAGGGGTGGTACTAGCCCGGGAGTGGGCACGCCTACCTGACTTGCTAATTTTCCCACCTGTCCAGGTGCCAAAGGGATCTGGACAAAGGGGGTGGGGTGGCCGGCTTCCTCTCCTGTGAGGGGAGCCAGATTCGCATTTCAAAGGCGGTGGCTTCTTTGAAGCTTCCCTGCTTTCGAATGCTAATCAGCAGGTCATCCTGTGGGAGGGAGTGTGAACACCCTCTTCCAGAGCAGGCTTTGTTTCTGTCCTCCTGAGAGCAAAGGCCCTCACTCTGGGAGATCAGAAACTTGTCTCAGATGACAGACTGGCAAAGACCAGTCAGCCAAAGAACCAGAAGCTGGTTGGTTTTCAGGGGCACCTCTAAGGCATGTATTTACAAATCCACTACTAGAATAAGGGTGGGTTTGTGAATACGAGATGTTTGATACCAAACATCCCTATTTTCAGTGAACCCATCATGAAGCTGGGAAATTTGTTTTCACCAGTGTCTAGCACATGTTTTAAAAAGGCCTCCCTGTCCAATTGTACAGGCAGCAATGGAACAGACCAGAACAGGGACATATCTGTTCATGCAGATATGACCACACATGTAATATAAGGCACCCTGCCTTAGGGCTGTAAGGCCTGCTGTAGCGGTGACTTACCAATATTACATGCAGTGTTTAAGGGACATGACACACAGGGATGTGTGTCATGTTGTGTTTTCACTGTTGGCTGCTCCAAAACACGCAGCCTGCAATGGCAGTCTTGCATGAGTTTGGTGAGGGGGTTCCTCAAGGTGGCACAATTCGTGCTGCAGCCCTTGAAGACCCTCTTTAGTACCTAGGTACCAGGGGCACTATTTACTAGGGACTTAGAGAGTGCTAAAGTGATTGCCAGTTGGGGGAAACAATAGTACAATTTTGGGAAAGAACGCTGGCACTGGTTAGCAGGAACCCAGTGCACTTCAAAGTTGCATCAAACACCAGCCAATATGTGTGTGGGGGGGGGGAGGGACGGGGACGGGAGAGGGGAGACTACTGCAACAAAATCCCGTTTACTACACCAATCAAAGCAGTTATGCTAGCAACTTCATGGCTGTTGTCAATGAGCCACAGGTCTTTCCTCAGAGGAACTCTAAGGTATTGCTCCATCTTGCAATTTGGCTTGATGTGACTGAGGCAGAGAATTTCTTTTTTTCCAGCCACTGCAGCCACAGTATTGAAGTCCAATTGTGGCTCCGTCCTCAAGAACACAAGGTCGGCTTCAGGTCTTTTTTTTTACACCATTGGAGGGTTCCATTTTCATGGGAGTTGCTAGGGTGAGTATTTTCTCCACTGCAAATTTTAAGATACTTGGGGCCCATTTTCGTAGCAAATTGGACCCAGTGTAGTGATATATCGATATCACAGAGGTCTTGGTTTAAGTGGCTGCAAACCAGTACGCACCCCTAGCTATGACATCATGAAAAGTGGGAACTCTGTCCACAGGAGACACGTTCAACTGAGAAAATATAATATAAGCAAATAATCCCTAATCTAGAAACTGGTCTCTGTTTTGAATAGTACATACAGTGAGCATACTTTTATCATGGTAGTGTAATATGTGGTTGACTGCTGCTGTCTTCTTGATGTTCACACTCGTACAGGAGTGTGGTCTCGACACAGCCTTCAACGCAATCTTGATGTATGCAATCTTGGTGTGCACTCTGTAGAGATTCAGGAGCCCCAGCATCAGTGGTTTCTTGGTGCATCTCTGAGGAGTTGAAGTTTCTAAGGTAGAACCTCAACTTCCAAATCTCTTTCATAGGTGACTGTGGCACAGCAGGAAATCAGTCATAAAAACTTTTTCCTTAATGTTAATAAGTATTTATAAACTCTATTAGGTGTGTCTTAATTTTTTTAATGTTTTTGATGGCAAGTGTCTAGACATCAGGTAGGTCCACTATACCAGCTGTGGCCTTGACAGATGGCATGTTACTGCCGTACCATATCTTGACATCGAGCCCCTTGACGTCAAGGGTCAGGAACAGCGATGTTTGTCAAAACTCACGTCCTGCAAGGCAGGCAAGTTTCAAAGGCATGCTGCACACTGAGATTTCTGGTTAAAATTGCTGGGAAGTGCTCCAGTCTATAAAAGGAGTAGAATAAAAACATAAAAGTCACAGAACAAGAATAAAAAGACATGCTGCGAAGGGCCATAGTGAATCATTGCATCTCTCCACACTCAATAACGGTAATAAATCACATAAATAATGGTATAAATATTGTGTAATATGCACCACACTTGGCATGGGTTAGAACTTTACTAGACTAATGCATGTGCTCAGTTTGGTATAAATCTGTTCAGCAGGTTTTGAGTGAGGTGAATTACAAAACGCTGTTGGGAAGGCTTTGAAGGGTTAATGAGACAGGCTATTTGTATACCTTGCAGACAATCCATGATCAAAACATTAAAAAAGTAATTCTACTGGACGAAGGAGCATTTCTCCAGTTGTCTCATGGGGGTTTGCAAACCCAGAGTTAGGTCCGCAAACCGGAGCGCTCTGATCAAGTGGTTACAACTGGAATATTAATGTTGTGGACACCATTATGCAACACCGGGCTTGGCGTCCACATCATGCAAAATAATTAAAGCGGGCATCCCAGACCATTTAGCGATAGGGGAGGCAAAAGGACCTCTAAGACTCCTAAAATCACAAATAGCCTTTTTTTGCAAGGTTCAAGGACCACAAACCATTTCGCAGGCCTCATAAGCTACCTGTGGTCAAAGAACTATTTGGCGGGTCCTCGGATCAGAACCACACGGAACCAGGACAGTAAAGCTCTAACTTCATGACAAGTCTGGTGAAATTCCATCCAGCAGTTTGTACAGTAGCGGACAGCATCCCTTAGAGAATCAGAATGGAAAATGCTGTTACTGGGTTCATCTTTGGCTGTGCCCTGCACACTCTCAGAGCAGGAATGGACCATGCACTAGTTGGTGTGACAGATTGCTGGGCCTAGAGTCCACTGGCCAATGAACTCTGGGCACAGGGTATTGACTCTGGCCAGTCCCTATGCACAAACCCCAACCCCTACATCTACCGGAGATCATTTTCTATTGTGGTTACAATCCCCGGTCTTCAAAAAGTCTCTGCAATTAGGATCATTCTTTTAGTGGCCACTGGGCCAAAGTTGAAGGTGTTACACTCAAGTCTATGCTTAGCACAACTTTCCCCACAACCGTCCTTTAGCTGTGCCCAGTACATTTTAGTAATCGGTCCCAACTTTCGGACGGACTATGTGGTGTGCCATAACAGCATCTATGCTGTTATTGATGGATGGAGTTATTTGCGTTCAAATCTGATATATCATGGGTGAGGTCATGATCACTGCATGGTCATAGAAGAGACAGGCAGGTGTTCTAGTTGTGCTGCTCAACAGAACTGGTGAATTTCGGTGTAACCATGCTGGCTCTTCAACTGAGGCACTTTTCAGGGAAATTTAATTTAATAAATAAATAAAATCCAGAAGCAGTCGCCACTGGATAGTTGTAGTGAGGATTGGGTTTCCATAGAAAAGGCATTTGTTGTATTGCTAATAACCTTTGTGCCGTTTGACAAAACTCCCCAAAAACGTGTTCTGTTTTGCCTATTTTGTGCATGGAAAGTTTCGGGGTGATCTGTCAAGCGGGTGGCAAGAAAAAGGGAGTGGGGCGGGACAGTGGTCGTAAAATGTGTTTCCCCATTTATTTTTCCATAGAAACTTTAGACACAGCTACAGCCCTAACGTGTTATAGTTACCTTGGGGCACAAGTTATAGCTATGTGAGATACACTATCTGGTTAATTTCAGTGTTTTTGTACAGTTAAAACATTACGTTGCCACTGAATTTTCACCTGACTAGAACATTACTTTGTTTTTTTCAGTGAAAAATATATATCAAAGGTCAGGAAGTCAAGAAGGAAGCCACAGACTGAGAGAATTGCATTTTGGATTCATACTATTTTCTAAATAAGAACAAATACAGGATCAGAAATGAAAATGTGTAAGGAGGCATGAGAAAATACTGTCAGGATTTTACAAGCTGTACGACAGAAATGTAGTGGGGCATGGTTACATATAGAAGAAGAAAAAAAAATCTTATTTTGTTGTTGTTCTAGCCCAGTCCAATTTATTGGTTTTGTTTGTGTTGCGTTTATAGAAAACAGTTAATTGTGAGGCTCTGTCGAGATATTGCTGTGGATTGTTATGGAGTAGAAGGGTGTCGTGGTTTCATTATCAATCCATATGATTTCAACTGATTTAGGTATTTCCATAAGTTGACATATGAGTAACTCATTTGATGCTATTTATACTAACATAATATGAAGCACTGGTAAATTTGAATGGGGAAATGGCTAGAGGACTATGTGTGGCTATAATACACAAGTAAACTCATACTTGCAAACTCAAGCACAGAATAACAAACTTATGTTCAATTTGTGGTCTCTTTTCTGATTGAGGGTATGCAGCACAGCATCCAAGTACCTGATTCGGTCACTCGTTCCACTGTAACCCCAACGGCTCTCCACTTGTTGGAATCTGTTAATGCTGCATTCTTTTCCTCTCAGGCAGCACCGAGGCCGGTCAATGTATTCAACACGAGGTTTAGGATTTACTGTAAAATGTAGAAAGAGATTTACCACTTCCCGATCTGATAAAATTCCAGACTGAGCAGGACCTGCCATGACAGAGAGAAAGGCAAGTTTCTGTGAAAGTGATGTGCGTGCAGAGGATTTACGGAGCAATCATTAAAAAAGCAATTGTATATATATATATTAAAAAACGAAGAAAAAAAAAAAAACATGTAAGCAAAATTTGCTTTTCTGTAACTTTTCACCCTCAAAGGAAACCATTGCAAAATGATACAAACCTACTTCTGTTTTGTAGGGTCCAAAGTTATCACATCAAGTTTACTCAGAGAATTCAGAATCACCAGCTATGAATGTACATAACATGTAAAATACATACAATGATTTCTATTTAGTGCAAGCATAATGAATATCTAGTTCACTAGCGCAAGGGTAAGATATTGGGGCCAAAATAAATGTGCCACATTATACAGAAGTGCAACTGTACTAAAATCAAGGATAAATTAAAGAAGCACTGCTAGTCAAACAACTTCTAAAATTAACAATGGCACTAGGCAACTCTATCAGAACAGCCACTGAACCAATCAATAAATTACAAATGTGACTTGAAAATGTACTATAAAGCCCATTATACATAGACTAATCTCTATGATTCATTACTTCCAGGAGGATCTCGAAACCATTTTAAATCTCTCCTCATCAAAGTATGCTTTGCCGCCTATTTTAATTTGCAATTTACATTGCAGTCGTAAAATAATAGAAGTAGTGAAATGGCAGTTGGCTGATCTGCTGAGGATATTGGATAAAGTCAAAAATAACACAACTGGGCGTGTATGGGTATGATGAAAGGAGACCGGTACCATGAGTTCACTCCACTGTCCATCTACTGGCAGCATGTGGGACCTGCAAAAGATATTTCATCTGGTCCGGATAAAGAGGGCTGAGGTCTGTTTTTACTTCAGATTACATCTACAGTGAAGCAGTTTAAACCAGCAAATGGAGTTTCTAGGTGTGTAATGTAGCTTGCAAAGTTAGTCAACATGTTCCCATTGGTCATAAATGAATGTCTGTATTTGATGCAGAGGACGATTGTTGACAAGTTGCTGCACTATAGGAAAAACAATAAATAGCACAAAAGTGCTGCAATACCATTCAGTATAGAGAATTTTTATTTGGGGGGAGGCGGGAGGTATAAAGTTAGTATAGTTTAAACTGTATGGAGAAAGATGACAGAGAACACAGGATTTGATATCGATTAGGTCTTTATTGTGTTCTATAGTATATGAGATGTGAGCAAGCAGAAGCATACTAGATTGAGTTATGAGAAATATGCGAATATGATCAATATTAAAAAAGGGTCCTCTAAATACATTTAGTTTTGTGTTTTTGTAGCACTCCAAACAAAATGTCTAATAACCATTTCCGAGATACAGATAAATATCCAATATGGCCAATGTGTGGCAGGGTTCTAGGGTCCAATCCTTTTTGACAAGGAGCATAGTGACAAGGATTGTATTAAAGTATAGTATCCAATGTCTCCTAAAAGACATTTGATTTGTTGAGCTATCAGTGATGACTCATGTACATTCCAAAGCAAAGTAAGATCTACCTCTCTGTTGGTTCCCTATTGGACAACTTCTAAACATTTACTAGACCTCCAGGGTCTAGCTGAGGTTTAACAAGGGAATCATTTTTGTTGATAGGTTGGCTTCAGGTATCTTCCTGATCAAGTTTAATTAGGAAGTATATCACAGCAACTAATTAATTATTTTGTCAAATGTTTCTGTTGCCAACCGCTTTTCCCCATTAAGAAAAAGAAACTTTTTTCCAAAGCAGTATCGGATACAGATGTTCCCAGACACACACACTGTCAACAGTGCTGAAAGATTTTGGGCATTCATTTCTTGCATTGTTTTTATTTATATATATATTTTAAATAAAAGTGTTATTTAGAGACTTATTTCAATTTGGATACTGAAAAAGGCATATAAAATACACTGCATTCAGGTGTATCAAGGAAATGCCTTAGGGTCCTACCTAAGAAATGGTGCGAGTATGCAAAATAAAAATGACAAAGCGTGCCATGGCATTGTGCAGTATATTCTTTACATGGTTAAATGGAACAGGCTAAATTTGATTTCTTGGCTAGTTTGCGACACAACTGGAATCACTCCAGGGAGTTCACTGACACTCTTATGCATCATCTTAGAGATATGGACAAAATCCAATGCCCTGCACTATATTTTAGGCTTTGGACATAGAGCAGAGGCCCTGAACTGCTTGATGGTCCTTGTCAAAAGAAGACCGCTTAAGAATGCCAGCCAACTTAGTATCAGTCAAGGACACAATGTAGGAGACCTGAATTTAGCTAAATGTTCCCATAGCTGGCGACATAGGTTTTCATGTTTTGCTTTCCTGGAGTTATTTTCTGTAGTTTCTGTTAAAGTATTCACAACCATTGTTTAATGTGCATTCCCTTCTAGAGCTTAGGCAACAAATTATATCAACAACACTAATATGAATTCAATGGTCATATTTTGCATGTTTTATGTACACAATAGGAGAGTGAAATTTGTTTATCAACATACCAGCTGCAAACTCCTCAATGGTCATTAGAGGAAAACGGATTAAGGAAACAGCTTTCCCAAGCACCTTCTGTTTGTTGTCAACAGTTACAACAAGTTGCTGTCTTTGGCACTCAGCTTCAGCCCATCGAACAACAGCTCCAAAGAGACGGCTTTCTCGAATGCTAAGCGTATCTCTTTCCAGAACTGCACAGAGTGTGTCTAAACGATACCAGAGAAATAGAGATTACCAAAAGAGTCCTGTTTTTTGCAACACATATACAATACAACATATAATTCTATATTTAGTACTTCTAAAAATGGATCAGCTATTTGTGTTTTTGACTGAACTGCTTCAGTTCAGCACGTATTGTAGCATACTACCTTTTTTATGATTAGAATATTTTTAAAGATTTGGGACAGTTTTAAAATTCTAATCTACTTCTAAATATTTTCGCAACAGGTACAGCACAGAGGGAACTTATTTTCAATGGGAACATTTTTCACATACTCCATTAATACTTTTTTCTATCACATTAAATGAAAAATGTTTTAAATTGATACAAACCACTTGAGTCAATGGGAGAAACAATATATAGATGTCCAGCATCTTGGAGGGTGAAATAGGTCTCGTTTGTTACTTTAATAAACCCAAACATACCCACATGGGTCATGGTAAATAAAACAGTGTTCCTATGTTATCATTACATGCATAATGCTAGGGTTTAAACCATTAATAACTGCTTTGTTCAATATCCTTTATAAACATCCTAGATTCCTTTTGTCAACAGCAGACAAGTAAACAGTATGAAATAAAATATATCCCTCCTTCATGGAGATCTGATGTATGTTTGATTTCACAGTAAAAGGACTTGGTACCTTAGCCAGTGTGAAAATTTAGAATACTGGCTTAAGTCTACTTTGTGGCAAAGAAGACTTTGTGCACTATCCAGTATGTTAGGTGGTACAAATCACCCTTTTCATAGTTATTATCCAGGCTATTGCTCCATTTGACACAGTACACTTTAGCACTGACAATTCTATCAACATAAACATATGAAATAACATTTATGAAACTTCATAAGAAATGTCAGCACTTTAAATCATGTATGTTAAATGGAAAAGAAATATAATACCACATTATAATCTTACTATGCTACGATAATGAAGATAAATCAGCATTGGTGTAGATTTCCTCTTAAAAAACAATACGAGTGCTTGAAGAAAATTTCTAAGATGAATTTAATTAAACATTCAGGTAAGAGTAGTTTCATGGTATAACAAAAGCAACCTTTGTTAAATGTGAATATTTATGGCATATTGTAACATACGTTCAAGTAAAGTGATTGTTTTGTATCGTAGTTTTCTTTAAACTTAAGTCTCTGAAAATTAAAAACAGTATTGAAAGAAAAAAAAGCCACAGGGAAAAAAAGTATTGTGTTTCTCTTGAACTTCAACTGTTCATCCATACTATCACCAAAAGTGGAATGCATGATATTTACTTTAACCTGTGAAACTAAGTATCAGTGAGAGAGCAGGACTATTTGCCTCAGGACATAGAGAGCAGGGGCTCTCTTGGCCAATATGATGGAGTGGGAAGGTGGATGGCAGAGCTTTGTACCAAGTAGCAGAGGGTAAAAGGTGGAGCGATGGGATCTGGACATGCATTAAAGTGAGAACCATATGAGAAACAGACATTAATGGTCTGCAAGTTAGTCTCTATCCACCTGCCAAAATAAGTTTTAAGGGGACTTCCAGGAGAAAGTAACATTGACTTAGCATGTCAGTGATGTGTTATTGATGGCGCATGGGGATTGTTACATACTTTTATTTTACCTCAGGAAAGGCATAAATATGTATGTTTTGTTCAAGTCATTAAATTCACATTAGAGTGATGAATCTTTGATTGTGTCTCAAACAAGTCCACTGCTTCTAAAAAAAACATTTAAAAAGAAAGTCTAAACCAAACATGTACAAGAACCTCCGTGGATTAGCTTCTCGTAATAAACACATGGTGGGGGGAAAATACTTGGGGACCCCATTCGCACTTTCATTATAATAATACATGGTAAGAGAAGCATGTTTAACCAGTTCAAATCAGAGCTTGAATCCTTCATCGCCTACCACATCCATTCTGTGCCCCTTTCCTGCCAGGAAAAAACTCAGTCAATCATTTCCATACATGTATGTGTAAGGGGGTGGGATAATCTATTAACTTTGAAAAGCACATGCTTGTAAAGCGCTTTAGTTTACAGTTTCCAAACTTTTTTTTTTTTAAATGACATATTTATTGTTTTATGTAGCGTGAACAAGACCTCATGAATCCCAGTTCCACCTTGTTACAATTGCATAAGTTACATACAGAGACACACGGGCAGGTTTCAGTACTCTTGGCCAAAAACTAAAAACAAAGAAAGTATAGTTTTAAAGTGCCAGTTAAATCCACAACAAGTTCCATCTTGATTTCATACCAGTGAAGTTATGCAAGTGTGGAAATACCACTCAAGTTGCAAGGAGCTGCTGTCCAAACCCACATCTACTGTGAACACAAAAATATAAATTCTTTCTCCAATCTATGTGCAGATTTCTACAGTACAAAGTGTTACAGTAGGGCTGTCAAACATTTGTCCAGGAGGGTCATTCCTGTGCCAAACAGCTAGGTTAAAAACATTCTAAGTTATGGCCATTCAGAACCACTGAAAATTAATTTATCTGCATTAGATATCTAGAAAATGTGGCAATGCTAGGCCCTTGAGGTCAATATTTGGCACCCCTTTACATAGTTGATTTTAAGTCATCTTTTCCCAACTCCTGTTCCATTTAAGACATACGTTTGTATGTTTTGGATTAAATGAAGTCCAACATAATCAATAGCTCAAATGGAATATAGATATCGTACACCAGCAGACTACTTACAAAGCGGTAAACATTCAAACTAAAGTGAGAAGCATACCTATATCAATATCAGTAAAACCTTCTGCACTGATTGCATCCAAAGTGCTTTTGTCTATTGTCTCTAGACAAAGAGTAGCCAGTTGAGGTTCATCAAAGAGTCGAGCCTAAGGATAAAGGAGAAACTTGCTTACTTGTCAATAACCGTCCTGTTAACAAGTTTACAGGTTTAAGTGTACAGTAAAATCTATATAAAACAATAGAAAAGCATGATAAGTTGGAATAATACGTTTTTGACTGCTGTCGTGTCTATGTATTCCTGTGCCGAAAATGTTCCCCAATGTTTGCACAGATTGTGAAGAAGGAGGAACAAAATGGGGGCGGGTCACTTCACATTTGTACTTAAAATGTACATTTAGCCATTAATGCACTTTATTTTTTAACATTAGAAAGGGTGTATTTTCTTTAATAAAATTCTATTATCGCAACTTCAAAATTAAGTATTATTCTCTTTTTTTTACTGCAGTCAACCACACTATTTTCAGTAAACATTTCCCCGTTTGAAGAAAAGAAAAATAACTTTCATACAAACTACCCCAAAATCAACATGTAATATAAAAATACATAAGGGGTACTGTGTAACATTGTCCTATAGTGATGATTTCGGGTTTCTGGAAACATTTACAAACCACCCGCCCTGCAACCTTAAGGTTTATGATGTCACCAGAACCCCTTGATGGCAATATTAGCTAATATACACAGTTATCCATATTATATGTATATACACTCACATACACCCAGGTATGTCAAGTAGGGCAGTTAAGGGATTCTCTGATGTCCATATAGTCCCTCTTAAATCATTCTTAACATAACATGGTCGAAAAGATAAGCCATTCGCCTATGAAAATGGTTCTCTGGTTTTATTTTACATAGTTTTAACAGGCTACAAATTTCTCCATCTGGCTAAAATAAGTACTGTGGAAGACTATAAAGATAAAAACTTATATTACCCACAATTAATCAAAACAAGGTTGAATGTGCTGCAATGGCATTAGCGTGGATGAAGCAGTTTTCACTTCTCCGTTAGCAGATTGAATCTATTAAAAGTGACCCACTACCGGCAAGTAACTTTTCTTCTGCACCACTGGATCGTTCGATATAGAATGAAAACAACCACTACTAGGCCATCAGAGCATATGAAGATGAAACAGTAGTCAGCCCTACCTGAATCAGTTTCACTTGTTGCCAAGCTTCAGCTTCAAATCTGCATCACTTAAATGTGATTTTCAAATGTGTGTAGTCATATTCCAACAGCAGCCTTACAAATCTCTCAGAAGAATATTCTTCAAGAACATTGCATACGTAGTCTTCCCTCTGTGGCATTGAGAGGAATTAGGTGTACAGCAAGTGGGATCCAGAGGAACGCTATTTACCAATGCTTAATAGAAAACCTTTCTAAACCCATCCGACCTAGCAAATTTATTTTGAACTCTATTCGCACAAACTGAAGTAGCAACCGGAGTATTCATATACGAGTCAAGCAGTGTGTCAGTCCAAATCAACCAGTTAAAGTGTCTTGGCAAGTTTCTACCCGATACCTAGGATATCTGTTCTGTCTCATTGTCCAGTGTACAACATAGGCACATTTGATTTCCAACCATCACCCATTCTCACAAGTCTGTTGCAGCAATACCTTCAGGTGGTGAACAATTCCATTAGGATGCTAGAAAGGTAGCTGTGGGTTTGCCGATCCCTCAACTGATTTTGAAACAGTAGACCACGATTCAATCACACTGATTTGATATAATTGTATTGAACTTAGGAATGAGGAGTGGGAGGACCTATTAGCATCTTGGAATAGATTTACTACTTTCTCTCTGAGGATGCTCACTTTGTTCAGGGGGGGGTCCAGGTTGCCTACTCTGGCCGTGCTGGATACATCTTATCTTTTCACCAACCTCATTTAATGGTAATATGGAACCACTTGGGGTGTGGTGTTAAGCGCAGGCATCTCCATCTACTAGAATGTAGAATACAGTTAGCTCTAATTAAGACAATCTTTGCTGGCAAATGTTCACAGCCCTTAGGGTTGTTTTACGTCAACAAACATTTGATGCCCAGGCCCTAGGCCACAGAGAGGTTTTTCTTTTCTCAAGTGCTTTTTTTCCCACACAATCCTTGACCCGTAGGCTCTCATCAATCAAAGTGTGTACGTAGGACCCAGTGTAGTGAGATCTCTGCCAACAGATATTAAAAAAACGCATGAAGAATAATCATCTAGTTCACATGAATATCCAACAAGGAAAACTGGCATGAGTGCCAACAACAATCCTAGTGTATTTAAGTAACAAGCCTATAAATTAACAGAGCCAAAATATTGCTACCCCTTCTAGTTGAAGTCCTAAACACTATATGAAGCGAGATAATTAAAATAACAATTATGCCCAGATTCAAACTGTGGGCCTAGCAATTTTAAGAGAAGACCTGGCTCCCGAGAAGCAGACATCTTATTTGACCATGAAGGAGGAAGCTTCATAATAAAAGCTTCCTTCAATATTGATAACTTAGTATTAAGGCTGAGCATCAATAACTGGAAAATACAGGAAAGAACTTGGACTACAAACCATAAAATATCTTGGAATAGTTGGAAAACGTATCTGGATTTTAAAATGTAGTTCCGAAGATGCTGAAGTTAGTAATTGGGTAATATTACCATATGCAGACGAACTTTAAGGGGAATAAGACCCTATCTATACACCAAATGGATATCCTTTACCAATGAAAGGGGTAAATAATCACTAATTATTAAGTTCCAATAATCTGTCATGACCTTGAATTTAGGAATCTCTAAACAGCCAAGTTCGACGACTTCCAAACTCACTAATTTAAAAGATAAGCTGACTTAAGAACTCTGTCCCAACCATCAGAAAATATATTTGTTCCAGGAAAGACTTGTTAAGTCTGAACATTTTCTGTAGCAAATGAATCCCCAATTGTCCACTCACAGATCTAGATGTGAAGCTTTGGCAGTCTGTTATTTTCTGTTGTGAACAACCTTGTAAGACTCAGCTCCTACTTTGAGAAAACAAATCTACCACTTCTTAATTTGACTTCCACTCACGATCATTCTGCAGTTATTTGCCGAAAGCATCTATTCTAACATTCTAAACATTCAGCAAGTGATTGTTCAATACACTCAATATGTGATGGCTTAAGTCCTTCAGCGAACTGCTGAAATGGGACCATTATTGTGTTTGAATGTAAAACAAGGTTATCAAACTGCCCATTTCGACCTGAACATTCTTCCCTGCTACCAAAATGGAAAACAGAGAGTCCTATTGTTAATGTTCTTGATTCAAGCAGAAACCCTACCTCAGAGAGAAAACCAAGAGCCTTCTATAATGAAACGCCCAACCTCTAAGAGAGGAATCTATTATCAGCTATAGTTGATGCATTTCAAACTGCATATCAAATGTAGACTAAATTGTTCCGAAGATCTGGTTTGGCATTTTAGGTTGTCCAACGTTCTGCTGGTCTCCTCCTAAATCAGCAATCCGATATCAGAGAACACTAGAAGATGAATTTTATGACTTACAACCAAACAATTATTCATTTGGAACATGCAATCCTACAATACATTATATCACAAGGGTGAGACCTACCATTGGAGAGGGTGCTGAAGTAAATTAGTTTCTCTCCCATCCATGGGGGGAGCTCTGGGAGTATTTTGTGCAGAAGTGATTTGAGAGGCTTCAGGGAGGGCAGCATAGGTGGCATAAATATTTAAGTTCCCCATAAATGAAAGGGGAGTGTGTTGGCTAGTGAAACAGATATAGGGTGATGGCTTTATTAGTACAGTAAAACATCTGAGTACAGCTTTATCAGGTAGGAGGCTTTCATTCTGTCTCTGACGGTGAAAATGGGCAGAGATTTTTCTGAGTCAAGGGGAGGATTGTCCAAGAGGAACTCCTTTGTCTCCACTGGGTAAGGTCTCTTAAGAAGTCATTGATCAATCTGTCTGACCTTGGTCACAGCCCTAAAGGCAAGCTCAGGAGAAGGGTACTCAGGAGAACACAGGTACCCAGCAAGACAGGATAAGCTCTGCAGTCCAACTGGGCACCTTTGAGGCATTTAGGAAGACCTTTATATTTAAGCAAAGACCCTCTATTCTGGCAATGAAAAGATGATCAATAGTGGTAGGAGCGAAACCTGTAATGGAGCTTACATATCACCATTGAAACCCATGGAACCAGAGGAGTATATGGAGGATAAAAAGAATTGGAATTAGACTATGAAAGCGTGACAGTTACAGGAGGCCTCAACATCAAAGTAGGAAGAATGGCCATGAATCAGATTCTCACAAACGCAGTTTAATTAGGAAGATTTCTTTGAGAGGCATTTTTGTCTCTTTATTCCAGATGACAAGTATCATCCGAAGTCGACTGAATAGTTTCTGTGTTAGAAGGTGGGCCAATACATGCAGTCTAGACTAAGGAAACCAATGGACAAGGAGGTTAGAAACCATCTAAGGGCGGAGTGCCCTAGACCCTTGGCTAATGGCAAAGTCTCCCAGATGCCAGGCCTGGATCAAAGGATGGTGGTGTTCCTTGTTAAATTCTCCAAGGACCAGAAAAAAAAGAAAAAGTTGAGGGCATGCAAAGACGATTTGCTAGCTATTTTGGGTCCCCTGGCCAGGATAATGGATGGGGCAGAATGTGCACAGGAGGAAGGCACCACAATAGAGCCAGAGGAGCTATCTGGTTGAGCCCTGAAGGCTACATGCATGTTGGTTAACGCAAACTGTGCTATACTGGTGGAGGAGCGGTTGACTAGACACAAAGTTTGAAGAGTTGGCACAAATTAGCATTAAGAAGATCTTCAGTCTAGATTACTTTAAGAGGGTCAGTCAAAGTGAAAGCATGGGGCAGCTGGACCGGCCACTTGGCAGGAAAAGGAGCCCATTAAAGCCCACGGATTCCATAAAAATAGATTAGAACAGGGCCAGAGGTAATTTGTCAGATTTTTCCCATGTAGACCAGCAGTGACCCACAGGACGGACAGTGACCATTTTAAAAGGGTACATTCCAAATTGTGAATTCAAACACAGAAAGACATTCAGGTGAGCCCCATACCCTTTTGCAGAGTAAGGTTGAGGAGCAGGATACGGTAGTGTTTGCACATTTGGCAACGTCTCAAGAATGACGCTTGGATGCTGCAAACTGTGACCAGGTTTATCAGGCCCCAGTACAAATGAGACCTAACCAATACATTTTTCCATACAACAGCAAGAGTTGATATCAATGGAGATTAAGGAGGTAGTGTGCAAGGAATCAATCACTCAAACCACAATGCAGTCCTTTGGACTGCTGAGAAATATATTTCACTGTAGGAAGCCAGTTCTGTATATGGTATACTATTAGGTGGTTTTACCGTGCAAAGAGTCTCGAGATTCCCCCAGAAGTATACAGGGCTCAATGTAAACCCAAAGTGCTCTATTAGTGGTAGTGTGGGCGAGCAGCCTTAGGCCTAACCTAGAGGAGTGCAAGACATTTATTGCACACACATTGACCAATAACACAAGACTCAAAAAGGAGATCCACACCAAAAGTAAAGTATGATTTTCAGGAAAAATACTAGTCTTTTAAAAGGCAATTTTCAAACAGTTCAATATTATCCTCTGGAGGAAAACAACAATGCAGTTTCATGGGTAAGTACCCAACATGTAGTTCCAGTCTTTGGGGTTTAAGGTCAGCAGAGGGCAAGGTTCAGGTATGCACAAAGTCTGCAGAACCAATGGCAAAGGAGCAGGCGGGAGCAGAGGTCAAATTCGGACATAGGCCCAATGCGTTTCAATGGAGACTGGGGGTGCTTGAAGCCATGCTGCTTGTAGGTAAGAATATTGGTTACAGAGGCCAAGCTTCGGGAGTTAGAGCAAGCATGGGGATAGGGGCACAAGGCAGCACCAAACATACATCACCAGCGGCACAGAGGCAGCCGGGTGCAGGGTACTTTTCAATGGAGAAACTCGGTTGGACAAACAGTCTGCAGGGGTCGAACTGGAGGCTGCAGGAAGGAAACCAGCGACAGCAGAGGTTAAGTTGAGGTGTTGGAGGTCGTAGGGACACTGTCGGTCGAGCTCCCCAAGGGGCAGGGGTGTTCACTGACTTCAGATTCTTCTAACCGGAGCCGGTCTCGGTCAGGCGGAGCATCTGTATTCACACTGCAGGCGTTGTCATTGAGTCCAGGAGGGTCAGCCAACGCCGGACATGGATTCTGAATCGCTGGAGAACCTTTTCTGGATCGGTGGGCCACCTGGACACAGGCCGGAGGCGTCGGGTGCAGAGTGGTCAAGGATTGCGGATCCAGAGGGCACCAGAGTCCTTGGTGTTGTTTTCTTTGTGGACAGAGCTGTTGTCCTCGGGAGTTGTGTTCTTCAGAGGCAGGCAGTCCTCCCAGGGTTTGTGGAGGTAGCTGGCTGCTGGACAGCCGTTTCTTCGCAGGATTATTGAGGGCTGCAGACAGGCCGTTAGGGCAGAGGCCAAGTCAGTAGGGTCTTTCAGTCTTCTTCTGCACTGCGTCTTTTTTCTTGTTAGGTCAGCTGGAAATGGTTTCAGGGTCTGGGGGATCCATCTAAATACAAAATTATGGGGCTTTATAAAGGGAGTGTCGGGTAGGGCCAATGGGCACCTTACATGCGGTGACTACACCCTCAATTATGCCACCCACCTGTGGGAGGGGGCATTGTCCTAGCCCTGATTGGAAACCCCCCCCCCCATCTTTAAGAAGGCGGGGACTGAAAAGTGTACTTCACCTCGCCTCCTTCACCTTAGGGGTGGAGTTGGCAGAGGTAGGTACACCTCCTATTCTTCCTATGTTCTCTCTCCGGTTTTCCAGCCTAAAGTGGGGGTGTAAACCGGGGCTGCCATCTGCAGAGGTTGGGGGTTGCATTACAAAGGCGGTAAGCCTTTGAAGTTTCCCTCTCGAGTACTGTTCCCATCCTGGGGATGAGGTGTGACACCCCCACCCAGGATGTGCTTTGTTTCTGGTCCCAGACAGCAGAGGCTCTCGACCCAGGGGTCCAGAAACATGTCTGGTGGTTGTAGGCTGCCTAAAGCCAGTATGTGGCCACACCAGGGTTGGTAGGTTTTCAGGGGGGACCTCTGAGTAAATTCTTCAATAAATCCCACACTTGCATCAGTGTGGGTTTACTGAGAGGAGTAGTTAGGTACCAAACACTCCAATGTTCAGAGAAGCCATCATGGTGCTGGGGAACTCTAGTTGTTGAGTTTCCTGCTCATGTACTCTCTATGACTTCCCTGGCACTTACAATATCTAAGAATGGACTTGCATATTGTAGGTGCTCCCAAGTACACTTACGAAGTCTGAGCAGTTAGAACCCATAAGAGATACTGGTATGCCAGGAAATACAGGCTGGTTGGTGCTTGGAGAGGGATTTGGATCCCTCAGGGGCACTGTTATGGATATCCTGGATTTAAAGGCCAGGCTCATGGATTAGCATATGGTTCATAAAATGAGTAACTGTTTTCATGCAGGTATTACCCAGCATTACCAAGTGCACGGCCTGCCGGTGAGGGAATGCCCATGATTTGCAAACTGCTGACGGGCACAAGGTTGTCGGTTCCTCCAGACCTAAAATACTCCCAGTTGCGAGGTGCAAATAGAGTTCAATGATCATTTAATAGGTGAGATTCGAATGAGTATCTTTCCACAAAGACGATTTCTGTAAAGCTGGCAATGTTATAATGTTTGAAGGTTGGAAGTGCAAAGATTGGATCTGTCAGGAAGAATGTTAACCCCAGGGATGGTCACGTTTAGAATTATTTTTGTCCCCTACACAGAATCCAACACAAAAGAAGACTAGTGCTGCTGAGGAGGTTCACTGTAATATCGCTGTACAGGATTGCTTTGAGTATTTGTAAATCTGGCACAGCAGCACGCAGGACCTTTGCTATTTCCCCGATATTTGTTTTTTCAGCCTGGAAAGTCTGCTGTTTTTATATTAAATTGACAACCTAATCACAGTAATCTAAACTGCTTTTTTTAAGAAGGCACTAACTAGAAAAATGTTTTGTATCATTTTAAAAAGAGTTAATTGTGTATAAAGCATCCTTAAATATGGTTGATGTATTCTGTATTGTGTTTTTTATGTAAATATCAGTGTTTCATCTTTTTTCATAATAATGATACTATATTTTAGGTATTGCATGGTGTACTTTAAGCACTGTACGTTATCAATATTTTTGGGTGATTCGCTACAAAGAAAAATTATGACTGGATAATGTATGGAGACTTTATTGGGTCAATTACAATCTATTGGACAATTTTATCACATGGGTTTGGGATTTTTCTTCACTAAACTTTCTACACTAGGAAGTGTAGTTTGATAATTTGTTGTTAGTAAAGTAAGATACAAGCAGAATACTCACCTTTATAGCCTTAGTAGATTTAAAATGTTCCTTCTCAATAGCAAGGGCATGGTTTACTTCAGATTCAATGTGTTGACAAATATTGTAAGATAAATAGACCTATCCCTGAAGAGCTAATAGCGAAAGACACAGCAAAGTACACTTTTATTCTACCACAAAACAATCCTTTCACCAAAGTTCACAAAGTTCATTGTCCTGTGAAGGTGTGAAAGAAACATACATGATTTGGGTACTCTCTTAAAGTGTTAATGATTACTTATTGTTGAGGAAGGGCACATGTCCTCTAAAATCCGAATCCTGAACTGTGAGATACTTCATTGATCTCTGAATACAAGAGATAACGCAGAAGGTTCATAAACAGTAGTATTCAGTTTTTAGGTCTAAGTACAGACAGCTATAGCTTGGCAGGCAATGTGATGATCAGCAGCAGTCAGTAACAAGATGCCACAGGCGTACACTGAGGATGGAACTGGTTTTATAGTGTAAAACATAGGAAGGATGCAACAGGTTTTATTATGGAAATATAAAACTTATTCGCTCAGTTCCAATCTCAGCTGGGAAGCCCAACTCAATGTAAGGCCTTATGCAGACCATAACAAACTCAGGCTGTAGACAATGTTGGAGGTGCTATGCGTCAACTTATATGGGTGAGGTTCTGTATTTGATCAATGTATTGCACTTGCGGTGCAACTTGTTTTTTCTTGTCCTTCTCCTCCAGATCCCAGTTGAATTAACAGTGTTTTAAAATGTATTTCTTCTTAGGTGGAGACAAGAAAAACAGTATCTGACAGCCAAAGCAGGTTCTGAGGATATCTTATATTCAAAAAGACATTTAGGAGGGAATTCAAGTGGAATTGCTAGTTTAATCCAGGCAATGGTTTACGCACAAAAAGATCCCTTCACCCCAACACCTTAAACATCTATGATGACAATGATGCCACGATCATTTCTGAGGCCCCTGAATGTTGTACTTAAGAAAATGCATGTCAATGGGTAAAGTTTGACAATGACACAGCTGTAAATGGATTTTCAATTTAAAATGCACTTCGGTGAAAGGGAAGGGGATTATCACCAACGATGCTTGACAGAAGTGTCCAACACTCACCACCAGACACCAGAAAAGGGAGGCGGAGATGCTTCTGTGCAGCTCTTCACATACTTAGTTTTAGATCCCAGGGAAATGGGGCTATTTACCCTGGAATCATACACACTATGGAGACAACACATGCTTCAATCACCAGAAATATTCAGGTTACATAAAAGGGAGTTTTCGAGGAGCCGTCCTCCTTAACCGCAAGGCTCTGTATATCTTGGCCCAGCTGTCCCCGCAACCACCACCACACATTTCCATCTGGTCTCTACTCACATGGGGCACCTTTGCAAGTAGTTTACACCTTGATCCATATTCGCAGGGGAGCAGAAACTCCCACAAGTCACGAAATTTCTTCCGGCTTCTAAATACACCCAGTCTTAGTTTCAGTTTACCTGGGGAGAACGATTGTGGAGGGAAGTTTGCTAACCAATTTTACACGCTACGAAAGCCAACTTCTCCAGTTCTATTCTCCTTTCCACACTTAACATGGATGCAAAAGGCTGCAATTCCTGGTTAGCTAGTGAATAACTTAAGATTTTAGAGGCTGTAGTTTTTGCGAATGTTACAGAAGTACTTTCCGCCTCAAATAGATTCCCAGCCACTGATCACCAAAGGTATCCCAGCTTCTGGAAAGTCTGTACATCACCATTGTTTCAACTCATAATAGTGTAAATTTCTTGCACATGTACATCTAGCTTTGCTATCCAGGTTTAGGTTTATAATTAGGATTGTAATCAACAAAAATGCTGGATTTTATGTGGCTCCTAGCCATACAATATCTGCCCAGGAAATTTACAGCTAGTATCTGAGACAAGTCTCATTACAGTATCCACCAACATATCACTATGCCTTCCTAACTGCTGACTGAAGATCGCAGAGTTCTAATAAAGAACTAGAGAGTTCATCTGGCTCACAAAATGTGCATGCATTGTGAGGCATGCTACAGAAGAAGACAGATGTAGAATCAATCAGTTTTGTGTGTAGAAAGAGGAATACTACATGAAAATGGTTCTCATCTCTGCTGCTACACGTTCCTGAAATGAAAGAGCACCTTGAAAACATTTCTTTTTATTCGTTAACAATATATATTTAAAAGTGTCCTCAGTCTGTGAAAACTGTGTGGTCCTGGGAAGTTTTTACTGTGTTTTTCACTCAGTTTTATTGTTTAATTGCTTTATTGTTCTAATTTACAAACTGTTACTTATTCTCAAATACTTTTAATTCATTACCTTGGAATTATGGCTGTTTATAAAATGCACAGAGCTATTTTTATGGACAATAAACACATTTTAAATGTGTTTTATAGTTTCCTTATATTTGACTTTTAATAAAATAGATTTTAAAGCTGGTGCACATTCATGCAGATATGCAGCTACTGAGAAAAGGACGTAGAAGAAAAAAGTAAAATGATATATCAAAACAGCAATTCATTCAAAGGGTCTCACTACTCAAAGAAACAAAAATCTAATCATTCTTTTTTAAATATGCAAACAGCCTCTGCCACCTCTAAGAAATGGAAGATTTAAAAAAGGAAAGTGTTCATGTTTACCAATATGTTAGTATAGTAAATTTAGAGCAGGATTAGGCAACCGGGAGGATGGACAGTTTGAGGAAACAGATGGGGAAAAGGGATGCTGGAATTAGGTAAGAATCTCCCTCAATAACAAATTTTTAGCCCTTCAAAAATAGTCATACAAGACTAATAACCCATACTTCCCAGTCACAAAAATTGCTTATTTCATATCTCAGTTTACTTCCCAATCCTCATTTACATCAATCTACTTCAAAGGAAAGAGTTTAAATTCAATAGCTCCTATTTGAGCAACATGACATTCAGAAGTACCTAATATTTCATGAATACAGAATGTTAGCATTCTAGTTATTCATTAGATTTCTGTGGTGAAACTAGAATACAACGCTGAGGATTCAACCGACGGGCTGCTCCTGCTTTTGGAAGAATGTTAAACTCAGCATGTTAGACTTTTCTTCTCACATTGATGAGGAAGATATGAGAATTTATAGAAAATCGATGCTCATTTAAGTTTTCTGGAGTAACCTTATTTGCCAAGACAAAATTAAATCCCTCATGCTGTCCATTTACTGCACTGCTGTCTCCTCCATAGAAGAGACTTTAAATTCAATAGCTCCTATTTCAGCAACATGAGTATCTCACAACTGTCCTGAATATGGAATATTAATGTTTCAATTGTTCATTAGAAGTTGTGGAAGCTGCGGAACAACACAGGGAATTGAATGACAGACTTCTGCCACATTTTACTCAGCATGTCAGATTTTTTTCTCACATGGATGAGAAATGTATTTGTGAATTGAAAGAAAATGTGTTCCTATTTTAGATTCTGTACCAATAACCACAATTCCCAAGAGAAACTCATAAGAGAAAACCGCTCTCTTTTAAGGGTGGTTCATCATATCCCAGCAGAAAATTAGCATTTTTGACTGAGTGCAAGCACCTTAGAACTCACCAAACTTCCTGAATTTAGTTGAACAGCTCCAACGCTTTATAATGTAACTAAAATATGTTTCCACTCTTACTGTATGCTCAAAATAGTGGGGGCTGATCACTAAAAAATTCCAACAGGTATGCTACAAGTAACATTCTACCCAAAGGGTAAAATAAAAAACACTGTATACAACAAATAGTTTTGAGGATTTCACCCGACATTTTAGGGGTCTGATTTACAATAACAGAAATTGTCTAACGGGGAGAGCACTCCCAGGGGGTTACTGACCAGGGTGGAGGAGGGCCATTGGCTTCACCTTGGGCCCTCTAACTCCACCAAAGACAACAACTAGCTGGAAGTGCCCTACTCCCTGGGAAATCTTGCTTAATTGTGATTAGGGCTCACGGTTTTATGGTATTTTTTTTTTTTAACATTTTCGTCTGTATTTATCCATATTTATTTTTGGGCCATTCTATCTGTATTTATCCATATTATTTTTGTGTTTTGCATATAAATGAAGTTGTAAAACTGTACATTTCCATATTTATTTAACCGACAGACGTGCACTCATACTTTGAGGTCTGTCGTGTTTTAGCTATTTAAGCCGCTAAATATTACATAATAGTACATCCACTGTTAATTATTAGCATTATACCACAAATGTATGATGACACATGCAGTTATTTAAAGAAATGCCATCGTGTTTTTTTAATTTCCCATGCTGTCCATCTGCTCAGCTGTTGGGCTATAATTCATGAAAGACAGCACGAAAAGTCACTTAAAAGAAGTACAATTTTCTTTATTTATCCACTTTTAAAAATAAACGCCGACAGAAAACACATTGTTTCCATCTGTACTTATCATTAAAAATCCGTAAAAACGGAAAACAGGGGGCCTTAATTGTGATAGAATATTGCCTAACTCAATTACAGCTGATGAATGACGTGAGCATGCAAAGTAAATATATTCTTAATCCAGGCTTGGACATTGTTGTTTTCGTGGATAAACAACCACACTTGTCAATGTTTTTATAGGGATAATTTGATGTGAGTAGGTTATAGATTGAGACACTTTCCATAATTTCTCTCAATTTACTTGCACTGTGTTTGGCAGTTATAGGAATAATGTAGGAGGAGATTTTAGGCAATCTTAACTCGCAACCTCTTAAATTCAGAATTCTGTCAAGCTTTTAGAAATGGGTACAGTTCTAGATTCATTGTTTCTTACACTTTTCAGTAACCAAGTGAAAGCCTGTGGGAGCCATAGAAAGTAATAATTAAACGTTAAAAATTCTCAAAGTAACCTGTATTTCAATGTTCAGAGATGGGTATTTTGGAGCCCTTGTTTTAGTCCGTTAAAGGAAACACCTCTGCTCAACATTTTTAAAAACACATTTTGTCCATTTTAAAGAACGAGATGAAGGGAAATGACTTTGGGTACCTTTGGTAAATTTGGCTTGGGCATCTTTAAAAAAAAAAAAACTAAGAAAGGAAAAAGGAGTATCTGACACTGGGATTTGAAAACCTCTTTGCTTGCAAGTGGTTATGAATTCTCTCCATTTTAAGCTGAGATAGTTAAAAATGTGTTGGTCACTTAGAATATTATTTATTCGCTGCTCCTTGACAAGATAAGTACTATGGTGTTATTGATTGCCATGTGTTTCAATGTTGTTTAAATAATGTTTATAACGTTTTTCAGGTTTGGGTTTACCTTTCTTCAGGTAAGTCGGCGTTTCATATCACCCTTCAAATATACGGTTGGGTTTTTGTGTCTAAGTTCCTGGAGTATGTGGCGGCTTTCCCCTTGCTAACAAGGGGCTTGGCAGACCAGCTACAAGTAGGCGCTTAGTTTCCTTTTGCCTGGATCCATTGTGGCCCAGGCGCAAACCCGGAGCACTCCCCGCGGCCTGCGAGGACTTTGTCAAGGGCCTGCGTGTCTTTTAAAAGACACGCAGGCACTCGGGGAAAATCTGCATAGCAGGCTTCAAGACACGATGTCCCACATTTCAGAAGAGTGCGTCTGCCTGCAACCGCCACGCAACACACCAGCGGCCGTCTCCTCTCAATTTCCTTGGGAACAGCAGAGTCCTCAATGGAAATTAATAGAGGACTTGGCGTATTGGATGGCCATGTTGACTTGGGCTGTAAGCCTATTTTTATAGACGCGCCCGGTGCGCCTACAGTATTGCCACAGCAACGTGGTCTCCTTTAAACGGTTGCCGTTTCTGAGGCGAACCGGTAAGGAGCGTTTGGGGCACTCTTTGGGTACATCTTCTATATCATATTTAAGAAAATTTAAAAAAAAGGGAAAATATTATCTAGAAAGTGCCAACACTGTCACTTTAGCCCTTTACTTTACTTCAAAATTTGGAAGGGGCTCATCCCCATTATGTCTGATGAGGCCGCTACCCAGGGACTCCAGACCCTGTCCTCAGTGAGGATATTTTCAGAAGATATTTTGACAGGGAGCTCAAACCTTCCTTGGAGGAGGAGGTGGAAGCCGTTTTCACAAAGAGAAAAAGAGATTTGCCCTCTCAGGAGGATTTTTTCTCTTTTTCAGAGAAGGACCCCCTTTGTTTGTCAAAAAAGGAGGTAAGGCAACTAAGAAGTCTAAACACCTCATGAGTAAGTAGCACACATTGGGTAGCCTGAGCGCTAGAAGAGACCATGGTGTCCATGGCGGCACAATCAGCAGTTGCAACCATTTTGGCGCAATTGATATAAGTGTCCTTCGCGGCACAAATAGAATGAGTGGCCTTCATGGCACAAAAGACCGCAGTATAAATACGGATGATGATTATTCATATGACAACGAGGTCGAGAATGAGGTGGGCAAGTATGTTTTCGATCCACAGTAGATGTTGGAGACCGATTTCCTCGATGAGGATTTGGACCAACCGTCAACTTCGAAGGCTATCAAAAACCCATTGGGTGTGGAAATGTTTAACCCTACCCCTATTACTCACCTGAATGCCCAAGACCATTCCTGGATAATAAATCAGGAATAACTCCCAGTTTGAACCCGGAGTTATTGACCTTCCTGTTTAAGCTAGGGAAAGATCCGAGGAAAGACCTGGAGCGCTGTCTGAAGCAGTGCTAAGATAGATTGTTGGACACACTAGGTCCACTGGCCAGGATCTTGGATATGGCTGAGGAGGCATCCTTTAAGGGCATGCCTGTAGATGTTGAACTACTGAGGGGCTGGAGCCAGTGGCTTTATGCCTGCTCGGGAATGCCAGGCTAATTGCCGAGAGAAGAAGAGCTATCCTGATGAGGATTAATCCAAAGTTGGGCAATCTAGCCAACAAGGAAACTCCAGGTGACCCTAATGGTCTTCTCTTTGGGGAGAGTTTTATAAAAACTTTAGGCAAATACGTCTCCACATTTACCGCCTGTAGTAGGGCCAAATCCAACACGAGACGGATGATCAGCAATAGAATTTTTGGAAGGGCTGACAGGAGCATCTTGGCTGTCAGCTGTGGGCTACAAAGGTCCAGTATTACCACCAAGACCAACGGGGATACAGAAGGAACTGCCGTTCAAACAGTGGCTTCTTCCCGAAAAGAGGACGAATCCCTTGCTCACGAGGTAGCAGGGGAGATTCCAGGGAGTTGGAGATCAAGGTAAGCTTAGACCCTTTAATTGGTTCTTCCCTCACCAAGGTAGGGGTAAGGTTATGTTTTTTCATCCAAAACTGTTCTGGCATAACAAAGGATTCTTGGGTATTACAAACCGTGAGGAGCTTCAGAATAGAATTTTGCGAGATTCCTTATCAAAGGTATCAGTCCTGGGAGTTATCCTTAGATCAGGAGCAAATTACACTGCTAGATACAGATGTTACCCAGATGTTGCTCAAGGGGCAATTTGCAAGGCCATGGACTCAGACAAGAGTTTTGAAACTACTGTTTTCCTAGTGAAGAACATGGACAAGGGTTAGCGGCCCATAATAAATTTGAAAGAATTAAACAGATTTTTGGTTTACAAGCACTTCAAGATGGAAGGGATCCCTCCTTTGAGAGACATTTTACAAGAAAAAGACGGCTAGTAAAGTTAGATCTGAAAGATGGATACTTCACTATTACCATGGAGTCAGGTTTGCAGAAGTATATACGATTCAGATGGAAAGGTACTTTGTAACAGTTCTCCTGTCTTCTGTTTCGCCTGTCATCAGCCCCTTTGTGCTTCACCAAGGTATTGCACCCTGTAGCTGCTTCCTTGAGAAAGAGGGGAGTATGTTTATTAATCTACCTAGACGACATGTTACTTATGTCTCAGGACCAGGGGGAATTGCTGAAGTACATGAAGTGGTCAACGGATCCCGTAGAGGCCTTAGGGTTCATTATGAATGTGGAGAAGTCAATCATGACTCCTACACAGAATTTGGAGTTTCTGGGATTTCAGGTGGATTCCAATCTGGTCCAGCGTTGTCTCCCTCAGAAGAAATTGACAAAGATCAAGAAGGAGGTAGGTCACATTCTAGCGAAGAAAGTGGAGACTTTGAAAGATCTAGCAAGAGTGGTAGACCTTTTGTCATCCTCCATTCAGGCTGTTTCCCCTGGTCCTTTGCATTACAGGGCTTTCTAGAGATGAAAACCCTGGGTTTGAGGAAAGGTTTTTGGTATGCAGATGCAATTTCCCTATCCCAGGAGGCTCAAAAAGACTTAAATTGGTGGTTGCACAACCTGGAGAGCTTGAACGGAAAAACAATATTTGGGAATGTTGAGGAATTTACTGTAGAGTCAGATGCAAGCAACCTTGGCTGAGGAGCAAGGTTAGGAGGGATAGAAACTAGAGGGAAATGGTCCAGGGAGGAGCTATCCTTACACAGAAATTGTTAGGAGATGCTAGCAGGAATGAACACATTAAGGAGTTTCAGGTCCTTTTTAGCAAACAGCGTGGTGTTGATCCGGATGGACAATTTCACAGCTGTATCTTACATCAATCGTCTAGGAGGAGAAATAGATTGAAATAACTTGCAGATCTAGCCAGGGAAATTTTGTATTTTTGTTGGGATTAAAAAATTCTCTTGAAAGCAGAGTTTATCCCAAGTCATCACAACAAGAGAGTAGACTGGAACTCAAGGTTCTGGCACCAGCAACTAGAAGTTGAGTGAAGTGTATTTCAGGAAGATTCAGGATTTGTGGGGGACTTTTCAGGTAGCCCTATTTGCCAGCAGATTGGCATTTCAGGTAGAACAGTATTACAGCTGGAGGGAAGATCCCAGAGCATTGGCAGTGGACGCTTTTGTGTAGGCTTGTAATGGAGAGAATTGCTATGCGTTCCCTCCATTTGCACTAATCCAGAGCGTGTTGTTAAAGGTCCGAAGGGAACGATGCAGCATCGTTCTGGTAACTCCGTTTTGGAACGCGCAAGTTTGGTTCCCTGGAGTAATGGAACTAGCAGTAGAGGTTCCCCGTTTGATACCAGGTAGTCTAGGCCTTTTGGAAGGGCAGAAAGTAGAGTAGCTTGGTGATAGAAGGAAATTGAAACCTTCTTGTTTGGAGGATTTCAGGAGTCTGGTAGATACTCTGGCCTTTCAGGTGAGGCTAAGAATCTATTGGATGAATCATGGGCACCAGGTACCATAAAAAGACACAGAGGAGTATGGGGAAAGTGGTGTAGTGGGTGCCTGGAGAGGAGTTTGGATCCGTGGAAGTGGCAAATTACCTTGCGGAGTTGTTCAAATCAGGCTTGTCCTATAGAACTGCTAAAGTTTACAAATCTGGTGTTTCGGAAGGACATTCCTTGGTGAAATATTTTGCTGTTGGCAGCGATACTTTGGTGCGCAGAGTGATGAAGGGAATAAGACTTGGGGGACCAGTTAGGGCTCGTTATGATTCCTTATGGACCGTTAATCTTGTTTTTGACTTTTTTGTCTCCTATCCTGATAATACCTTTCTTTGACACAAATCACGTAAGTTAGCAACTTTGCTCCGTCTAATGTCTTTTAGAAGAGTATCAGACGTTAAAGCATTAGAGGTTTGCAATAGGTTATATTCCCCGAATAGGGTCCACTTTGAAATTTGGAAAAGGACTAAAACCATGTCTGAAAAACTTAAATCCATTTTTCAATTACTGCATGAAATTGTGAGTGGTGAGTTGCATGGAAGTTTATGGACAAAGAATGCTGGAATGTAGACTAGATAGCGAGGATCAGTTGTTAATTTCCTAAGTAAAACCCTATAAAGAAGTTTTAACAGCTACTATTTCTCGCTGGGTAAGGGCAGTGATGTCCGAGGCAGGAACTGATTTGTCCAAGTTCAGGGCACACTCTTCTAGGGGTGTGATGGCTAGTAAGGTGTTTTGGGAAGGTGGTACTCTTGCAGACATTCTTAAAGCGGTAGACTGGTCAAGAGCTAGCACTTTTGCAAACTTTTATCTTAAATCAGTGGAGCATGTGTATAGTCTGGCACTGGGGAGCTTCAAACATACATAATAATAGCCTGCAGTCTTGTAATGAAATGGCGATTCTCCAATTAGCTTACAGAGAGAATCTTGATTTCATTAAAGACAATGGAGACTAACATTATCCCACCCGCCACTCCCAATTTGTTTGGTTGGAACTGTCTCAGGTTTATTGTAACTGTATCCTTAATGTGATATTACTTTACAGAGGAAGTGTTTTCCTTCATTGAGAATGTTTTGTGGTATCACTTGGTTTCTTCTGTCTTTCAGATAGCTCTTTGCAGTAAGAAATTTATCAGTCAAGCCAAAGAGCATCTTTTGTTTTCGTCACAGCCTAAGAGGACTATGCTTAGAGACGTAGTGTTATATATCGTTTTGAAAGTTCTAAAACTGGAATGTTTTGTTTATGGTGTATTTTATGTTCTTTAAAGCGCTGCATGTTGAAGCAACAATAAAAGCATAATGGTAGTCTCCGTTGTCTTTCATGAAATCAAGATGCTCTCTGTATGCTAATAGGTGAATTGTCATTCTCTCCGTTTTAAGCTGAGCTAGTTAAAAATGTTTTGGTCACTTAGAATATTTATTATAGCAAACATGTTCACAAACATTATAGTCTAAAATAAAAACATAAAACAGCAGCTGTTTCTTCCTTTTTACACTGCCACAAACATTTACACTATTAAAGTATTTTTCTTTTTTACCTGAGTAAGAAGCATGAAGGCATTATCAGCTCGAAGATGTTTTGTCAGAAACTCCACACAATGTGCTTCTAGAGCCGGAACTGCATATTTTTTAGCGGTGTAAAGAGTTGTCATCACCGTCTCAGGACCAATCTGTACTTCGTCAGAATAAAGAAACCTAAAAAAGCAGTCATATACAAATAGTTAATTATTTAATGGCGTGTAGGTCAGTGTACTAAACGATGTGATGAAACTGTATGTTAGTTCACATTTGAAGTATTTGGAAGCAAAACAATAGATAGAAACTTAATATACCTAGCAATGTCTCCACCGTAGCCCTCCTTTACTCCGTATTACTTTTTCTTTGTCCGTTTTTGTAGATTAGAAATATACCATTGTTTTTACATCTACTAGTAGATTGTTCCATGCAATTAAAATGTTTCTATTAAAAATGTAATGTACGTCTTCTTCTGACGTTTCTGCATACTACGGTATCTAAACAAAAGTACAACAAATAAAAGCACTCAAAAGTACCCATTTGCGTGCATCTAAAGATTGTAGCTCAAGCATACCTTCGGACATCAGAGGTTTGCTCTTCAAATCAGACAAAATGCTCATCCATCGTTTTTACCAGTGATACCTTGAGTTGATCAAAACCAGACTATCCAGACTCAAAATGCCACCATCACAACAGGGGTGAACTATCAAAAACTGAGATCAATGTACACAGCTTTTTATTTACAGGTTTACCAAATTGTAAGAAAATTTGAGCTCTACTGTTTTTAAAAAGAGGTCCCACAAAAACAGCAAACTAAATTGCTTGTCGCTCATTTGTTTAGGTATTTGTTAGCGTGTGTGGGCTTTCCATCTCCTTGTGTTTGTCCCGCCCCTGCAGCAAGGATGCATTAATGTGTCCTAGCCCTGTTCGCTTTCTCAGGTGTAATTTTTTTCTTTTTCTTTAAGCACTTTAGGATACTGCATGTGTTTACCAGCTGTCTCTCTAGTGTGATTCTCTTCCCCGCTCCAAGCTGCTCTCTCTACCCGGTGAGCCCCCCACCCGCTGTGATGCGCTTGCACTTATGTGCCCTCCTGCCCATGTTGCTTTCTCGTCCATGTGCTTCTCCCTCTCCCACCTCCACATTGCTCTCTGTCCTCCGTTTGCTCTTCTCCTGTAATCCACATTGCTCTCCCTCTCACCCGTTTGTTCCCCCAACCCTCCTTTTTGCTTCCCTCACCTGAACCCCCATGTTGATTCAGCACCCACCTGCACCCTGTGTTGCTTCCCCCACCCACGTTGTCCCCATGTTGCTTCCATACCCCTGTCCGAGTTACTTCCCCCTATCTTTCCAAACAAACAAATGTTTTTTTAAATGTTTGAAGCAGAGTTGGATTGGCAAATAAAAAGCTAAAAAACAAAGTAGCTGTGTCAATTTGTAGGAGGAACACACATGCGGTGCGTGCACCAACAAAATCACACATAAGTTTGGGGGGGGGGATTTTCTTTCTTATTTAGCCATGCTGCACAGCATAGGGGAGGGCTAAAAGGTACTGGCAAAAGCCAATAGTTCTCAAAGGCTTAAAACCTATTGGCTTTGCTGATGCTTGTTAATTTATATGTGAATGACCTCCATGAGATTTTGGCAGTAGTTTCAATGGATGTTTCAATATTTGGTCATACACCAGTTGCCACCCAACTCTTTGTAGGCGATGCAATATAAACAGGGAGCACAGACGATGCTTTGCATATGCTGTTGGAAGCCTTTTCATCGAAAGAAATGACTTCCAACTGCATTGAAAGAAATTACTTGTCAATAATTGAAAAATGTGTAAAGTAATAGCCATTGGACACAATATAATCCCAAGTTGCCTTTTTCAAATTGATAGCGGAGACTGGACTAATCTTTTTTGATACGCTGAACTGCTGTGTCAGGCTGTTGAAAATCCCAAAATGTCAAAGAATTAACTGGCTTTGACCCATACAGCAGTACAAATTGACCTTTGTTTGGTAACACACTATTTCCAACTCACAAAAAGTCAAAACATGCAGAATTTACCAGATGTATTCCAGCCCATTTGTAACAGGGCTAGACTACTTGTACAGTAGAGAAAATTAAAGACTAAACATTGTCTTCGATCACAAATGATGCGAACTGAGTGATAGAACTACTATTGCTTTCAAGAGCCTCCGTCCCAACCCTGCTCTTCTCTCTCAACATGCTCTCAACATGCTACTTACAAGGTCACATTGTTCCTTGCATCTCATCCCTTCATGCCTCCTACCTTCAGCCCAGTTAAGCCTCTTCTCCTCTATGTTTTCCTCATCTCCCAGTCCTCACCCTCTACCATTACCTCACCCCAACCCTCACTTCAGTCATGCATCCTTAAGCCCTCTTTATTTCACATGCTCAAAATCTCCATTTCTCCCTTCTACTGGCCTCCACCCCACCTTCACTTCACCCCCATCAAAACCATCTGTTCTCCATTCACCCTACTCATAAACTGCGAGCTCTTCTACCCACTCACTAAGCACTTCTCCCATCCCTTCATCTCACTTGCCCAACCTTATACTCTTCCCTCCACCACACTCCAAATTTATCCTCAGCTCTAATTCAACTTTGTCTCTTCAAACCTACATCATTTAACTCTCACTTCAGCCCAAGATGTCCTCACTCCCATCAGTTCACACCCCTCCCCATCCCTGCACCTTCTCCCACTTGCCTCTCTCTACACTGCACTCCTTCTCTGCTCTCCCTTCGACTTTCTCCCCGGTCCTTCTGTCTTCTTTACTCAACAACAATCTTGGCCGTGCACTATTCATAAACTCTTCTCCCACCCCATATCCACATTTGTTGCCAAGGCTTTGAACCACCAATGCCAACTACTTGGCCTCTACCCTGAACCCAGGCAAGACACACCTAATACAAAACGTTGCTACAAAAGACAAGGTCACACTCTCTTTTCAGAATCCAACTTTCAAGGCCCCCCCAACTTCAAAAAGTATGTACTGAGCTGAAAATAAGACTCTCCTCCTCGCCACGACGCACTCACCTGCCTTCTTGGCAATCCCCAGATGTCCCCTCTCTCCTCACAGTGAAGCCCAGCACCCACATCCTCTCCCTTCTCCTGAATCCTCCATTTGCATCTCATCACAGACCTCCTCGCCTTCATCTTACTACATGCCATTCTTATTCATCTAACTTTATTTAACCTTCTCCTCCCTTCACACCACTTTGCAGCTCTTTGACCTTACATCCTTCACCTCTCTCTGTATTTCACACCACAGCTCTCACTGCTTTCCCAGTGCCTGACAACCAGAAGAATCAGAGACACAACACTACTTAAAAAACAGGCAATCAGAACACTGAAAGAAACTGCAAATTACCCTTTCTAAATTGACCACATCCCAAAAGACACTCTTAGGTGACAGTGAGAACTAAAAAAAAAAAAAATCACAGATGCATACCAACTTCCAACCCACAAACCTAATGCTCAGACCAGCCAAAAATCACCTCCACAATAGTTCAGCCACCAGCAATCCTGCTTCACACACAAGCCAGGCACATTAAATATCAGACTAGAATAACGGAAGACTGCATTACAGGAAACAATTATAGCTACAATTAGAAAATACATGACCAAATTCACCCACTAATCCCAACACTCGAGAGCCCTTCATCCACACTCTAGCACATGAACAGATGTACTTGTCATCCCTACAGACTATGCTCACACCACCTACCAAAATAGACTGACATAACATACCTGCGTCTCTACAAGTGACCCACTCAGACCATCATCCCCACAACACCCATCGTGCTACCCACAAAATGTACACTTCAACTAGCCACAATTCCCATCAATACTACTCTCCACCCTAAGGAGCCCGATTGCAGCGGACTTCAAGGGAGGTCTGGCAACCATGTACTCCAATCACACAGAGTATTCCAGTAACAAACCTTGAAGGACAAATATCTACGCAAACTTTGAAGTGGCCATATAAAGAAAGCAATACAATCTGGCACATGTTCCTTCACCTACACAACCAAATCATCTACAGTATTGGCAAACACCAAGAATGCATACTCTACCTCTTACATCAAGACACACATCAATTCTCCCAGCAATCAAACACATTTTACTGATGCTTCAACCAATCAGCAACACACATCCAAGGATCATAAAAACTTCTGTTGTCCCAGCAACACTGCACCTACTACTACATCAGAAGTCATTGTGCCACTAACGCTTTGCCTTGACATTGTCAATGTAAGCCACACATGGTCGCTAAGCAGGCCCGAAAAGCAGCCTGTAATCACATGCATCATCGTCAATCAATATTACACATTAACAACCAAGTAAAGACTTCAAGCCCTCAAAGAGGCTTCTTAATGTTTCAGAACAGGAAAGATACTTGGCTAACTAAGTATTGAACCCCCATGGGAACAAACAGATGGCCAACTAATCTGGAGAAGAGCACCTCCATATGGACTCACAAAGGGCAAATTCCACGCCATGGACTTCCCAACTAACGTGGACCAAATCACATACAAAACATCGCACAGGATATACCGCCGAACACCACACCCCTCACAACCTTCACTTCAAAATGTAATCGTACTTCATCACACCACTGGAAAGTACTCTACCTGACCAGCCCACACCATAATACACCTAACAAACTCTATCCAACATCGAGTCAGAAAACAAACCCAACATCAAACTATATTGCTTTCAAAACTAGATCTCGGAAAACAATGTATATTCACACTATGTCACAACGTAACACACTTAAGATAACATATTCTCCAAAGCACACAATAACTTACAACTCAGTCATCTGAGACACCCACAACTCCAATTTACCATTCAGGAGAACAGGAGATTTTGGGCAAATGAGAGAGAGAGATGCAACAACCATTTATGAAGCACTGAACAACAGAAGCAGAAACTCACTACCATATTAAAAACACCTCTCTCAAGATTAGCCACCTCATCTACTTAAGGGTACAAACATATAGTTTGAGGCTGTAGGCTAGGTTTTAACTTTCCATTGGACACCAGATTTCTGGAACAATGCAACAGCAGACACTCGTACACCATTAGCCCCAGGACCGCATTAGGAATGGTGGAAATTCGTTATATAACAAGTGCAACAATATTCTAGAACTTGCCATTTTATTTCTCATTATAAGTATGGGCCTACAAGCACCAGGAACAGAACTGCTTGTAAATGAAAAGTGAGGACTGATTGATGCTGTCGCGCATTAGATGGGTCCACTCGGCAGCTATTCTTTTCACTTTGATGGTATTGACTAAAAATAACATGAAACCACACAGACACTTGTATATGTGATTTCAAGTATTCATGGACTATGGTCATGGTCAATGAGAAGTGAAGCTGCCTCAAAGTGTGGCTCGCCTGAAAAGCGAACAAATACAACTCCTGTGCCACCAGAGAAGCCCTGTGATAGAAGGCGCTACAAAAAAAAGCCCTGAACGGAATTACATCATGACAAAAAGCTATAACTTTACTCACGGAAGTGTCTTTTCTTCCTTTGGTGTAACATATTTTATATACAGTGCTTTGAAATGGCAGGCGTGCAGCATAAAGGGTTACATAAAAACAAGTTATTATTCCTCAAAGCAGGTAACAAAAAAGATCCAATCAGGAGTCATCACTATTTTATTGGAGGTCGCTAACTTCAAATGGTTGCCTTTGACTCCAGAAATCAGCCAACAGCTAATTCATTAACCTATAGATGAAAATATATTTTAAACAAGCATTTTTCAATGCAATCGGTCTCGCATTTATGAAAGTTAGAGCTACTGCCGTTGTAAATGACAAAATCATTTTTTAAGTCACACCCGGAGTGATGACAGTTAAGCTGTAACAGTGATTAGCGACAAATGCGGTTATTGCAGGGTTAGGTTTATTATATAAAAGTTAAATCAGGCATGTTTAGGGTTCCCTTTCAAGTCTTCAAACTTTCAAGAGAGAAGCGAGGTGTCAGTGTTCTACAAGCAAGGAATTTTCCATAGTGCTAGGAGAGTGCATATGATAAGGATAGTAAAGCAGAAGGCATTTCTAATTTATGAAATAACGGTAATCTCTCTATTACAAGTCTACTGAATGATGTCTTGCTCATCTAGAAAATAAACCTACAAATGAAGACTACATTTTTTCAGAAAACTAAGGTAATGGCCGTCAAAGATAGCTTATGGGAGGAGCCGCGGTCAGAAAAAGGTGCTGCAGTATACAGACTCACACTCACTACTGCTGACCATGACTTGCAACAAATAATTTTGGTTATGGAATTAAACATTAACCTGCTTCCTTCTCTTCACCACAAATAAAAAGATTTTCAACAGCTTAACTAGGGAGGCTTCAACTAGCAGTATAGACGCTAATTGGCAAATCTTTTATTTTATGCGTATTACCAACTTTGCTTTTGTCGCTCCAACAAGCACACAGAGCCATCTCGAGACGGAAACAATGTTTGCAAAACGTTCAGGATTAATGTCAGAAAACTACACGGTGCAGGGATTAAGAATTGGGCAACATTACACAAAAAAACATAAGGAGAGATCACACTGACAGAACATCCGAACGGTGCCCCTGTACAAAACCAAGTGGATATCTGCCGTTCAAAAACAACAGCCGAAAGAGGTGTCACACTTCAGCAGTATTGCTTGTACTATCGAGATAACACAGGGGAGGGTCAAGGAAGTATAATATGGGAGGAAATGAGGAGAAGCACATGGGCGAGTGCAGCAGGGAGGGAGGCGGGCGACGGACAGCAGGGCAGGGGGACAGAAGTACAGGAGGGAGTCTGCTCGAAAAAATATGCATTCCTATGGAGTTCTCAACACAAAACAGGGGTGGGGTGCCAGGTCTAAGTAATGGGGGGGGGAAAGACAGCCTGGAAACACATGCATGCACACTTATGCAGTGTCAGGAGCAAGTACCAATGTGTGGCGTGAGAGGAAGCGTGACAGTCTGCAACAAGCAGCGACCTGGGAGGGGTGGTGGGGGTGGGTTGCGGAGACGGGTAAAGGAGCCGCGCTGGGGCAGGCGCAACGGAGTGCGACTGCAAACACAAAGCTATAAATACTTTAAAACAAGTGGCACATCGGAGCAGTTACAGGCGGTTCAACGGGCAGTATATACGGACGGACCTGGGCTCTATAAACATGGCTTCCACACCTGGCCTGGCTCAGGCAGTCCACAGCACGGCCCTCCATTCTTACCTCAGAATTTTAGCTTGTGCTGCGGCTCCAGCACCAGCTCTATTTTCACCATGTTTGGGGTGTGCTGAGTGTTGTTTGCGTGGGTCAGGGAGCTGCTGCTGCAGTGGCCAGTCAAGCAGCAGGATGAGGTGGTTCCAGAAAGGAAGGCTGACTGAGGGTTGGGTATGCGATGGCTGCAGTAGGAGACAGGCCTGGCAGCCGCAAAAACCTCCTCTGTACTGGTGCACTAACAAGGTGACCATTTTGGAAGACAGCCTCGTCACGTGGACTGTAATGAAGGTAGTACTGTATCTGCGTTACATACTCGGACGCAACAGGACATTAGGACCACTGATGTCATTACATTAAATATACAACACACTGGTATTACATATATGAATATGAACAGTTAGCAAAAACAGGAGCATTGTATTAGGTTATAATACTAGTCTTAATCTGTAGCGATTGCCTGAACGGAATAGTAATGTCTTACAAACACTGTGCATGAATAACATTACATATTTCTATATACGGGCAAGCAGTGACCTGAGAGGGGTATTGAGGGCGGGTTGCGGAGAAGGGTTAAAGTGCTGCACTGGGCCAGGTGCAACAGAGTGCGACTGCAAATACAAAACCCGAAAAACCTTTTTAAAAGACTCACGTCGGGTGAACGTGTTTTGTCCCGAAAGCACGCTTAAGCAGAAACAAACAAAAACAAAATAAAGGCACACACGTAAACAGGATCACATTTGTGAAGAGCTGTTCAGAATATATTTTAAAAGTTCCTGAACAGAACGCGAAATAGAAAAATGCGGAAGCTGACAAGTCCTGGGGCAACACTCCAAGGGAGTCAATGAGTTGCAGAAAGAAGGGACAAGCAGGAACTATTATGGAATTAGAAACAATGTTTCTTAAAGGACACTGACAAAAGCCAATCAAAAGCAGGTGGCTGGGTCTAAGCCCACAGAGTGAATACAGCATGTCGAGAATACATTGCTTGCGCGCTGCCTATGCTGTATCTAAAAATTACCATTTGCAGATTAGCTAAAATGATTCAAAAACGTAGCTATACTCCACTCACAACCACTGATCTAGTAATTGGAACTCTTCAAATAATATCAGGCACTTAATACAAATGAAATCATTACAAGACACCACTCCAGGATGGTTAAACTACAATACAGCAAAAAAAGACGTTGTTCTGTCCATTTCTAAATGTGTACATAAGAACCAGTTCCTGTCTTGCATCTAAATTGTAATAACTGATGGCAGATGGAGGTCGCCTTGTATGGAGGCATCCTTGAGACTTGCTGATCACAGCAGATGTCAGTGGCAAGCATTAACTCACAAGACCATCTTGTTTGCACACGGTTAAGGAACAAAATACTGGGAGTTACTTCAAGTAACTGTTCCACCATCTAACTAAGGCTATTGATACTCGGAAATCACACTCGAAACATAGATTTTTTTATCAATTACTTAAGCATTCATATACCTGAGCAGCGCAAGGAAGGCAGCGGGCTCCACATCAGGCAGTTCGATCTCAGCGGAGGTGGTGGCCATGCCCCCATTGAACATGGCATCAAAAACAGCACTGCCAGCAGCCAGCACGAACCTGTGCGCCGGGATGCGCTGAGCCGTGCGATCCTTGCCCACTACGAACCGCACGTCGCTCAAAAGCTCATTGTTGAAGAGGAAGGTGAAACGCTCCTGCAGGGAACTCTTGGTAGCCTGCCAGTTGTACATGGGCTGCCGGTGGTAGGGCCCGGGAGGCTCGGCGGCGGCGTCTCCTCCACCTCCCTTAGCCGCCTCCTCGTTCGAGGCGGCATTGGAGGCAGCGTCAGCCCCTCCCGCTGAGGCCATGGCAGAGTTGAACTATGCCTGGCCGCGGGAGGATAGCCGCAAAGCCCCCATCTCACCCCGTATAGAGCATCTCTCGCTGCTGTTTACAATATGTCAAGGTAGAGTGAGGGAAACCTACCGCTCCGGGACGTGACGTCGAGCGTCGCGGATTGACACACGCTAGGCGACCGCGACGAGGAAATACTTGGAAAAGAGCAAGCAGCCCTGTGCGCTGCGTCAACTCAGCGGTCATATTGGTGTGGCGCTCTTGTTGTATAACAAAAGCAAAATAAATAGCTCCGTTTCAAATGAGAGTACCATTGTGCAAACTATAAGCGGTTCTTGACTATCTTTCAAATGTAATGAATGTGCACATAGTTTTGCACAGTATTACGATACATCATCAATCTAACCGCTTCATTTAAAACATATGTACTTTACAATTGATAACGCAGCTTTATTATGTATATTTTTGTAACAGTTCAAAATTTGAGTGAAAATCGGGACGAGCATTACCCGTTTGTGGTGGCCCCTGGAATGTCTTAGAATGACTGCAAACGTCTGTCACGTTAGTCTTTCTTTTATCACTGTAATGCTGACGAATATACAGCTTACTACTACATTCATCCACAATCATCTCTGCCAAAGAAGTCCGGCAGTCCAGAAATCTTTATTTTTACAAAAGAATAAGCCATGCAGTAATTATAAGGACACATTAACAACCAAAACCCCATCATGCATGTATCAACAAGCATTGGTATATGCAATAGGTTTCGCCTATGTGATTAATTATACACTTTTTTTGTTGTAAGTTGTAGCTCGGTGAGCAGTTGTGCAATATAGGTTACGGAAACTTCGTTAAAGTGTCAACCTTTGTTTATTGAGAAAGGCAATATATTTGTGCTGTTACTGCTGTGCAACATGGCTTAAAGTAAAAAAACGCTATGACGTGGCCAGCTTTGACTGTGTTATAGCGTTTTTTTTATTTACTTTAAGCCATGTTCCACAGCAGCTCAACTGCTGTGCAACATATAAAAAAATATTGACAAAGCTAATAGATTTCACATTAGTGAAGCCCAGATCTCTGTACTGGGGTGAATGTATGACATTGTTCTGCATTCTGTCCATCAATTGTTGTTTTTGCATTTGTCACCCCGAGTGGGACGGGTATGCCCAAACGTGGGTCTCGTGCTCTCCATGCCACTGGAGTCAAGCTAACCTGGCTGATGAGGGGTGAAACCCCGAAACCGGTCCTAGGATGCTTGGTTCCAGTCCAGGGAGGACCTGGCCTGGCAGTTCGGGCTGGACTGTTCCCATTGGGCACAGGGTCAAGACTGATTTGCATATGGCTGGGTTCAAACTGGAAAGGCATGGTGAGCAAAGAAATGATGGATTTAGGCCCAGATCTCTGTACTGGGGTGAATGTATGACATTGTTCTGCATTCTGTCCAATTGTTTTTGCGTTACTGCTTTGCAACATGGCTTAAAGTTTAAAAAAAACGCTATGACGTGGCCAGCTTTGACTGTGTTATAGCGTTTTTTATTTACTTTAAGCCATGTTCCTCAGCAGCTCAACTGCTGTGCAACATATAAAAAAATATTGACAAAGCTAATTGATTTCACATTAGTGAAGCCTATTGGCTTTGGCAATGCTTGGCGTTGAGGGTGGGATATGTAATTATTTTAGTGTAGACATAAAAGTAGGCAGATGTTACCTGCATCCTGATATACTGTAGACGATATTTTTGGACCAAATGTGTGATAATCATGCATGCTGTCGAAATTATGAACAGATGCCAGCTTGGCACTCTCATATCAGCTGGAATATTTTGTAGTTGTGATCAAATGTGAATTCAATAGTGCACATTTGCAGCTTTGTTTGGGGGTATACAAATACATAAAAATATAATATATGAATGACCCGCAGCACGTGAAGAATATTAAAATATAACGCCATGCAATAAAAGGGTCTGCGTGGGGTTAAAGTAGTAACTCCACACTTTGTCTGTTATAAAGCGAGGGCATGCCACCGGCTGCATTATTCCAGCCGGCTCAGGATTACAACTATGGTACACAATGAAATACTAGGTCGAAAGTGAAATGACACTCGTCACACATAGTGCACGACCCTGCACAGCAGAAAACAGAACAAACAATCCAGTGACTAAAGGATTGAAAAGGTCTGACCAGGTCTGCTGTAAAAATATGTGTTGAACAGAACACATCATTTGGAGTTTACAATTTTTATGTGCGAGTAGATCAGCAAGTCTTTGCATTCTGGGACCTGCAGTTCTTGCAATGCCAAAGAACAGCTCAAACTGGAGGAGCTCCCACGCATGAACCTGAGAATGGCAATCCTGCATAAGAGTGCCCAGATTAGCAGTCTGGTCCTGGAAGCAAGAGGCACCAAGAAGTGCATTGTCTCTCGATTCCACCAGAGCAGTGCCGAATGGAAACCAAAGGAAAAGGCTGATATAAAACGAAAAAAAGTGCACAAAACATAATGCATCCTTCTGAAATTCAAATACGTGCCCACTACCACACAATGCCTGCAGCGCATTTAAATAACAAAGCATGGAAGACGGGTGGGTGGGGGAGCAGCAAGCACCCAGGATGGGGCAGCAAATATCCACAGGGTCTCTCATGTAAGGTCCCCTAATCATCCAAAAAAAAAACTTAAATGTAATAAAAATGTGGCTCTTTGAAAGTGTGCAAGTTTGCGCTATACAACATTGCTGTTGTTGAGGCTGGCAAAAGTGTTAAAAAAAACAAACATGAACTTATTCACAGCTGCTGGTACGAAACACTACGAAAATACAAAAATGAGACCAGGACCACACAGTGTTTGCAACGGATTCAAGCAACATATTGTGGCAGTCCAGGGGGTAACATTCAAGCAACATGTTGTGGGATTCCGGGGGTATTTTAAATGTAAATTATGTTAGTCTTCTAAATAAAATTAATGGAAGTAGTAAAAAAAAATGTTGATTCTGTTTAAGTTAGATTAAGAAAAAAAAGGAAACTTACTTACTTGGATATCTCACTGCAAGCAAGATGAACCGATGTGTAAGTAGAGCAAGGTGAAGTGGTCGCAGCATAGTAAATAATTGTACTTGTAATTGCATTTATATAGGGCTAACTACCCCTGACAAGGCGTTGATGCGCTTTTTCTGTGAGTAGCACGTTACTCCGGAACCCATAAAGGATTAGTGATGAATTAGTATAGTGAAATATGAAAGTAATTTGAGTGGTGGATGTGTTAGTTATTTGGATTGAGAAGGATAGTGGCGGGATAGAAGAGGGAAAATGGTTTGCATTTATATAGTGCTTGCTGGCCCTGATGAGGTGTTAAAGCGTTTTTTTGGCGAGTACCACAATAATGTAAATCTGTTGGCTTTGTTTTGGCTTTAAATAAGGACGACAACAGTTTAACACAACAATTGAAGTGTAATTTTGATAAATCAGGGTAGAGTAACTCTCCCGGTTTGCGAATGTCATTTGCTGAAAGCAAATCGTAAACAAAAATAATTGATTTAATTTGTTACTAGAATGTAAGGAGTTTAATTCTATTGCAGCCGCATTGTTTGTGAGACTGTCTTATGCAGATGGGGCAGGAAAAATTTGTTTCAAGAGATAAATGTAGTGCATTTGTTCAGCATATGCAATTTTATTTAAAATATTATTTTTTGACTGAGCTCCAAGGAGATTAATTAATGCGCTTAAAATAACTGGTAGTTGGCGTCGCACCGTACGTGTGTCCTTTTTTTTCTTAGCAAAGTTGGTTTTCTAAATAGGGAATAAATTAATATACTTGAAAAAGCCAGATATGTAGGAAAGTAGGATCTGCTTCTTATGGTTACCCCCACTTTTTGCTTGATGTCTCACTGTTTTTGACTAGTCTGACTGGGATCCTGCTAATCAGGACCCCAGTCTATCTGCTTTCTCCCTTAAATTGACATACATGTACTTTGGTACACTCCAGATTGGATACTGGGGTACCCTTATCAGTCCCTAGTATATGGTACCCATGTACCCAGGGCATAGGTACTCCAGAGGCCTCCCATGGGCTGCAGCATGTATTATGCCACCCATGAGAGGCCATACAAAATGGAACTCCAGGTCTGCTACTGCAACCTGTGTAAGCTGGTGCTTGCACCACTTACTTTAGATATAGGTTCACTATATCTAGTGGTCACTACACTTAAAACTTATAAGTCACCTCTATAGCAGGCCTTAACAATCCCGAAGGCAGGGTGCTGGGTTTTTAGTGAGAGGGTGCCCCTGCATGAGCAGAGTGCCTCTGCAGCCTTCGGAGACCATTCTCCCGGGTTGTCTGTGACTCAGCCGGACATATAGGTAGAGGTGCATTATAACCTCGCTGTAAATGCTATCTCGAAAACGGCTGCATAGAAACATATCGTGTTTGGTATCAAACACCTTGGAATCATACCTCGACACCAGTAACTGGTGTGGGAGGTATGATTCCACCCTTCAGAAGCGAGCTTCGTGGGGTCACTGGTCTGACCGGTGCCAGCCTTCTCGACCCGGACAGCACAAAATGGATGCTGCCGACCAGAGACACATTTCTGCCCTCCTGCTGTTGAGCCAAGCTCGAGCAGAGGAAGGCAGCACAATAGGCATCCTGTCACAGGGAGGTGTGACCACCTCCCAGACAGGGTTTAGTGTATTGGGGCTGGGTGGGTGCACTCTGAGAGTGCCTGAAAGTCTGCACCTGGGGCACATTTGGTGTCCCTGTGCATAGTCCAGCTCAAACCAGTTCTGGGAGCCATTGGCTCCTGCTCTGGCGCGAAACTGGACAAAGGACATGGGTGTAACCACCCCTCTGTCCTGCCCCTCCCCTAGGAGGGACCCCTGAATCTGTCCATCCCTCTCCCGTGGGTACGAAAGGGCTTACCTAGCTGTAAGATTTAAGTTTTTACGTGGACAAGATTCTACAAGAAGAAACGACTGACCTTCGACCGTCTGGACACTCTGGACTTCGCTGGACCTCGACTGGGCTCGACTTCGTCCCCCTTTCCGTCCGAAGCTTAGTTTGTGCCTGTGCTCCATACAGGCTCCGTGTAGGACCTGTGGTGCACTAAAGACAACTGAAGAATCTCCCTTGGCGTGAAGGAGTCACTCCCCTGCATTCGCAGGCACCTAACCGCAACTCACCGGTCTGCTGCTCCTGAGCTCCTGCGGACTCCGAAGATTTCAGCAACACAGGAGGTGGGTTTCCGAAGGTCCCTGAGGTCGATCTGCCCTCTCACCGAGTTTGAGGCCAGTATCCCTCGTGGGGACTCATAACCCGAAACCCTGTGCACCGCGTCCATTTGCAAGTGCATATGCTTGTTGGCGATTCCTGAGCTTGTGCATTGGACACGTGTAGTCCTGACCCTGAGCAGCATTTGCACCAAAGAACTCCGGCCTCCTTGCACCGAGTGCTCCGTGGGCTGGTACTTTGCAATCTTGCTCGAGGTCCCCTCGCGACTCCTGGTCATTCGGCCTGTGGGTCCTCCTTGGGGGTCATCTTGATTTCTGTTGGGCTTTTCTGGTTGCTCCAGATGTGCCCTGACTCTCCATCGCTTATGGAGTCCGCTAGACCTTGCTGGTCCACACCGTATTCTGCTTGACCTTCCTGCGTGGGTTGCTTTTGCCGAGGCTTGTTGGTGCTCCCACCGGACACCGACCCCTCAGCACTTGACATCCTTCGTGGGACAGCTCACCTCCGGCTCCTGGTCATCCTCGACGTCTCCTGGTCCTCGTGGCTGCAGAGTCAAGCATCCATTCTTCGCACCTGAAGCACCCGACATCGGTGGGCATTCGTCTACCGAGCCCCTGGTCACTCTGGAGTGACCCAGACTCTGTCCCCTCTGCTTTCAGGTTCCCTCCTTCCTGAAACCAGGCTTGGATTTCACCGGACCCTTTTCACCTTCACGGCAGCAGTACTTCTTTGCAGCTCTCCATTGAGAACGACGGCAGTTTCCGACGCCACTTCAGACCTATGCACCCGGCTCCTCTGGGATAGGTAACTCGGGTACTTCGGTATCCACGGATGGGGTGGCTCTTCAAACTCTTAAGTTCAAACGGATTTGCTCGAAGTCCTCCTAGAAGGGTCCTTAAACTGTAAAAGTGTAACCGCGACTTCCCCATAGAATTGTACGGAGCACGCGGTCGTGTTCCCACACTGCACCCGGCCTCTGTGGGGTCCCTGTCTACTCACCTAGGGTGGTTCCTTGGGGTCCCAGCGATTCTACATGCTCCAGACCTTGTCTTGATCTCAGTCGTGACTGTTATACCACTATTTTGGTATATGGTTCGGTCTCCCCCTGGAGCCCACTGTGTATTGTGCTACTTGCAACTGTTCTATTGATCTCGTATTGTGTGCTTTGTGTTCTATCCTCGTGTAGAGGATAGTAGAGAGTGTTATATTAATAAATACATATTTTTATATAACTACTGTGTGGTTCCCCTTCATTTAGTAATTCAGGAGGTGATATTCTGGTAAAACAAGCTGCTTTACATTCCTTCAAGATTAAGCCTGAAGGCTGCTCTCCACAGCTACCACTAGGATAGCTTTCTAAAAGTTATCTTTGACCTCATTCATCATAAGGGTGGTTTGGACTGGTGCAAGGTGCCCACTTTAATTAGTGGACAGCATATACCAGGCCAACTTCTCATAAGATACATTTAGTGTGAAAAGATAAGCCTTGTTGTTGCGGCTGGCAAAAGTAAGAAACAAGCATTGGAAATACAATAGGTTTCATAGTTGTTGGAGTTGGAGCTATTGGCATTGTAAATGGCAATGTTTTTTACTTATGCAATAGGTCTTGTATTTGTTGGTGCTATTGGCATTCTAAATGGCAATGGTTTTCACTTATGTGTTATGAAGTGTATGTATGTGGTGTGTTGTGGTATTATGTGGGCTGGATTGGATTAGTTAGTTGTGTAATTGTGTGGCGTGGAACTGTGTGGTGTGGAGTGAATTTGTGTATTGGAATTATGTGGCATGGTGTTCTGTGGAATTATGTGGATGGTAATTATGTGGTATTTGGTGTACTGGAACTATGTGGAGTGGGATTGTGTGTTTTGGAGTGTAATTATGTGGAATGGTATTTGTATTTTGGAGTGGTTTGTAGTGGAGTTTAATGATGTGGTGTGCAGTTGAGAGCTGCCTTCCATGGCACACAAATGCCTATAAATAATACTTTTAAAATTACATAATACATGGTCCTATATCGATTCTTGGAAGCGTCTATAGAGTTTTTAGAGAAGGGTGTGGAATCCACCGAAAGGTTATGCGTTATTTAATTCAACCAATGGATATGAATGTTTATTTAAGGTTTAATATGAAATATTGACATTAAAGTAGATTCACAAAGTGGGCTACGTTTCCAATGACAGAATGTCCCCAATACGCTTAAAAGTGGCATCACAAGCCATTTGTCTCCGAGCCATGCAGTTTCTCTCATCAGCACTTCTCCCATTTTCCTCAAGAGCAGTTCAAACATGAATAGCAAACTATCCTAGTTTACAAATGTTTTCCACATAATTATGGCTCATCATTTGCTGCATAATCTGACGATTTTAACAAAACAATTGTGAATAGGATCTGCGTGTTTTAAACAACATAAACTAAGGGATTGGTGTCCAGACTGATTCCAGACACCCCCAAAGGATATGTTAGCCTTTAGACCAGCTATCTCACAGTGCCACCATAAGCCCCCTAACCTAACCAAGGAGCGAATAGTTTCTGTCAACTATCGAACATGACAACCCTTGATCCTTCAGGGATCGTGGCTATAGTACAGCACTTTTTGCTCAGTCAATCGTGCTTACTTAGTCTCAGAGAGATACACAGAATAAATGATGGAGACGTTTTCAATAAGCATTTATTGAACCAGCGTAATTCTAGTATAAAACATGTTTGCTGCGACAATCATTAGACAGAAACAGATATATAAGATTACAAGCACCGACAGAGTAAATAAAAGGTAGAATTCTACCATGGTGCTAAAACAGTAAATATATGCAGGCATATCGATACATGGCAGTAATTGAGACTCCTAAGATACAAACCCTACCTAAGTGTACCTAGCATGCATGTGGGTGTAAAGCCAAGAACCCCCTAGGAAAGAGCCAACCCCATTACCTGATGGGAGAGAAGGAAGGACCCCGTCTTGGTCTCGAGTTGGACACCTTCAAGGGATGTCAGACCACTGCGTGCTGGAGCATCTGCAGGCCGGGACCTCAGCGTTTAGTGTCACTGTGGAAGCTTCTCCTCTGGTTTCCCAGTGAAGATGTGGTTTTTTTATTCCCAAAAAACACCCTCAGGAGTTCTACCTAGATAAGTAATGGTTTGCCATTATGTATAGTGGACCTGTCTTCCAAGGATGACGATAGCGGTGACTTTTGTACAGAGTTATTATACAGAAGATGGTAATCCTGCTGTGTACGTCCTGGGCAGGGGATTACGATATGATACTAGGAATCCTCATGGATAATAAATGAGGCCAATTTCAGAGAAAACTGATCGACATTTATTCAGCACGTAACTAGGTAAAAGGTCAGTGCCAGAACCGTTATGCAGAGCAAGGTAGGACAAATGTAGGTAAAACGTCATGTAGCTACCTAGGCCTATATTGGGGTTCATAACACCCGCTCCTCATCCAAAGGTTGATAAGGTCAACGAATGCTAAAATATGCCTGTCTAAAAAGCATAAAAACATTATCATAAAACCCAGTGTAAAAACATCTAAAAACATGGTATATGTGAAAATGATGTTAGAAGTTAAAAAAGCTCTATAAGTTCCCTAAAATAGTCAATATACTGTTAGACCAACTGAGCACATCGAAAGTCATGGTGCTCAGTGATAGCAGGAGAGAAAAATAAAACAAAACAATGTTTTCGAATTCCAATTTGGCTCGTTTTGGAAAAAGGCCAAATCGTTCCCAGCACACAGAGAGCCAAATGTTTATGTGTCCTGTGTGGGAGATACAACATCACTGTCGCTTGCAGTCGCAGACGATGGTCCCTGTAACACCTCTTGTATCCAGTCAATCGAGCAAAGGTGATTATCTTCAGTTCCCGCAGCAGCCGCTGAGGAAACACTCGGTACCTGTGTTCTTGTAGTAGAGCAGGTGTCCGTTCCGACAGGAGCTGAAGCATCCCGTGGAGGCTCTAAGAATGCCGTCATTAACATGGGAATACGCTGAGGACACTGTAACATTTGGGCCTTTAAAGGGTCCAGTAGTACATCAACGTCCGGTGGCGCAACTGATGGAAGTGTTAGACATATGTCCAACACGCATTCATATCGGCAGAATAGGCAGCGGAGCACAGGCAAGATGCAGTCAACCCTGACTGATCTGAACGATAGGAACCAATGCTCGCTTAGCTCCCGAAGCCGAGGTGCACCCAGATGGAGTACCATGCGTTCACGGCAACGTCGCGCAAGGAGTGCTTTTTCCATCTCTGGCGGAACTGGGCCATCCATTGCGTAGCAGGAAAATTAAAACCAGTATACCCACTACAAGTAGTAGGACCAGCGGAAGCCTTCCAAAAATGCTTCCCAATATGGAGTGTATAAATGCTGGAATAACTCCGAAGATTGTCTAAAAGGTGCTCAATAGTCCAGAACCTAAGCTCTTAAATAGGTGCACGATCCCCTTCGTATCAGACATGTTACAGATACAATGTACCATTTCTCCAAAATGGAGCAGGAAGTTTGTTCGGTCTAGCGCCTGTATCTCAGCCGAAGACCTTGCAACCTGGATATCAAAAGTCTCTCGGGCTGAGGTTAAGGCCACATCCTTCTGTAAAAGCCTGGCTTTTAGTCTGCTCAGAGAATTAAACCGTATAAAGGAAACATTCCAATAAAGGCCATAGCGTTGCCTCCCTAACTGTGTGGGTCAGTGGAAACAATACTTGCATATAAGTAACCCTGGAACTTACTGTGACGAGATATGCGATGCCTGGTACCATCCCACAACAACCTTGATCATTCAACATCAAATAGCTCCTGTTCGAGAGCAGTTTGAACACTGGATGAATCACAGCAGCTGGGGATCCTTTCAAGTGACATGATAGGTTTGCAACCGAAGCATTACAGGCTCCGTGAAGCAAAATATCCTGACAAATTAGAGACCCGCTTAAAGAACTCTCACAGTCTGAACCGCTGAGAAAAACTTCAGTGTTCCCATTCCTGCATCTAAAGCCGTACGGCAAATCCCAAGACTCATGTATGTATCCCTCTCCCAACACATCATACCTGCCTACCTGATGATACTATAGACAGTACTGAAATCGGAATGTCGTGACCGGCAGTGTAATATGGCCATGGCTTAACCATTCTGCGGAAGGTGACTCAGCCACGGTAAAAGGTAATTGGTCCAATTTTTCAATGTGCAGCATTGTATACTTTGCATCTCATCGTGCCATTGTTGTCTGTCTTTTGGTTAGATTATATGCAGAAAACAGAGTCGTACTGTTGATATACCTCCAGGGCACGTGACCAGAGCGCAATGAGTGTAGCGTCCAGCTCAATAACAGAATGAATCGCAATTGTGATTGTCCATGTTGTAATATAGACAAATCCTGTTCCATTATATCTATTGCAGAAGACACAATGTTGCCCAATGAATAAATCCTGGATGATAATGTAGTCATACCATTTTCAACCACCTCCAAAGCATTTTCGAGGGGGAAACAGCTACCACAACGCGGCTGGTTCCACGCATTACCATAACCACGCATGCATTACAACGCATGCGTGGTTACCACGAAATGCCTTTACCACGCATACCTTTACTACGAGATACGTAGTAAAGGCATGTGTGTTAAAGGAAAAATTAAAAAAGGGGGTCTGGGGGGGTTTCCCCCCCCCCAAAAAAGCGTGCGATTAAGAAAAGGGGGGTTGAGGGGGGCTCCCCCCCCCAAAAAACGCACCTGTTTCAGTCGAGATGTGGAGGCAATCGGCGTCGTTAGAGGAAACGGAAAGACACTTCCGCTTCCTCTTAACGACGTGCAACGTAGATCGGAACTTCGGAAGAGAAAGGAGAGGCGAGGACGTGGAGCGGTAAGGGGGATTTTAGATTATGTAAATAATAATTTAAGGGATGGGGTCGCACAGGGGTACAGGGACGGGGAATTATGGTAATGGGGAAGGGATCGGATATAACCTTTACCAAGAAAATGGAATTAACATGCATGATTTTACAACGAAAAACGTTGTAAAGATATGCGTGTTAAAGGCATTTTCGTGGAAAAGGTTATGAGTGGTAATGGCATTCGCGTTGTAACGCATGTATGGTAAAGGCATGTGTTGCAACGGAATGCGTGGTAACGTCATACAACCTTTCTAGGTTAACCCTATCAAATTCACGTAGCCTCTCAGCAGCTTCCTGTTGAGAGATTTTCCAAACCTCATTGTAGATAGCGTATAATAAGCATTTCTGACATGGTTTCTGGGGACCTAACAAAAAATTCCTGAGTTCCATGTCATCCTAGTGTTGGAATTGAAATATTATTATCCTATTGCTCATGCTTCGTTCTGCACTAAGTTAGCATTCATGGCTCCATTTTATTAATGGATGCCATTTTGTCTTATTGACCGAAGCTCATTTCTGCTCTCTTAGCTAGAAAACTGCTGTGATGCATTCATGTCTCCAAGGTTAGGCCTTGCTGAAAGCATGAGAAAGTTGCTCATTAGCACATACCTTTCCCTCTAGATAGAGGTTCGCTCCCACTATTCCAGCTGCGGGCACAGACAGAATGACCTTGCCAGAGAGATAGTGTGTGCCCGGTCTCAGACTCTTAGCTCATACTTGTGTGCCCCTTTGTTTAAACTGTCTCCCTGTGGAAAGTTACAAGGTGGGCGTGTTCCTGCCGAGTTGCAGAATGTATAATTGTGACCTTTATGCTTGTGAAAGGCAGTCCCTCGGCAGTCATCTCAGGAGACTGGTCAGACTGGGCTCCGCTGCAGCGCAATACTAATAAATAATCTGGTTTGTATTCCCTACTGTCTGATCGACTCTTCTTTGTTTGGAAGGCAGAGAGGCGGTCGTGAGTGACCCGGGTGGCCCTAATCGGGTCACTTCCTTCACTAGAGTGAGGACAAGTGTTGTTTCACCTGGGACAGTGTTGAGGTTTTTAGCCACTCTAGGCATAACTTCTCAACACTGTAAGATGTCACCACCTCCGAGTGTTCTCTTTGTACATAGCGCTGGTCAGGCCTATGGATACTAAACCCTTCGGTACCCCAGAATCTTGACTGACACCTATTCGTGTCGATAGGCCAAACCAACCATCCCTTCCAATTGGGGTCAGGTACGAGACATCATGTAGAATGTCATATGATGTATCCTCACTATGTTGTGTATAGTTTTGCCATCCCTCAAAGTGTGTAAGTGAGGGAATCCATGGAGTGTTCAAGTCCTTGATCTTGGCTAACCCAAGACAGGAAGTTTGTTGCACTGTGTCGATCAGGAAGATTATCTGATGTGGTATGAGGCATGATCTAGATAAGGCCTCAGTTCCCTGAACTTGGCAATCTTTAGTCCCCCAGACAGATTTTGTGTCTATAGTGTCCCTCCAAAAGTCGAAACCCTGTAAAGACAGTTGGGAATTAAAGGAAGCAGAGTATATCTGTTTCATGTTAGTGAGCATATTTTTCTTTACAGTTGTGGGTGCAACCTTATAATAATAAGAGTCGGGTCTGATATGTTAAAACCTGAAAAATAAGCAAGCTTTTGTGCAAATGTAGCTTAACTACCTTTCGACGGTGTAGGGCGATGTTCCCATTGATGGTAAGAGAAAACTTTACGTGAGATGCTTGCTTTGTGTAAGAAATGATGACCATAGTGTTGGTAGCAAAACATGGTGTCAAAATTAGATGTATCATCATACAATTCATCGCTGGAAAATGCAGCAGATTGTTCTAAATCAGACAGCATAGTATTTACAGTTTCAAAGTCCCAATCATCAGAGAAAGTACTGGAGGTGATGATATCACTTAAAGAAATTTTAAATATGTGTGGTATTTTTAAAAGTTTAGTTGGACCATATACATCATATGAAACTCTGTCCCAAACAATCCCTTCAGGAAGTGGAACTGCTGTAATGTTCACCAAGGGCAGATCTCTTTGTTCTCGGTGTGATGATGCATGTGGTTTCAGGACCAAGTTCACATGTTGTACTGCAGAGCGTTCTGGGAGGTAATGTCCATTCAGGAGCATGAAAAAGACAGTCACTATACTAATCCAAAGGACTAGGAACAGTAGAGCAATTCCAATCCAGAGCTATAGCCACGGAAAAACAAGGTAAGTCTTTTTCAGCAAAAGATAGAATTCACAAATTCGTTGTTTGTGGGAAACAGGCTGTGGCGGCAACTCAGGTTCACTTGGATCCAATGAGAAAGTGTCTAAATCAATGAAGCAGCCAGACGCAGTTCGATCTATCTTTGGTAGCTCAGCAGGTTTTGTAGAACTGGCAGATGTCTCCATTTGAGACATATTCACATAGATGTCGGTGTTAGGCCAAATTGAGATATGTGTGTCATTTGAAAATTGAAGTTGTTCAATTTCAACAGGTACAAGTTGCATTCCGTAGTTGATAACTCCTTCACTTTGTGGAGTAGAATCTTCAAACGTTATTCGTCTTTCTGTCTGAACTTCCTGTATGGTAGTGAGAGTTGATCGTCAGCTACCCAGGAGGCCACGCGGTCTACTAATCAGTATTGGCCCCATAGTGTAGTTTGATCAGATCAATTGAGACAAATCTCTTTTCTTTCTTGCCGGCATGAGGTGGTAGAAGTACTGTTCTGGTTCCTTCGACAGCCAGGACAGGTACAGGCTCTCTGTAAGATGGCCCAAATTCTTTCTTGTCCACAATCTTTTCTCTGACCAGGTCCCCAATCTTCAGGACCCAGGCAGGTCTTGCCGGAACAGCTTTCACTTCCCCAGTGGCGGTGCGTTTTACTTAGATGTTGCTTTGTAATGCCCAGAATTAATTGAGTTCCTGTAAAACAGCCAAACGATCATTGATGTCAAATGGTTTTTCATCCGCCACTGTGCTGCCACCATCGAAGTCAGGTACCCACATTCTAATCCCGAGCAGGACTTCATATGGAGTACGGCCCCACAGGGAACTTCTTGGCATGTTATTAAGTGCCCTCTGGACCCCATATAGGTGATTGGCCCAACTGCCACCCGAGTCTAATAACTTAGCTGTTAAGGATTGCTTTAAGTTTTGTTTTTTCTTTTCCACAATCGAATTTCCCTCGGGATGATACGGAGAGGAGTACCGCAATGCACCACCCAAACTTCCCATGGCTTCTTTGTAAGCCTGTGAGCTAAACGCAGGGCCACGGTCAGAATGTAATGTGCCAATTGCGTATGTCCCTATGAAGACTTGCAAATCCTTTAAAACAGTTCAGGCGTCAGCCAAGCGCTGGGCCAAACCCACAGGAATCTAGAGCATGAATCCACTGCCACCAGGATGTACCTGTGAGCCCTGTCCGATTGTAAGGGGCCGCAGTGGTCCTAATAGACACATGCGAGAGGTCTATCTGATATCAGTAATGGTGTTTGCAGTGGACGTGCTATGGTGAAACCCTTCATTTGTTGACAGATGTCGCACTTAAGGACATAACCATTGGTCTGTTTAGTAAGACCTGGCCACCAGTAAAGCTGCTTCAGTAATGAAATAGTTGCAGCGATACCTGCATGTGCTGAACCCCGGCCCTCGTTTGCAGCTAGAAATAATCCTAATCTGCGATCCATGTTTGATATTACTCTATCCCCCACTCCTGGAATTTTAACATACAGGATATTTTGCGCATCTAACTTGTAGGAGTACTAAAGTGGAAACCCTTTTGGCAAGTCTGAGCTGTTGTTGCGCGTAGCGTTCACAGCTATCATCTGTCCATCTATTCTCGTACTAGAACGAGTGATTGCAGCAATGGCAGCAGTTCACACTGTAGCCTTGGCGGCTTCATCAGCCAGTGAATTCCCTTCAACGTGCACGCCAACACACTGGTGACTCAATGTGTGAATTACATGAGCCCGTGGCAAGCCTTTTTTAAGCTCTGCCACTTGTTCCCAAAGCAACCAGTGCTTTATTGTGCAAACTTTGGAATCTCGAAACCCATTCTGGCCCAAATAGTGAAGATATTCATTATATGACTGGACACAGTAAAACGAATCGCACACAATGAGTGTGGGGAATTCCCAATCCGTATTTTTTAGTGCCAGTATTAGAGCTTTTAGTTCTGCCAGCTGTTCCGCAAATCTCCGAGAGACTGCGTCTGTGTATTGCTAGGACAGAACTTGTCGTCAAACATACATCCCTTCACAATCGCACATGCTGCACTGTATTCCTGTTTACTTCCTACGGCAGGCTGGGTGGATCCGTCAGTGTAAATGATGTATTCATACTGATCTAGAGGCATTATTTCATTCGGGAGAGGACATTTTTGTTCGTACTGCAGGAATGCTTGTGTTTTTTACGTAGAGTCAAATCTTTTGTCCACATCTGTTGCAGTGAGAGAATTAGTCCACTGTATCCATCGTGGATGCGGTGCTTTTGCATTTGGAACGCTTGCTTTGGTAACAGCCTCTAAGGTTGGTACTGGAGTTACGACAATTATGCGTTTCCCCTGTGCTAGTGCTCTTTCTCTCACTACAGTAGTCTGTACTGCTGTCAAAATTCTTTCAGTGGATGCAAAGCTCATCTCTGCGTTTGTATACACATCTGATTTGTATGCAATAAGTACAGTTTCGCCTTCATTGAGGGTTAAGTTAGTGTACCCTGATTGACCCGCGACTACACAGATCACCACATTTGTGGTGTTTACAAGTGTGTGTAAGTGTTTGGAGGCTATCATGTCAGCTTGTATAGAACAGAGAATTTCTGTGTATTCCTGTGTTCAATGTCGAACTGAAAAATCAGGTCTGATTAGGTCGTAGAAAGCTTTTACTTTTTCTGCCTAATCCAAAATGTATGTTCTGCCAAAATTTAGGAATCCTAAAATGGATTGTAATCCTTTCAGAGTCTTTGGAGGTTGGAGCATCGCGCATTCTTCTAAAAAATTAGCTGCCAGGCTTTTTCCTTCACTTGATAACTCATATCCCAAAAATAGGGCATTGAGCTGGGCAATTTTAGATTTTTTAAAGTTAAATTTGTAGCCCACAGTTGCGAACCCCAAAATTATGTTGCTCACCCTGGTCAAATGATCCATTAAATCATCATCCGTCAGATAAATATCATCTACATAGGACAATGCCTCCTCATCACAATTTTGAAGTAACTCTGTTACTCTTGCTGCGAACAACCAGGGGCTATTCTTATACCCTTGAGCAGTCTACAGAATTGGCGTTGAGAGCCGAGCGCTGAAAATGCTGTCAAATATCTGCTTTCAGGCGCTATATTTTGGAAGAAGAACCCATTTGAGATATGTAGTGTTGTTTTTTATTTCTTCCGCACAATGTTATTAATTAATGTGGCATTGTGTACTACAAATGCTTTTGTGCATGTGTTCAAATGCCTGTAGTCTAAAACTAGACGGTATGAATTGTCGGGTATCATTACGGAAAACAGAGGATTATTCATAGAAAAGGTGCAATTTTCAATAACACCTTGGTATTCAAGTTGATCTAAGATCTCCCTGACTTGCTTCTTAGTGTCATGTTTTATTGAGTACTGCATCTGTGGTATAGAAGTAGTTTTAACTGGGATTTCATGGTGAGGTGACTCAGCATCCCACCCTACATGATTGCGGTAAAGTGCGGGAGCTAGCGCTAACGTACACTCCTGCGTGCAAGTATGTTTCAGGGACTCTGGAACGAGGTCGGAGAAGGCTGGTAATATTACCTCTTCCCCTTTAGGGCAATCCATAACGAACTCAGGCGGCCAATCTCTTTTAGCCAAAAGGATATTGTATCCAAAAGTCAGGTTCTCCCAAAAGAGACCTTTCACTTTTCTGGGTATGTCCCCCTCCATTTGGAGCGTTAATTCATATAACTGATGTGGGACACTTACCCTTGTATCAGGTGTCTCCACCGTGATATGTTCATTCAACTTTGCTGTCACCAGAAATTCCATCAGGTTCTGGCGAGCTATTGTTACTTCTGCTGCGCTGTCTAGCATCGTCAGAGCCCATTCCCCGTTCAGTAGTAGAGTCCTCAGTAGTCTGGGCATTTCTTATTTTAAGGCCAGCTACTTTCTTCTTTTTAAATTGAGGTTTACTTTTGGATTTATCCTCTTGTTTGATAATGTAGTCTGAAGTGCGATGTGTGTCTCTTGGCTCGCTCTTCTGATCTGCGTTCTGACCGTCCTTCCCTCTCTGAGTTTTTTGATGAACCCTGAAAGGAACGAGAGGAACGTGTATCAGTATCCTGATACCTGTCAGGTTTTTTAATATTGTCATGGTTTCTGAGGTTGTATTTTCTATCAGAGGGCTCCTGTTGAGGAGACCCACCCCTTGATTCTGCTTATTATTTTTTTGATTGTTTGTTGTCCCATTTCTTTTTAGAAGAATCAGGTGCCTGCTTTGAGTTGTCCTTTTCAGGATTACTCGTTAATTGTGGTTTTGCAGGTCCAGCTCCCAAGTTATCTCTACCCAACGAACCATAGGTATCTTTGATAATCTTAGGTAGTTCTCGCTCCTGTTGTGCAGGAGTGCATTTCCACAGGCGTTGGCGTATAGCCACCCCTGCTGCCTCCCCTTTTATGTAAGCTAATATAATTGTTGATACCTGGGCAAAATTGCCTATCAATTTTATCCCCAAGTCTAGGGCATGTTCTGCCCCGTACTCAATCTGTATTTGTTTCCATACTTCAGGTATGTAGGACAGTAGGATCTGCTTTCATGGTTACTCCCACTTTTTGCTGGTGTCATACTGTTTTTCTGACTAGTCTGACTGGGATCATGCTAATCAGGACCCCAGTCTCTGTGCTTCCTCCCTAAATTGGTTATGGTGGGTATCTTGGTACATTCCAAATTGACTGCTGGTGTACCCTAGAAAGTTCATAGTATATGGTACTAAGGTACCTAGGGCCTAGGTACACCAGGGGTCCCCCCTGGGCTGAAGCATGTATTATGCCACCCATAGGGGACCCTCCAAACTCTGACTACAGGCCTGCCATTGCAGCCTGTGTGAGTTGGTGCTTGCACCTCTCACAAAAGAGATACGTTTCCTTATATCTAACATCACTGCACTTAAAACCTCTAAGTCACCCCTCTAGTAGGCCTTTCAGTCCCAAAGGCAGGGTGCTCGGTTCTAAGTGTGAGGGTGTCCCTGCATGAGCAGGACACCCCTGCAACCGTCGGAGTCCATTCTCCTGGGTTGTCAGTGTAACAGCCATTACGATATATAGAGTGGCCCTGCGTAATTAAGCAATGACCACCTCTAAACTGGCTGTAATGAACCCTTTCATGTTTGGTATCAAACATGTTGGAATCATACCCCCACACCGTCACCGGTGTGGGAGATATGATTCTATGCACTGTAAATCTCCTCTGGGAGGCCCTCAGTGCTCCTGGTACCAGTCTTCCAGATTCGGACAGCAAGCTAGGGCTGCTTCCAACCTGAGACACGATTCTGCCCTCCTGCTGCTGAGCCAAATAGGTAGAGGTGCATTATAACCTCGCGGTAAATGCTATCTCGAAAACGGCTGCATAGAAACATATCGTGTTTGGTATCAAACACCTTGGAATCATACCTCCACACCAGTAACTGGTGTGGGAGGTATGATTCCACCCTTCAGAAGCGAGCTTCGTGGGGTCACTGGTCTGACCGGTGCCAGCCTTCTCGACCCGGACAGCACAAAATGGATGCTGCCGACCAGAGACACATTTCTGCCCTCCTGCTGTTGAGCCAAGCTCGAGCAGGGGAAGGCAGAAAAATAGGTATCCTTTCACAGGGAGGTGTGACCACCTCCCAGACAGGGTTTAGTGTATTGGAACAGGGTGGGGGCACTTGCTAGCGCCACTCAGACTGCTTGAGGGGCATATTTGGTGCCCTCCTTGCAGACTCCAGCTCAAACCAGTTCGGAGAGCCATTGGCTCCCACTCTCGCGTGAAACTGGACAAAGGACATGGGAGTATCCTCCCCACTGTCCAGCCCCTCCTCTGGGAGGGACCCCTGAATCATCCCAATCCCTTCCTTAGGGTACTTAAGGGCTTACCTGAGGGTGGGTCCCTAGATTCGTCGTGGGATTCGATTCAGATCTAACTCTTCAACTGTCTGGACATTCTGACCGTGTCATACTGATGGCGTCGGACTGACCGCATCGGACTTCACTTCGGGAACCAAGACTGCAACCCGGAAGACTCCGTCTGCTCCTGATCTCTTCATTCTGCAAGCCTGCTGCACCGTCAGTGTCCGTGCTCCATTCAGGTCCCATCCAGGTCCTGTGGACATCCAAACACACCCGAAGGAATCTCCCTTGGAGTGAAGGATTCACTCCCCTGCATCCGCAGGCACCACAACATAGCTGACCGATTTGCTGATGCTGGGCTGCAACAGACTCCAACAGGTTCAGTAACACAGGAGGCGGTTCTGCAACTTCTTCGAGGCCTGCACTGTCTTCAGACCGAGGCTGAAGCCAGTATCCCTCGTCGACACTGCCAGAACTGAGTCCCTGTGCACCGCGTCGATTGACTGTTGCTAAGGCTGAGCGACTCTCGTCTTCTTGGATTCCAGTAGGCTCCCCTGCTTGCTCGGGGCCTACCTTGACTTACTTGAACAAGGTAAGTCTCTTGGACATAGCTGGTCCCGACACTGTACCTTTACGTCTTCCTCCACGTGTTGCCGTTGCCAAGGCCTGTTGGTGCTCCAACCGGAAACCGACCCCTGGAGATCGACATCCGACGTAGGACAGCTTGTACACTGTTCCTAGTCATCCTCAGCATCACCTGGTCCACGTAGCTGCAGAGACAAGGGCACCGTCTACTCTCCTGCTACAGCCGACATTTGTGGGCACTTGACTCCCGTGCCTCCTGGTCACTCCTGAGTGACATAGACTTTGTCCCCTCTGCTTGCAGGTACTCCTCTTCTTAAACCCACCCTTGGATTCCACCAGACTCTTCCAGATTCGTCACCAGCAGCATCTTGCTGGAAGACCTCCATTGGGGTCTACGGCGGTTCCCGACACCACGGGTGGGGTGACTCTCGAACCGTCCTTCCTAAGAATTGCAACCGTAACTTCCCCATTGACTTACCTTAAGCACGCGGTCGTGTATTCACTTAGCACACGGCCTTCGTGGGGTTCCTGAGTCCCTACCTCAGGTGGTTCCTTGGTCCCCCCGCACTTCTAAGTCTTCTGGGTCCACTCTCGACTTTGGTCGTTAGTCGCATTCCACTATTTTTGTTTATGATTTGGTCTCCCCCGGGAGCCCACTGTATTTTCGTGCTACTTACCGGTCGTATAACCAAAGTATTGTGAGTATTGTAATTATATTTCCGGGTAGGAGATATTTCATTGGGTTAGTGAGTGTTTGTAATAAATAACTATTTTTATAACCACACTGTGTGGTTCTTTTTCACTTAATCTGCACTATGAGATAAGATACTGGTAAAACAAGCTGCTTTACACTCCTCCTAGACTAAACCTGAAGGCTGCTCTCCACAGCTACCACTTAGAGAGCTTCTAAGGTTGTCTAAACCACTAAAAACACCATAAGGGTTGTCTGGATTGATGCAAGGTGCTACACTTGAATAAGTGTGCAACATATATCAAGCCAGCATTCTACATGGTATGACTGCTATTGAGGGGGTACAATGAGTTCTGGTATAAACGGCAACGAAAACTGTACCCCAAGTGGTACAATCCTCTATTGTGGGGAGCTATTCCCATTGGCAAGCAAATTGTCAGTATTCTTTGTTTTTCTTGTGGGTCTGTGTGGGGAAACACTGCCTCAAGCTATGGTATTTTCTGTGATATCCAGAATGGCATCTGCTCACGTCTAGTGGGCATTCTTCCCATAATTGCGTTCAGTGTATGTGGGGTGATTTTTGTCGCTGTTCCTTGCTGTTCACTAACTTGAGTGACCCTTGAAGGTTGAATTGTAAGTGTTCACATTACGAACTGTGTAAGATTTCTGTAGAGTTTTATTATCTCTTTCTGGAGTGTACGTAATTCTGCTGCTGGCAACGTATCTCTGGATGCGGTCTGTAAGCAGCTAGGACCGGCCATGTCGCTCCTTCTCTGCTGAGTGGACCAAGTCTCACTTTTTCTATGGTGTGTGGGAGGGCGCCTTTAAACCAATTAATATGCTCTTGGTAAGTTAACGGGACTTCTATGTCCTCGTATGGAAAGTATTCATCAGGTGTTTCATCTGGAATGTAGGTATGAAACAAATGTGTGCGTGCATCTGCAGGTGGTAACTTAACCCAAGAATAGAATACCTCTGTTCTGAGTGCCTCATGTGTCTTAATCACGAAGGTAACAGTCCCACCCAATGATGTGACTCCATAATCTAATAATTTTATAGTATGTGCATGTCTGCAATTTTCTGAAATGTTAAGAGCACCTTTCTGCTCAGCTTCCTCCACACTAGCACCACTAGCACCACTCAAACCAGTGTCTCCAGTCTGATATATTATGGGAGGAAGTATTAAAGGAAAAGAGATAAAGTTTATGCACAATGTTGGGAACTATAATCCTTCAAGCTTGAACAAACCTAAAGCCAATACATAGGATATACCTACGCAGCTGCGGTGGATTTTCCCTTCCCACTCCAGACGTCTCTGGTTAGAGTGTGAGTAGGGGTCTCTGAGAAAGCATGACTGAACTTCTCATATTTGACCGTTATATAAGAACCAAACCAACGTTGGGCGCCATGTCATGTAGTTCCTAAAAATACATAGGATCTGCGCGTTTTAGAGAACATAAACTAAGGGATTGGTGTCCAGACTGATTCCAGACCCCCCCCAAAGGATATGTTAGCCTTTAGATCAGCTAGCTCACAGTGCCACCATGCAGAGCAAGGTAGGATGAATGTAGGTAAAAGGTCGTATAGCTACCTAGGCCTATATTGGGGTACATTGGGGTTCATAACAATGGACCAAAAGTTACTAAAAAATGTGGCTTGTGTTGCTGCGAAGTGGAGGACCCTTTGTAAAGGTTGACTAATCACCTTTCTCACTTGCTGCATTTGTATGTTAAGCTGGTACCAATGAGGCAAAATCTTTGCAGAGACGGTTAATGTGTGTAAAAATGTAAAAATAATAAAGTATCATAAAATGTGCCACATTTTGGTTGCTGCATAATTTAGTCAAAGGTGTAACATAATTTTGTCCTCCATTGCTGCATAATTCCAGTGACCCCAAAGCAGGCAACACATGTTCAAAGTGCTTTTGCATGAAGCAGAGATATCATGAAGTTTGCAAACTTAGTTTGGTGTGCATGCAAATCCTGTATTGCCGAGTACTGTTGAGTTGCACTATTACTGCTGAAACAAGGCCTACGGAGGTACCAACGGGTGAGGTAGACTGGCCTCAAGGGTCCTGTGACCTCAGAGTCACTGTCGCTCTAGGGTGTGCTGCTTTGTAGGCCTGCCTGCAAGACTGGAGGTGAACGTCAGTATGGATTGTGGTGGACAGGCCTTCAAGGTTAACCCACACTTGCCACCGCTAGGGTCCATCTGCTGGTGCTAAGACACCAAGGCTTTTAAGGTCTAGCAGGGCCTTCTAAGGTCTAGCATGGGAATATGCTCCCTCGGGAGAGTGGTGTGGTGGACTGGTCATGAAGGCTGAACCTGGTTCCCCAGTTCCAAATTCAGTATCTCTGGCCATAGTACCACATCCTCTCCCCTACTGAACACCATACTTTCCCACTGAGAGAAACTCGCACTGCCTTCAGCTACAACCCAATTATGCCCCACAATAAACCCCTGGATGTAACTCAATTCAAATTATGCACTAGACAAGAATAATATGCTGCCTGAAAAAAAAAAGTAATAACATCCGGGAAAAAGCAAACACTCATAGTGAATACAAGATTAAGTTAATCATGTGAAATGTAAGCAAGAGCGACATGGTTACCTTAATGCTTTTACACTCGTTCAGAAATCAATGAGTGTTTTTGCCTGAAAAGTTAAGGACATGACTACAGGGCCCTGAAGGTACCCATTTCAATGTCCATTGCTTATATCCATACAAAACGTAAGCAGTATGGTTTGAAAAGACCACATCCCTGAAAGCCATTGAACGTTTTCCACTCCACGTATCAACAGGTATTGCAGTACCTCCAGGAATGGTGTACTTCCCCACCTGGGGAAAACAATGTTGTGGAAAGAAAGACAAGAAAACAAAAGTAGCACTTCAATGGCGCACTTTGTAAAGTGGCGATAATGTGTAAGGGTGTGAATAAAACCAATCTGGTCACTTTGCGACCACTCTGTCTTGCTTTATTTAGTGATTTTATTATTTTTAGTATTTTGAACCTTTTTTTCTCTCCGTCGGAAGGCTGCACTTTGGAATAGAAAAATGTCAGAATAAGACTACATTTCCAGCAAAAGCGTTTATTTCTTTTTTGAATCCATTTCACCGGGTAACGGACTAAGGAAAGGAGAGGAAAGAGAAGGTAAGAGCCGTTTCTTGAAGTCACGGTTTTCTTATCATGCAAGTGAGAAGGAGAGAGACAGAGACAGAAAGAGAGGGAATAAGAGGAAGAAAGAGAGAGGGGGGCAGCTGACAGCAGCAGAGCTGGAGAACTGGACACTGTTCTTGTCTTCTCTGCCCACCCCGCCTATCCGCGAAAGGCCAAGAATGGCTGAGCCCCATCTCTAGGCCTTGACTATTTCTGCCATCATAGGACGCATTTTTAAAATAAAAAAAGTAGGGGAACGGATTCTATTAGATTAAAAAAGTAGGTGCCCTGCCGATCCCGCCCACCTTGACCAATGGTGGTAAATTAAAAGCATATCCCTGGTAGGAAGGAACCCCTTCTTCTGGTATGCCCCAGCTGCAGATTGTGAGGTGCCGTTGTGCTGTTTGTCACAAGGAGAAAGCACTTCCCAAGCCAGTGTGAACCGGAAACCGAGCCCTTTGTTAAAGCTCTCGTGAAATAAACCTTTTCTCGCCAAACAGCCCCGCCGTACTGCGACCCGAAGCATAAAAATGAATAATTTGCCAGCTTTACAAGTTAACAGTAGACACCCCGATCTACAGCAGTGATGCTACAGGCTGCGCATGATATAAAAAGAGAGTCGCTGAATATAGCTCGCCGAACCCGGACTGCTTTTGACTCTAATGTTTGAAATATTCGGTCTTATTTTTGTGCGGAATTCCGACAGATGTACATGTAAATACTGAAGGAGTAAACTAGTAGGCAAAGGGTATTATAAATGCAAACTCGAGATAAAAAAATTATAATTTTTTACGCTCCAAGATTGTAAATAAGTACTGAAAAGGAATCGGGTGCAGACGGGAGGAGGGGCATCACATGCTGTAACAGGAGGAAGCGTGAAGGTAATATAATGGCCAGCAAAAATATTCTCTTAGTGAAATCGCCTGAGCGTCAACCAAGTGCCCAGGGGAGGGACTTTGTTTGGAAAGCATTCCACCAATAGGAGGCCAGCATTTCTGATTGGCACAGCAGAGAGCGAGTGGCGGTTGATGGGCTTGGTTAAAGCCCATATTGTAGATACATAAAGTCTTGCAGAGCAGCGCATGCACACTGACTCTAGGCTCAACCTAAAAAGAGGCAAACAGGAACTTATTCACAGATGCTGTTACGAAACCCCACCAAAAAACAAATATGTGACCAGGATCACACAGTATATGCAGTGCATTCGAGAAACTTATTGTGGGAGACAGGGGGTAAAAAGAGTGGCAAGCAGCTAGGACAGGATAACAAGCATCCACAGGCAGTCTAATGTAATATCCCCGAGTCTAATTAACTTAAAAATCCAATGAATGTAATGTGATATAGTTTGGGCTCTTCTAAATCACTTGAGTTCATGCTATACAACACTGCTATTATTGCAGCTGATAAGAGTGTGAAAAAGAGGCAAACAGGAACTTATTCACAGCTGCTGTGAACCACAGAAAAACAAAAATGTGCCCAGGAACACACTGTGGGGCATATTCTCAAGAATGTGTGATAACCATCGCAAAAGTGACTTAACGCAACCTTCAACATCGCAGTCTATCGCGGGAAATTTACGCCGTGTTAACCAAGTATTCACAACACGGCGGTACCATGCGATAGTCTCCAGATAACGCGTCAACTGACCGCGTAAAACTCAATGCCACGCCGCAAAAATGCGAAACACGAACGCAAAAAAAGCTGCGATGAGGCCAAGCGCGATACAAAAAGCAGCGAAAACCAGGGGCAGGCCTGCAAATCCCACGCGTCTGGCGGGAAAATGCACCATAGAATCAACAAAAACAACACACCAGAAACAATCCAAAGTGCGTAGCAACATGGATGCACCCTGACCCAGCGCAGAGGCCAACGCGAACCCCACAAGCCCCACAGACCACCAGCAAGGACCAACGGGGTCGGGGAAGGCCAAGGAGAAGAGGGAGAGGAAGACGGGGTGCAGTCCGTAGGAAAACAAGACCAGCGTCACGGATGTGACAGAACACTACCAGCAACTGACCCACATCCAGACTACTTTGAATGCAGCCGGAGTGCCGAGGAGGCCAATGGAGGAGGCCAAGAGGCGCTGGCATGATGTGAAAACCTAAACCAGGCCCAAAGCCGCTGCCAACAGGAAGGCAGCAACGGCGACAGGAGGTAGGAGTCCTGCACCACAGGAGGAGCTGGAGGAAATGGAGGCCAGTCATCAGTGTGGAGACGGTGCAAGGAGTTGGGAGTACGGACACAGCTCGAGAGGACCTGACACAACAACAACAGGGTGAGTAACGAACAGGTACTGGGGGCACGGGGGGAGATGGGCACAATGGCACACATGCACAACGATGTGTAGCACACTGCACACCCACAATCACCCAGGGTCATGTCCCCCATCCCCGTGGCACACTGCAGCACACACACATGGCAATCACAGCACATCCCATGACAATGTGGCACAAAGTGCAACACCGACACTGCAGAACAGGGGACACAACTGGGTCCGCCCATGCGCAGAAACAGGCCAATCACATTTGACAGAGCAGGGAACTGTGAGATGCATATGTACGGGTACAACCTCACATCAGTCATGTAGTCCAAATGTCCACTGTCCCCCCTCAAATTTCCAGCACCGCCCAAACAGTCACAATGTACATTGTCACACAGTCTGCATGTCTACAAGAACAATGCGCCAACATAAATGTCAACACAATGTCAACATGCATCTCCCCTTCACATTGCAGAGGGACAAACAACACCTGCAGCAGGTCAGACCAGACAACCCATCAGTGATGCCGGAGACGACCACCACACCTTCGACACCGACGCCGTACAACAGCCCATGGACATCCCACGCAACCCACCACCAGGACCAGGGCAGACAAGCTACTTAGAGGAGAACCCAGCCCCTGCAACAGACCACACAGCATGGAGCACCTGCAAGCACGGCTGGCTCACAACACTTCACCGACCCCCACATATGACACCCCAATGCCAGGTGTCAGAACGCCAAAAGGAGGTGGCCGAACAGGTGCGGTGTGGTCCGAACCCATGGAAGGCGAACTACATCACATACGTGGGTGTCAATTACCCTACAGGGACCACCTACACCCCACAAAGGAGACCCACACTGCCATAGAGACACATGCAGATGCACATTCCCAGTACAGAACCACGCCCAGGGGCACGCACATATTAGTCACACACCCACATTTGCCCTGCATACGACGTCCCAGTCCACTCCCCTTACGAATTGAGTGGGTGATGACAAAGCTACATGTCCAAGCTCTAACCTGCTGCCTGCGGTGACATGTCTGCGTCCGCTGTACACAGCACAATGTAATGTCGTAGGGCCCAGGGCCCTCATGCATACAACAAGACCACAGGGACACACGCAGATATTATGCTGAACTGGCTACGGGCACCTGCGCCCGGCCCCTTTATTGGCAGGGCCACATGTACAGTGATGCCTGTGCTGGATGTGTGTGGGGTGAGCATAAGCCAGCCCGCACGGAGTGCTTGGTGCTGGCAACAACTTGAACAGTGGACACCAGTGCAATGGAAACAGAAATCACCTGCATAACAGAGTCAACTGCTGAGCAACATGGAGGGAGCCGGAGCAAGTACAGAGGTCACCCAACATACAAACAGAAGTGTCCGTGAGTTGCAGTGCACTGAGGTTGGGGCACTAGAGCTGAGCGCGCTCATGTGATGAAAATGACTAGGATTGTGTCTATTCGGGATATTCCTGATGCAGATGCAGTGGGGTGTGTTAGACCTGCATCAACTTCCTCATCAACGTCCCAGGTCTTCCACACTGCCTGAGGTGACATTGCTGCGCAACCTCTCCACAGCACAAAACTCAATCTGTAACGGTCCATGGGTTGCGGTGCACTGAGTCAGTGGCACCTGGAGTGCTGAGCAGGGGATCAGGCAGATGATGGCATCCACGACAGGTCTGAGCAACTCCGTTAGTCTGCCAGGACCACTGTTTCGACTGTGGCAGATGGTGGTTGGAGTTGGCCCTGGCGATGGTGGCGTGTGCCTCCTGCGGTGATGCGACGTCCGGGCCGGTCAGGACTCGATTTGATGTGTGAGCCCTGGTGGTCCGCAGTTGAGGCCGGAGGCAGCGGACAGCGCAGGGCCACATGCACATGGCGTCGATGACCCCAAGACCACCGTCACAGAGGTCATCCAATATTCATTCAGACAGGGTCCCTGACTTGAGCTGCACAGAGTTAGTGGCCCCGGATGGACAGCGGCAGACACAGGCACAGGCACACCGCCACGGGACGGTGACTTGCGGTCCACTGAGGTAGGGCCACGGAGACTGAGCGGGTCCTCGTTGATGTCGAAGGTGAATGTTGCGGAGGGTTGCGGGGGACAGTGGAAGGTGTCCTCCAGGGCATGATGCAGAGGGCGAAGCTATCCGGAAGCAGCAAATGGAGGAGTGGAAAGCGACTGCCTCGTTGCCACCACCAATTCGGTATCAGCTGCATGAGGAGGAAAACTACCCCCTAGTCCATAGACTCAGACGCCACCAATGTACGACCAGAGAGTGTCCATGAATGTCGGGGAACAGACTTAGTGGCACCGGGGCTGAGAGGGGATGCAGTCTGCGATGATGCCGGTACACTGATATGAACTCCGGCATTGACGAATCAAGACTCTGTGACCTACTGGACCGCAGTGTAGGCCGGAGGCAGCGGTCAGCAGTGGGCCACAGCCACGTGTCGTAGGCTCACGATGCACAGAGTTAGTGACATCAGGGCAGTTGTCGGTAGTGTTCGATCACCTCCGTAATGATGATCCTTTTTTCCTCCCAAATGAAACGCGTCATCCTCTTATGCCTCTCCTTGCGTGCAATGATTCGTACTCTGCCTTTGAATAATCGATGTTCAGTTCCAATTCTGTGACCTACTCGAGCGCAGCGTAGGCCGAGAGCAGTAGTCCGCGTGGGCCCACAGAATCTTACGGCTGTGATGTAACACTAAGACCTGCTGGCACCACATCGAAGGGTGTATAGTGACATACACTCAGCCATGATTTATGTGCTCTGCCATGGTGTAATCAAGACTCAGTTCCAAATGTGTGACCTACTTGTCCGCTGTGCATGCCGGTGGAGTACGTCAACGTGAAAGGAGTACTGCGGGCCTGTGTTGTGGCGGCAGTGATGGTCTGAGGAGGCTTCCAAGGTCGCAGGCCTTGGGCTTGGAGATTGCACCGGCACGTGGTGGGCCCTCATCGACACACGCCGGTGTCGGAAGGTGGGCATTGAGGCCTTGGTGCGCAGGGGCGGGCAGGACTGGTTCGGGGACCAGCGTCCCGGGGTGCAGCAGGCGCACAGGATCGCTGGCAACATTGCTCACGGCGTCGGCCTCGTGGCGGGGTGAGGGGCGCCGCCCTGGCAGAGACGTTGGGCATTGCGGAAGAGGACCTCGCCCAGGGTTACGTGCCTTTTATACACACCCCTACGCTGGCCTGGCGTACGCCGGGCCAGCCCACTCCGCTCACGCTTACGGGGGGGGACGTCACAAGCTACATTTCCGCGACTTCCCCACTGGCTGGGGTGACATGGTTGCGTCCACTGTCCACTACACTCCAAACACCAGCGGTGTGTGTCGACATGGATATCTGTGTGGTCTGCATACTGCAGTCTGGCCAGCACATCCACGCCACACTTGGCATTGTGTACATTCTCATTCATCGGTCCCTTGCCTCCTTCGCACATGCCTGGTCCCCACCTCTTCCGACATTCTGCTATTGTGTGTCCGAGGTGCCATGCCGTTGATGGCTCATGTACATGGCTGGCCCAGGTTCCCACAGTGAGTTGTGCTGTCGTGTCTGGTGGCTGTGCATGTTGTATGTGAGCTTGTGACGTGTGCATTTCCTGTGTTGTGTGTTGCATGATTGTGGAGTTGAGGTGTGTGGTGTGTGCATTTGGTATTGGCCAACGAGCAGTGCATTTTTGTGGGTGCCATCCTGGTGGCGCAGGTTGATGATGGACTGTCAGGAGGTGCAGGTATCATGCACACTGCCTGGGTGGTTGGTGACGTCGTTGGCAGAGATTCCACGGTGGTCCACTATTGCCTGCACATTGGTGGGATACGTGCGCTTTCTGTTGCGCTTATTGTGTGCAGTGTCGCCTGGGGCCACTAGTAGGACATGTGTGCAGTCAATTGCCCCCTGACACATGCGGGAAGCCAGCTGTGGCGTACATGCCTTGCTTGGTCTCTGGCTGTTCCTGCGCAGTGTGTGTGAGGTATAGATAGTGGGGTACCAAGCTGATGGTGTCATCCATGACCGTTGTGGGGGACTTGGATTGGCCAGGCTGTGTGACTCCTCCGTCTCAGGCGGAGGTTGGTTGGAGGGTACCAGAGGCCAACACGTGCAGCATGGCCAGCAGCTTTGTCTGCGGGGGGGATGTTGGTTGTCCGCTGTGTTGGTACCGTCAGCCTGTGGGCTATGGTGGTCAGGATGCGGAGGAGGGTTGTCCCTTTGGGCATATAGTGGGCAATGACATTCTCTGGTGTTGGGTCTGTGAGGTTGGTGCATTTTCGGAGGGTCGCTGTCTGCGCTGCCTCAGTGTTGGTCCGGGGGGGAGGGGGCGGTGGGTGGTGGCGGTGGGTGTTGTTGCCCTCTCGGGGCTCCGGGGTGCATGGTGAGTGGCTCCATGGCATCTGTTGTTCTTCAGGTGTGGCTGTGGGCTGGACTCCCTTTTGTGGTGCAGGCTGCCGTCCGACTTTACACCAGGTCAGAGCAGGTCTTAATTTCCTGCTGCTAACGCGCATTATCGCATGTTTCGTGGACTTTTCGCCGATCTGGCTGGTCGTTGAGAATGTTGCGGAGTGGTCTTTTCGCGGCTTTTTGCATGGGTACGCCTACTCTGCATCTCATTAGCGATAGTTGCCGGGGTCATCTGTGGCGATGTTTTTTGCGGCTGCTATCGCGGGTAAACTGGTGTTATGGGCTGTTCACACCAGCTTGTGAATGGGGCGATGTATTTATCGCAACTTTGGCTGCGATAAAGTGCCGTTAACTCGGCGATAGCTCCTTGAGAATATGCCCCTGTGTCTGTAGCGCATTTAAAAACATATTGTGTGGGATGGGAATTGGGAGAGCAGCAAGCAGCTAGAACTGGGCGGCAGGAATCCATAGGCTCTCTCATGTAGTGTCCCCGTGTTTAATAAAAAAAAATATATAAATGTAATATAATTGGTGCTGTTGTAAAGCGCTCCAGTACCCGCTATATAACATTGCCAAATATTAAAAACATGCAGATAGGAAATCTACTAGATCCTGTTCAGGGGGCTGAATACGGATGGGTTAAGAACATAAAGAAAGGATAACAACCCTGGAGGCAGGCATAGATCTAGCAGAAAGGCAAAGACATAGCAATAGAAAGGGGACCCTTTCTACCTGCAACAACAACAAAAACATGGGTAAATGTGTTGTAAAAAAAGCGGACTGGAGTCTTGAGCGCCAGAGCTAGGGAAAGTTTAGTATGCAGCCAGGGAAAGTTAAGTAAAAAAATTAAAATGTAGGAGAAATGTAGGCAAGCATGCTGCCACGAAAATAATTTTTCAGATGCATCGGCAACAGTAGTTCCAGCCATGAAAGCCGATGAGAGGCGTATGAGTATGAGTAATCAGGCCTTGGGATTCAGGCCTTGGGAAACTGATAAGAGAAGCACACCAAAACAACAAGCATTGGTAAAGGAAATACAATGCTCAACTAATAGAAACAAAGAAAAACGAAAGTGACAAGCCGACGGACAAAAAAGAAGTGAAAGCGGTATATAAGCCCCTTTTAAGATATCTCAAATACAATAGATTTCACAAGCACAGCGTAAGCGCTGTCCAGGCATAACCTAAAAACCACCTTCACTAAAAGATGTTTTTAAATTCTGAGCTCAGAGAGCCCAAACTCCAAATCTCTGTAAAATGTTACAAGGCAGCTCCAATGATAATCTATTGGAGAGCTAGTCCTTCCAATAGTGAAAAACAAAATTGGCAGTATTTCACTATCAGGACATGTAAATACACACCAGTGCATGTCTTACCTATCACATACACTGCACCCTGCCCATAGAGGTACCTTGGGCCTTAGGGGTGCCTTACATGTAGTAAAAGGGAAGGTTTGGGCCTGGCAAGTGGGTGCACTTGCCAGGTCGACATGACAGTTTAAAACTGCACTGGCAGACACTGCAATAGCAGGCCTGAGACAAGTTTACCGGCCTACTCATGTGGGTGGCACAACCAGTGCGCAGGCCCACTAGTAGCATTTGATTTACAGGCACACACAGTGCACTTTACTAGGGACTAACCAGTATATCAAAAATGCCAATCATGGATAACCAATCATAATTACACTTTACACAGGGAGCACTTGCACTTTAGCACTGATCAGCAGCAGTGGTAAAGTGCCCAGAGTACGCAAACCAGCAAAAACGAAGTCAGGCACATCATCAAAAATGCAGGAGGTAGAGGCAAAAAGACAGGGGAAACCATGCCAAGGGTGCCAGGTCTAACACACCTATGCAATGAATGTATGTCTCTCAGCAAGATTACTTTCACAGCAACATTTCACCCAGATATACTACATTTTCACATGGAGGAGTGGACACATTTGCTGTACTGCTGTGCACAAGGAGAAAAACACAGCACAGAGCCATATCACTAAAGCTGGGCTACTGCTGCTGTCATCCTCTACACTGGCACTATAATACAGCTGCCTTCCGTGATGCACTGCCTCGCCCCATAGTGCATATATGTGTGTGCAGTGGAAGCATACCCTTCAAGGAAAAATTCCAAAGTCTATATAAACTCAGAAGGATCTCATGCATTGCATGTGTGCTTTGCACTGCAGCTCACATGCAGTGTGTTTTTTTTTTTAAACAAATGAACACATCTTTCCTTGTTTACATCTGCTTCAAGTAGGTGTTAGTTTTCGACACAAAGTCCAATTTGGCTATCTTATTAGATCGGGCTTTGCATCACAAGCTATTGCTGCTTGTGCTGATCCACCCAGTATCGCCCACTTAACGCAAAGTAACAGATAGCAATGCAATGCGTTTTGTGCTGAGAGAAGGGCATCTTACTAGCACAAAACACCTTGTGCGATGTGTAGTAAATACTATGTGCTGCTTTCCATCAATTTGTGTCACTTTGTGCTGGCACAAATCCTTGGTAAATCTAGACCTTTGGGCCTTACTCCATTTACTCCTGAAGGAAGCATTTTCCTCTCCAAGCCAATCGGTCTCTGAAGGTTTTCTCCATCTGTAGCTGTTATTGGAATACAAACTATTCAGCAGTACTTTCCATGTGCTTTGCACGAGGATAGTATTTTAGTGTGGTGTGAAAACATGCAGAGGGCAACCTGTGCTACCATTCTCCATCAATGCAACACCATCCCGTGCCTTAGCATAGTGCCTATATAGGCAACACTCCCACACCCAATGCCCAATAGCATGCACAATGGAATAAATAAATACACAACACAATTTTTTGTTGGGAAAATATTGCTGCAGGTTTATTCCATACAAAAGTATGCAACATGGTGGGTTATCTTACGGGCGATCCAAGGGCAGGCAGCGGTGACTAACCTACGCTGCCCTGCCAGCCTGATGAGCCAAATTGCACTGTGGCCAACCCAATCAGTGCTACCAATTAAGGTGTGATCCCTTCCCTAGGATCACGTGGCCCACTGGACCATCATCTTACTCACGCCCCTTTCAGGGCGGAGCGTTGCAAGGCAAGCCCCCGGTTGTTCAGGCTTACAACCGCCCTAAGGACTAGCGTGGCGCCGACGATTTTCTTCCAGGGCCCTACCATGGGGACTCCTGGGATTTGGCACTGGCACCCCTATTGTGCTCCTAAAGAGGTACCCCTCTGTACCCTTCTGCTTCCAGATCGCCCTGTAACTCCGCCTGCAACACAAAAAAGAACATTACAAGGTCCTACCTAACCAAGCTCCCCAGCCACACGCCGGGTAAGCGGTAGGGCGGGAGACGGTGTGTCCGGCAGCAAAGAAGGTGCCTGAAAGGCAGGGGGAGGTATAAGTACCTTCCCCCAACCCTCTGTGCGTCGGAAAAGGCGCAGCCCGTGCACCGGGCTGAGGGACTCCTCCCCGAGTCCCCAGACTAGAAGGGGGGTGCGGGGGTGATGGTGTGCCTAAGTGGCACTAAGGGGGCCGCCCTTTTAGGTGGCCCACTGCGTGAGCCGCGGACAGCCGCATAGTGCCTATATAGGCAACACTCCCCACCCAATGCCCAATAGCATGCACAATGGAATAAATAAATACACTACACAATTTTTCGTTGGGAAAATATTGCTGCAGGTTTATTCCATACAAAAGTATGCAACATGGTGGGTTATCTTACGGGCGATCCAAGGGCAGGCAGCGGTGACTAACCTACGCTGCCCTGCCCGCCTGATGAGCCAAATTGCACTGTGGCCAACCCAATCAGTGCTACCAATTATGGTGTGATCCCCTCCCTAGGATCACGTGGCCCACTGGACCATCATCTTACTCACGCCCCTTTCAGGGCAGAGCGTTGCAAGGCAAGCCCCCGGTTGTTCAGGCTTACAACCGCCCTAAGGACTAGCGGGGCGCCGACGATTTTCTTCCAGGGCCCTGCCATGAGGACTCCTGGGATTTGGCACTGGCACCCCTATTGTGCTCCTGAAGAGATACCCCTCTGTACCCTTCTGCTTCCGGATCGCCCTGTAACTCCGCCACAGCTCTGGAGGTGGCACCCGTCGCCTACAGAGCCCCCCACCAATACTGTGAATTTTCTCACCTGCAACCTGCTATTTCCAGGGCCTCCCTCATGTCAGTAGGAACAGATCAATGTCCACCTGTGACAAGTGCACCCAACTTTGTCAAAATAATCTTTGGTGTTCGCCTGGATTAGCCCGTGCCTGATGAAGCCAAAGCCCCTTTGGTCTGTGAACTTGCGCATGGCGCTGTTTATACTTCTCCGGGAATGTTCAACTGCCTCACATGACCTGTAGGAATGTGATGGCCTCCCAGGAGGGAGTAGTACTCTTAACCACAGCTATTTTACCCTTCAAGCTAATGTAGGCTCCAACCTCCTGCAACCTGTAGTTGCAATCCTTCTGGCACTTTATGTGTCTTAACACCTGTTTCCCCAATTTATGGGACAGCAGCACGCATGTTAGATGACCGCTTCCAAACCAGCCTATCTACTATGGGCGGGGAATTTTGTGCTTAACCGAAGCAACCCGTAACCTGCCCTCGGAGCAGAGTGCTCATACTTTGTTGAAGTTGACCAGACATTTGCACAGACCTTTTTGTTTGCTAAACCATGGCGAACAGGAGTTTCGTATTGCCCACACTATTGCAGCCGCAGCAACCTTTTTTGGCGTGACAACTTACGCCACCTACCAGTCTTGCTTAACTAAAGCTCGATCACCGACACACGCATACCTGCTAACAGCTGGGACCCTTGGTGCTCACCGGCTATAGACCTAGTTCACTTTGTTATCCCTGGAATGATTGCCCTCCACAAAATCAAATCCCCATTCAGCTTACCTTCTAGTCACCTTGTAATTCAGGCTGGAACATACATACCCCGCATAACCAGAGAGTCGTGCGTAATATAAAACAATGATACTGTTGGAATCAAGATTCCCCAGTTTCATGTTTTGCCGCAGGCCCCTTTGTGGGTATGCTAGTACCACACTGCCTACTGTAAGTAACCTCGCTACCTCATGCAGCTCCCTAAATGCACCTGCCTGTCACTGAAAGACACCTGGCAACACTTGCGCACTGCTGCTTGGTGAAGATGGTTATTGGGCCAGACGTACCCCCATTCCGTGTTTCCTGCATTTTTCCCTTAAAAGAGGCTGCAGTCCGTATGAAGGTGTGTTAATGTCCTGTCAAGATGAACCCAAACACCTGTTCCACTTGGTGCCCATCCCATTATGATGTGTAAAGGCCCAACTATCCTATGAACTAGGAATATGTGACAATAAGCAAGTGTGTCCTCATGTATTTGCCATGTATCCCTACTTTCTTATGGGAATTTCGCCTGTTCAGTTCCATCTGTTGGGTAACCCCCCAGACTTTCCAGTTTGCTTAACTGCTAACAAAGTGTGCAGTTGCGACATTAATGGGTAAAAAACCCAGGTTGCCCCCACCTTAATGTGCCATGCTGTAAGCAATTGGTACCTAACATATCTCATCCCTATGAAAAGATTAAACACCCGGCCGAAGGCACAGGCAGTGTGCCAAATGAGAAACCACAGTTCTGTGTGATACAAACCTTAACGCACTGTGTGCAAGTTCGTGCATTTCCTTTCGGGGATGACTAAGCCCTTGTTTGCCCCCTTACTAGGATGGTCCCAAGTACGAGGGTTCAGACTGATGACCAAGTGCTGCGCCAACAAGTGAACATGAGACATGGGTCGAATTTCCGCTGTCTCATGTCCTCCAGGACGCCCGGTGAGCCTCCTCACCGAAACCAAGACAAGGGTGGATCACCCCAGGGGGGAAGGCCTGAGGTCCCCTAATGGTACTCCTAATCTTCTGCTACATTTCATGTCGTATTGCCTGCAAACCCATCCGTCTGACTGCGATCACGGATGCTGTGTCGCCATGCTGGTGTCCCCCACCCCAGCATATGTAACCCATACCAGCTTTTGCTAAGGTATACCAGGGTGCCCATAGGTTAGCCAATGTTTGGATATGAGGACAGGGAGTAAAACATGAGCAAATTTTCCTGCACCTTCTGAAATAAGAATGCCCAATGTATTGGTAATTGTCGGCATTTGTGCTCCAACCCCATCTTTTCACACTGTTGAGGGACAGCACACTTTTAGAAAGCTACTGGGATGGTGAGGACAATAAGTACAGATCCCCTACCCTTTTTTTAATTGTGGGGCTGCCAAATGACCAATTAATTGTAGCCCTTGTGCTGTAACCCAGAGTTTCACAAAACGTTTAGAACCCCAACACACTTTATTATACTGACAAACTTACGCAACCCGCCAAGCTACAATGGCGATGAGGCGGCCGAGCTTGTCTTATCTACCATTTCTGTTGAAATGACTAATACATTTGCACGGACAGGTTTCTTGATAAAAATATAATGAACAAGAGATGTGCCGACCGGTTTCAGTGAATGTTTGTCTTAGGTGCATCTGCGAGTGCAACCGCCTTAGTGTGGATAGGTTATCAATGTTGCCGGGCAGTAGTGCAATACCTTCGCCCAAGCAACTCATGACAAGATGTGCCAGTGCAGGTAGAGGACAGTAGATATCCAACCCACCTTCATCCACACTTACAGTTTTAATTGTATAGTGCTTGTTGGAGCATAACATAATTGTGTATTTGTGAAGCGTGCGTGCTCCCGTAGGCATGATGGCGCTGAATAACCGCTGTATGTTACCCCACTCACTGATAATTATGTCCAGATAACTGCCCTTCCTAGATTTGTGGGAATGCTGAATGCTGTATAAGAACTGTTGCCTTATTGCTCCAACCCTGTTTTACCCCAAGACTTTGGGACCATTGCCTGGCCGCACTGGAGGAAAGGCAGGCAACCTCCAACACCCACTCGTATCGCACATTTCATGTTGAATGAAAATTACACTTACACAGGCCGTTTTGTTGCTACCAAGTTAATAATGTGTCAATCCGGTTTCAGTGAATGTATGTCCTTTGTACATCCGCCAGTGGGTACCTGCCGAGATTTGTTTGGCTGTGTTAAATTACTAGCGATTGGATGGCCTTGTGCCTTATTAGACACTCCCTGCAGAACGCGTAGTTCGAGGAGGAACAACTAGTGCACAGTGAAACCATAAATCTGGGTTAATCAGGGCTTCGCTACTTGACCAACATATGTGATCCTAGGCAATTGTCTGAATTTTGCTTGCACCTTCATAGGCCTGAGGGCATCTTGAAACACATGCGAATCGAGATATCCGCTTTACAAAACTCTCCTATATTTGAATTGTAAAACTATAATGTTATCAATCTATCCTAACACCTACCGACCCAGAGGGTTCCTTGTGTTAACTGACTCCAGGAGGAACGCTTGTTAATGAATAACCTTTTAAGAAGAGACTGAATGTTGTGAGATTGTTTTGGACGCCAGTGATGTCCTTACCAGGAGAATTCTGTATGTATCGCTGCTGATCCTGTTTAAACCCCAGTTTTGCGGTACAACAAAACGTGTTTTTCCTACTGCATCAGACCATGCTCAGTCATCTCAGCACTGGGATCGCCAGATCCACTATCTGTATGTGTTGCTGTCCCCAACCACAATGGGGAATGATGGCCAATCGGGGGAGCTATTGGCAAGCCTATAACTATTGCTGCTGGCTGTGCTAATTATAACGTGTGCTTATGAGCACGATCACCTGGAGGGTATCCTGGCGCTGAGTCCTTGATAAAACTCAATTGTACTTATTTTATCGACCTCGGAAGGAAGAAAAGCTGAGTTGACCTGCCAATATGTTAGCAGGCTGCGTAGAATGTCCCTTCCAATCTGTTTTACCAATATTGAAGCTTACACTTATGAAGCATTTGCCGAAAGAAACCTCCAGATATAAACCAGGAAGCCGTATGGTGCCTGTATGAGAACCTGGGAAGAGCAGCAAATAGGGGACCAAGGTGCGCTCTGCTACGCCTCTAATAACGTATGCCATGTGAGTTTGTTGACCCTTGTTATTAGAGAATAATAAGGATATGCAACCAGTCCTTCCACCTCCTAATCACAAGTCATAACCCCAACTGTGAGGAAGTTTCAACCTTTCTCGCCGGGCCCTCCTAGCTCCAGCAGATTCACGTTTTGCTCCATCTGTACAGTGGCAGCATTCCTACCATAACTAAATGAAGACAAAGTGTGATCACCCGTGGTGGCACAAGCACTTTGCTGTCCAAGCAGCGAAGACCGATCAACAGCATTAAATAAACAGCACTCCCCTTTACTCATCACGATTCCCTCGTGGCATGCGGCATGAAGAGTTTGTACCTGAGCATTCGTCTGCCCCAGTTTTAATTCAAGTCGAAGGGATGCAGCTGCAGTTTGCCTGTGGACATAACTGTCCATCGGCTGTAAGTCACACCCATTGATGCCTGAACCCGCCCCGCTAGTGTCGTCCCACAGGGCCCACCATCCAGACAATGCCATGTCAGGATCACTCTCAGGTCACCTACCCAGGCACCGTACCGCTGGAATTACAGACGTGCATGGACCCAAGTGGAAGTAATGCGACAAACCTCCCACTGAAGGCTTGCCCATATATCCGCACCATTCCCAAAACTCCAGCTATTACCATGAAACCGCCGCTCTCCTGATGGTACAATATTCAATCTGCCTTTACGCATGCGGCGTACCTATTACCATAATGGGGCCATAAGCATGTCAGTCAAGCTTTAAATCTTTGCTTATTATAGTGTGCCGCCTAGTTCTACCTCTTCTGTCATTGTATCCAGATATATAATCACATGTGACAAACACCTACAGCAAGTCAGTACTATTGACTTTGTCAATGATTGTTAGTTCCCTAAGGTATTAAGCAACAACTTATGGCTTCGTTGTAAGGAACTAGCCAATGACCCATGCGAGGGTCTATACCCCCCTTGCCCCCTGCTGAACTGTCCGAGCGAGAGCACCATGCGCACCAGAAAGGCCCTTACGTGAAACACGTATGCCCAAGAACCTGGCCAGTATAAAAGGACACTAACAGAGTTAAGGAGGCCATGATCAAGCTTCGGGAGTGCTACTCCAACCGGATCCTTCACAAGTGTTGGATGCGAAACCGAACATGCACCAAACCATACTTAACAGTACCACCAATAACTACATGCACTCACCCCACTGTTCAATCGTTCCCCTGGCAGCATTCAACAAGACATTGGTCGGGACCGTGCGAGGTAAAACCAGTCTGGCGCCTGCCTTTTACCACACCTGGTGCCCAGAACCAGCAGGACATGGCCCTCTCCAAGCCTAGCCTGTAGGCCTCTCGCGCGTGAGAGACAAACCACTTCCACTGGCACTGCCCAGGTGAGGGGGGGGGGGGCTTCGTCCGGCCATTTCATGCGCATAATTTTTTATTTTATTTTGCTAAATGATCACCCAGTGTTACTCAGAAGACCCTTGAATGTCACATGAACGCACGGAAAACACAGGTCAGCAGTGCAGGATCCCAGAACCAAACCTGTCCCATAACGTGAGAAGGCCGTACCCCAAGACAAATGACTGGTTCCTTCATCCTAAACCCTGGACCCTTGGAAAATGGCGAGGATGGCGAACGCCCGGGTAAGAGGCCACACCCAAGTGCTCACCCTCAGGCCTGCAATATGCGCCCTGCAGCGAAGGCCCCGTGAAGTACCATGGGGCCGCCCCAGCGAGAGGCAATGCCGTGGGTCCCACATGCTTGGATGATCCATAGTGCAACAAATGACTGCTTCAAATATACTGACAAAGAAATTTTGCAGGGATGCTGCGGGGGCATGCCCATGGCGAGAGTTGCCAGGCCCGTCTGGAACGGCACCTTGCCCCCCCCTTCAGAACTAAAGCAGGGTGCCCCCCCCTGGACTTGTAAACGCCTGCATCAATGGCGTAATGCAAACTAACAGTGCCCGCACAACTACCAACCGTCACACTCCTAAAAGTGCGACAATTCAGACCGCTCGAGGCCCCCACAGCTCTAAAATGGGCTTGGAGCAGGCACTAGTTGTTTCAATGTACATTGAATTAACAAACAACCGCTGTGCTACATCTTCAAATTACACAAACAGCGCCACCATGTGGCAACAGTCATGAGCGCCGTTGTCCGATGCCAAGCGCTAGAAACCACCGGCTCAACTTAAGCGCTGCGAAAATACCGGCAAAGCAAACGAAGACCTTTGTCTATCCGGTGGCGACAAGTGAGCAGCACTGAGCTGAGCAAAATACCCGCCAGTACAGCGCTTCCGTGCCCAAGCGTTCCGCACCACATCAAAAGCCAATCGTGAACACCCCAACGCAACACAACAACGTCCCCTTGCCATCTCCAGCGTGGCCTCAAGTTCAATACTGTAGGTACGTTTGCTCTCCGTCACAAAAGACAATCAACGCATGGCTCCTGGTTCAGCGCACACTCCAGACACACCGGGAGCCTCCCACCTGGAGAACACCAGTAGAGTCCATTATTGGGTGGAAGCGAACTGTGCTATAGCCTTATGAAAACACACTATAAGCCCTCGAGGGTTATGCGCTGCAAGTTCCCGTACACTGTTCTCATGAAAGCGCTGTACACAGTCGGAGTCTGTCGAATCACAAAGCTGTTCAAATAGATCAACAATTACGGCAGGCAAAGCAAGACTTCACAACCCGTTTCCTAGGGCGGGCTCGGCCCTGGGATAATGGCACCAGACCCTCCCCGCTCGGCCCCAGGTGATGAAAGGTGACGCAGAGCTTCCCAGGAGCTGTGCGGCGTGTCGCAGTGAAAACACGAGTAAGGCTCACCAGGAAGGGCTGTCCATCCGTGACTGGACCGTCACTGGGAGGGGGGCTCCCCCGCCAGCAGGGACCCTGGCGCGAGGAAGGGCGAAGGCCGCCTGGCACCGCCAGGGCTCGACCTCGTTGTTGCATTGCTGCAACTACGACCCCACCACGGCATCACCGCACGATGCACGCGGTCATCGTGTTGTCCCCTAGACATGCTAGCCTGTTGGTGAGGCGGCACGGAAGCGCAGGCACCCGAGGCCCGACAGTGTCACATTCTCCCTCCCGCCCGCACAGAGGGAGACCTGGAGTTGATAGGAAGCAAAAACCCCAGGGGCACCAGAAACAAAACGGACCCCTCGCGCACATCGCAAAGTGCAGGGAGCCACGCCACTCAGGTAAATCCGCGCCGGACTCTCAGCATGGCATCTGAGGCCGACCCCCCGTAGCGGTGCTTCCCCTCGTGGTCGGGCCCGCTGGGCTGCCTACTGCCCCTGGCTGCATCGCCTCAGAGACCTTCAGGGCGCTAATCCCGGAAGGGGCCGCGCCATGGCACTCGTAAGAGGAGCTAGTAAAGCTCCTTAGTTTACGGCTGCTCGGACTGACCTACACCGCATGTGGCTGAGAAGCTTGTCCCCCCCTGTACTGCCCCAATCCCTCGCCACAACCCCACCCACAGGTGCCGACACCAGCGGACCTCCTACGGGCGGCCGGGCCAGAGAATTACAACTTGGACAGGGTCCCACACGGGCCATGGCCATGCGTGGTGGAACCCGGGGTGGGCGGGGTGACAAGCCACTCACCTCGCTTCCCGACGTGAGCGACCACACGACGGCATGTCCAGCAGCATACCGACAGCGCAACCTCCCAAGACGGCGTGTCCAGCAGCAAAGAGGGCGCCAGAAAGGCAGGGGGAGATATAAGTACCTTCCCCCAACCCTCTGTGTGCCGGAAATGACGCAGCCTGCGCGCCGGGCTGAGGGACTCCTCCCCGGGTCCCCAGACTAGAAGGGGCGGGGTGATGGTGTGCCTAAGTGGCACTAAGGGGGCCTCCCTTTTAGGTGGCCCACTGCGTGAGCCACGGGCAGCCGTAATGTCTTCACTACCACTATGCCACAGTTTCACACAAAATGAATGAGAGCACTTTATATGAGTGTCGAACTGTAAAAAAGGAAGCGCCAGACTGTTCCTCTATAGACTCCTCAATTTTATTGCAAGCAGGAGGCCCTCCTAGAAATCTTTTTCACTGTGAGAGTGAGGGGTTGGGCTGTAAGAGGGGGGCGAGTCTTAGCTCATCACTTCCTAAACAGCACAGGAAGGGGTGAGGCAAAGGAGAGGGGGTGAAGCTTTGGAGTCACAATGACCTAAGACGCCTCCACCTACACTATCAAAATACAAGAAACAAAGGCTCGTGAAGCCACCTTAGGAACCTTCTAAAATACGTAATGGGTTTCAACCTCGCAGAACCTCCAACATATTAGCTGCCAGGTTTTAAAATCTGCCTATGCGTGACATTTCCAAGCTTGGAGTGTGCCTATGTGTGACATTTACATGCCTTATGTGTGACACATTGAGTGACACATTGTCAAGAGCAGGAAACAGGACATGTGTCTAATTAATCTCTCTCCCCTTTGGTCTACAAAGTACATTCCGTGACGTTCCGATGTCCTTAGCTAATGGACGCAATTGACAGTGCTTGGATGGAGCAGAGATTACTTAAATCTTCACAGCAAGTCTAAGCAGCCTTGCACAGTTAGGTACAGGAGATGGGTACATGGGAAAATGTGAACTACAGGACTTGAGGACTAGGATTACGTGGGCCCCGGAAATGCAGAGTTAGCACCATCTGAGAGGGAGGTATCATAAGTACTGCAGCTACCCTTGTGGCCTTTAATGCTTATTTCAGCCTGAGTGTCACAGTAGACTTAGGGAGAGGATAGAGGCTGCTCAGAACAGCAGAGATCAGCAGTGAATGGTGCAATGAAAGAGGATAACCTGGCAAAGTCACAGTAAGAGACTGCCATCAGTGCAGCTGCCCCTGTGTTCTTGCTGGCTGTATGTGAGTGAGTCTGACTATAACACACTGAACGAAGCAAGCACTCAGCTAAACTGCTCAGTAAACCTCTGACCAACATTCATGAAATCCTATGATCTACCTCCTATAAATGGACCAAACCATACTTAACAGTACCACCAATAACTACATGCACTCACCCCACTGTTCAATCGTTCCCCTGGCAGCATTCAACAAGACATTGGTCGGGACCGTGCGAGGTAAAACCAGTCTGGCGCCTGCCTTTTACCACACCTGGTGCCCAGAACCAGCAGGACATGGCCCTCTCCAAGCCTAGCCTGTAGTCCTCTCGCGCGTGAGAGACAAACCACTTCCACTGGCACTGCCCAGGTGAGGGGGGGGGGCTTCGTCCGGGCATTTCATGCGCATAATTTTTTATTTTATTTTGCTAAATGATCACCCAGTGTTACTCAGAAGACCCTTGAATGTCACATGAACGCACGGAAAACACAGGTCAGCAGTGCAGGATCCCAGAACCAAACCTGTCCCATAACGTGAGAAGGCCGTACCCCAAGACAAATGACTGGTTCCTTCATCCTAAACCCTGGACCCTTGGAAAATGGCGAGGATGGCGAACGCCCGGGTAAGAGGCCACACCCAAGTGCTCACCCTCAGGCCTGCAATATGCGCCCTGCAGCGAAGGCCCCGTGAAGTACCATGGGGCCGCCCCAGCGAGAGGCAATGCCGTGGGTCCCACATGCTTGGATGATCCATAGTGCAACAAATGACTGCTTCAAATATACTGACAAAGAAATTTTGCAGGGATGCTGCGGGGGGCGTGCCCATGGCGAGAGTTGCCAGGCCCGTCTGGAACGGCACCTTGCCCCCCCCTTCAGAACTAAAGCAGGGTGCCCCCCCTGGACTTGTAAACGCCTGCATCAATGGCGTAATGCGAACTAACAGTGCCCGCACAACTACCAACCGTCACACTCCTAAAAGTGCGACAATTCAGACCGCTCGAGGCCCCCACAGCTCTAAAATGGGTTTGGAGCAGGCACTAGTTGTTTCAATGTACATTGAATTAACAAACAACCGCTGTGCTACATCTTCAAATTACACAAACAGCGCCACCATGTGGCAACAGTCATGAGCGCCGTTGTCCGATGCCAAGCGCTAGAAACCACCGGCTCAACTTAAGCGCGGCGAAAATACCGGCAAAGCAAACGAAGACCTTTGTCTATCCGGTGGCGACAAGTGAGCAGCACTGAGCTGAGCAAAATACCCGCCAGTACAGCGCTTCCGTGCCCAAGCGTTCCGCACCACATCAAAAGCCAATCGTGAACACCTCAACGCAACACAACAACGTCCCCTTGCCATCTCCAGCGTGGCCTCAAGTTCAATACTGTAGGTACGTTTGCTCTCCGTCACAAAAGACAATCAACGCATGGCTCCTGGTTCAGCGCACACTCCAGACACACAGCGGGAGCCTCCCACCTGGAGAACACCAGTAGAGTCCATTATTGGGTGGAAGCGAACTGTGCTATAGCCTTATGAAAACACACTATAAGCCCTCGAGGGTTATGCGCTGCAAGTTCCCGTACACTGTTCTCATGAAAGCGCTGTACACAGTCGGAGTCTGTCGAATCACAAAGCTGTTCAAATAGATCACCAATTACGGCAGGCAAAGCAAGACTTCACAACCCGTTTCCTAGGGCAGGCTCGGCCCTGGGATAATGGCACCAGACCCTCCCCGCTCGGCCCCAGGTGATGAAAGGTGACGCAGAGCTTCCCAGGAGCTGTGCGGCGTGTCGCAGTGAAAACACGAGTAAGGCTCACCAGGAAGGGCTGTCCGTCCGTGACTGGCGCGAGGAAGGGCAAAGGCCGCCTGGCACCGCCAGGGCTCGACCTCGTTGTTGCATTGCTGCAACTACGACCCCACCACGGCATCACCGCACGATGCACGCGGTCATCGTGTTGTCCCCTAGACATGCTAGCCTGTTGGTGAGGCGGCACGGAAGCGCAGGCACCCGAGGCCCGACAGTGTCACATTCTCCCTCCCGCCCGCACAGAGGGAGACCTGGAGTTGATAGGAAGCAAAAACCCCAGGGGCACCAGAAAGAAAACGGACCCCTCGCGCACATCGCAAAGTGCAGGGAGCCACGCCACTCAGGTAAATCCGCGCCGGACTCTCAGCATGGCATCTGGAGGCCGACCCCCCGTAGCGGTGCTTCCCCTCGTGGTCGGGCCTGCTGGGCTGCCTACTGCCCCTGGCTGCATCGCCTCAGAGACCTTCAGGGCGCTAATCCCGGAAGGGGCCGCGCCATGGTACTCGTAAGAGGAGCTAGTAAAGCTCCTTAGTTTACGGCTGCTCGGACTGACCTACACCGCATGAGGCTGAGAAGCTTGTCCCCCCCTGTACTGCCCCAATCCCTCGCCACAACCCCACCCACAGGTGCCGACACCAGCGGACCTCCTACGGGCGGCCGGGCCAGAGAATTACAACTTGGACAGGGTCCCACACGGGCCATGGCCATGCGTGGTGGAACCCGGGGTGGGCGGGGTGACAAGCCACTCACCTCGCTTCCTGACGTGAGCGACCACACGACGGCGTGTCAAGCAGCATACCGACAGCGCAACCTCCCAAGACGGCGTGTCCGGCAGCAAAGAGGGCGCCAGAAAGGCAGGGGGAGGTATAAGTACCTTCCCCCAACCCTCTGTGTGCCGGAAATGACGCAGCCTGCGCGCCGGGCTGAGGGACTCCTCCCCGGGTCCCCAGACTAGAAGGGGCGGGGTGATGGTGTGCCTAAGTGGCACTAAGGGGGCCTCCCTTTTAGGTGGCCCACTGCGTGAGCCGCGGGCAGCCGTAATGTCTTCACTACCACTATGCCACAGTTTCACACAAAATGAATGAGAGCACTTTATATGAGTGTCGAACTGTAAAAAAGGAAGCGCCAGACTGTTCCTCTATAGACTCCTCAATTTTATTGCAAGCAGGAGGCCCTCCTAGAAATCTTTTTCACTGTGAGAGTGAGGGGTGGGGCTGTAAGAGGGGGGCGAGTCTTTCAGCTCATCACTTCCTAAACAGCACAGGAAGGGGTGAGGCAAAGGAGAGAGGGTGAAGCTTTGGAGTCACAATGACCTAAGACGCCTCCACCTACACTATCAAAATACAAGAAACAAAGGCTCGTGAAGCCACCTTAGGAACCTTCTAAAATACGTAATGGGTTTCAACCTCGCAGAACCTCCAACATATTAGCTGCCAGGTTTTAAAATCTGCCTATGCGTGACATTTCCAAGCTTGGAGTGTGCCTATGTGTGACATTTACATGCCTTATGTGTGACACATTGAGTGACACATTGTCAAGAGCAGGAAACAGGACATGTGTCTAATTAATCTCTCTCCCCTTTGGTCTACAAAGTACATTCCGTGACGTTCCGATGTCCTTAGCTAATGGACACAATTGACAGTGCTTGGATGGAGCAGAGATTACTTAAATCTTCACAGCAAGTCTAAGCAGCCTTGCACAGTTAGGTACAGGAGATGGGTACATGGGAAAATGTGAACTACAGGACTTGAGGACTAGGATTACGTGGGCCCCGGAAATGCAGAGTTAGCACCATCTGAGAGGGAGGTATCATAAGTACTGCAGCTACCCTTGTGGCCTTTACTGCTTATTTCAGCCTGAGTGTCACAGTAGACTTAGGGAGAGGATAGAGGCTGCTCAGAACAGCAGAGATCAGCAGTGAATGGTGCAATGAAAGAGGATAACCTGGCAAAGTCACAGTAAGAGACTGCCATCAGTGCAGCTGCCCCTGTGTTCTTGCTGGCTGTATGTGAGTGAGTCTGACTATAACACACTGAACGAAGCAAGCACTCAGCTAAACTGCTCAGTAAACCTCTGACCAACATTCATGAAATCCTATGATCTACCTCCTATAAATGGAACAGTGAAACATCCCCTCTTACCTTCCACTACTTTCGTTTGAGCTGTCAGTCTGCCATATGTATTCAGTTCTATATATTTTTAACTTTGTGTACTAGTCAATGATGGCTATTAGTCCAAAACACGAGTATCAAAATATGGATGCAATAATTTAACAATAAGCATGAAAACATTCGTAAATGTTCTCTCTTCCACTTGAGCTGCAGGATAAAAAATCCTGCTTGCTGCATTTCATCTTTACAAAGAGAGACACATGGATACTCTAATTATTCCAATACACACCCTTGATTATACACATAATAAAAAGGCCATATTCAATATCCAATCACTCTAGTCAAGTGAACAAAATATTATTACCTACTTTATGTACAACTTTGTAAACATGGTCTGCAGAGAAGGGCACTTGCAGAGCCAAGCTTTTAGAGGTGGCATGCCTCTATCACATGGATGTGATTTAACACACACTATAACAATCTTCCTCAGTGACTTTATGGCAGTTAGAAACAAGAATTTGAATGCAATATGTCTCGCATTTGCGAGAATTTAAGCTATTGGCATTGTAAATGGCAATGCCTTTTATTTCTATTATAATAATTAAAACATAAATAAAAGGCATTGTAATTTAGAATGCCAATAGCTCAAACTCTTGTAAATGCGAGACCTATTGCATTTCAAAGTAGCAGCTGCCATTGTCCCGGGCTGCTTGGAAAGTAAATGCGCGCACAGTGCGCTGAATGTTGCAGGAAGCAAAAGACACACAATTGATGGACGGAATGCAGAACAAATCAAAACATTCACCCCCATTCAAGAGATCTGGGTTAAATCCATCATTCTTTTGCTCACCATGCCAACCCAGTTTAGACCTGGCCATATGCAAATCAGTCTTGACCCTGTGCCTCATGGGAACAGTCCAGCCCGAACTGCCAAGCCAGGTCCTCCCTGGACCAGAAACAAGCATCGTAGGATCGGTTTCAGAGTTTCACCCCTCATCAGCCAGGATAGCTTGAATCCAGTGGCACAGTGAGCCGGGGCCCACGTCTGGGCATACCCGGCGCACTTAGGGCGCGAAAGCAAAAGACACACAATTAATGGACGGAATGCAGAACAAATCAAAACATTCACCCCCGGTCAAGAGATCTGGGTTAAATCCATCATTCTTTTGCCATTCTTTTGCATTGTCCAGCATTCCGTCCATCAATTGTTTCTTTTGCATATGTCGCCCAAAGTGGGAATGGTATGCCCAGACGTGGGTCCAGTGCTCTCTACACCATTGGATTCAAGCTAACCTGGCTGATGAAGGGTGATGCCCTGAAACCTGTCCCAGGATGCTTGTTTCTGGTCCAGGGAGGACCTGGCTTGACAGTTCGGGCTGGACTGTTCCCACAAGGAACAGGGTCGAGACTGATTTGCATATGGCTGGGTCCAATCTGGGGTGGTGTGGTGAGCAAAAGAATGATGGATTTAACCCAGATCCTTGTGACTAGGGGTGAATGTTTGCATTGTCCAGCATTCCGTCCATCAATTGTTTCTTTTGCATATGTCTCCCTAAGTGGGAAGGGTATGCCCAGAAGTGGGTACTGTGCTCACTACACCACTGGATTCAAGCTAGCCTGGCTGATGAAGGGTGATGCCCTGAAACCGGTCCCAGGATGCTTGTTTCTGGTCCAGGGAGGACCTGGCTTGGCAGTTCGGGCTGGACTGTTCCCACAAGGAACAGGGTCAAGATTGATTTGCATATGGCTGGGTCCAATCTGGGGTGGTGTGGTGAGCAAGAGAATGATGGACTTAGCCCAGATCCTTGTGACTGGGGGTGAATGTTTGCATTGTCCAGCATTCCGTCCATCAATTGTTTCTTTTGCATATGTCGCCCGAAGTGGGAAGGGTATGCCCAGACATGGGTCCCGTGCTCACTACACCACTGGATTCAAGCTTGCCTGGCTGATGAAGGGTGATGCCCTGAAACCGGTCCCAGGATGCTTGTTTCTGGTCCAGGGAGGATCTGGCTTGGCAGTTCGGGCTGGACTGTTCCCTTCAAGGAACAGGTGTCACGACTGATTTGCATATGGCTGGGTCCAATCTCGGGTGGTGTGGTGAGCAAAAGAATGATGGATTTAACCCAGATTCTTGTGACTGGGGCTGAATGTTTGCATTGAAAAGCATTCCGTCCATCAATTGTTTCTTGTGCGAATGTTGCAGGAAAGCATGTTGTGCCTGCAATAGGAGAAACCCATTAAAGAAAATAGTGCTTACAGACTAAATAAGACGTACTGTGTAACAACCGAAGTAAAAGGGCCAGTCCTCATGGGAGGTTACAAATGAAGACAAGGCGGTACTAAGGAGGGACTAACAAGCCTATTAACGAATCAGAAGCCAGTATTTACGAAGGACAATGACACAAACCAATGACAAATATGGGCAAAGAGTGGGCGGAGCTTCAACTCCATAGTCAAATACAGCATGCCTCGCAGAGCAGCACATGCGCTGCCCAGGCTTGACCTAAAAAGGGCTCATGTTCTCGGAGCTGAGCCCTTCATTGGACTGGCTCGCCAGTGACACCTGAGCATCGACGTAGCTGTCTGAGCCCAGTCAGTCTCAAGAAGACCAGCACACCCTACAGGTGATCAAGGGGCATGCACTGGTGGTTAGGAGCTGGGAAGCACTACAAGCTCATGCTGAAGATCACTATGGCACGGGCAGGGTAAACAACGTTTACAATGCATGCCATTACAACGCAAGTCGTTACAACGACGCGTTGTTACATTGCATGCCATTACAACGCAAGTCGTTACAACGGCTTGCTGTAGGGGGCAGAAGGTGTTGGATTTGTTGGATTTTCAATCCAACACCTTCCCTACTGTTGCACACACTGGAGTTGGAATAGTAAATTATACTATTCCAAGCTCCAGCGCCCCCACCCTACAGCAAGTCGTTGTAACAACTTGCGTTGTAATGGCATGCGCTATAACAACGCGTCGTTGTAACAACTTGCGTTGTAATGGCATGCGTTGTAAACGCATGCGTTGTAACGAGTGCTATTCCACGAGCAGAGCATGCACATGTCTGGTGTCTGCATAGCTGCAAAGGTTTCAGATTGCTATGTGTGACATTTTCATAATTTCAGGGTAATTATGAGTGACATTTCAACTGCTATGAGTGACACTTTCTCGCGAGCAAAATTAAGCAATGAAGATGAGGGAAACATATAAATATCCCAACATGGATCTGAGCAGTCAGCTGACTCTCGAATTCCGGCTGTCGCAGACAGTCACAGTACGTCATGATTGCGCAGTCCCTCCTAACACACTACAAGGGTTCACCGGGGAGAGGCAGATGCAGTCTCCACAGGAAAGGATTTTATCTTGTATTTATTTTAGGATATTTATAAAGCATGAATGAGGCCTGAGAGAGTCAAGTGTTACAGCAAACAACGATGGATTTAGGCCCAGATCTCTGTACTGGGGTGAATGTATGACATTGTTCTGCATTCTGTCCATCAATTGTTCTGTTTGCTGAGAGAGTCAAGGCACATCGTATTAAACATTTATTATCACAAGATATGTACAAGAAGAGATACGCATAGTATAATACCCCCTAGTGATACAGACATTAGTAGTGGGGTACAGTAGGGTACAATGCCAGCTGCACAACATACTAGCATCACCACAGAAGTCAGAAATACCCCTAGTGAGATCTGCTGCCTCTAAAAGAGGACATTTCCTGGGTTAAAGGTCACTTTTATGGAGACCCATAATTAAGGGGGCAGCAGCAGCTTCAACGGAACCAGGTACCGGGGCTGAAAGATGCAAAATGGATCAGGACATTTCTGTCATTTCCCTTATTCAGAGTGAGTGAAAACTTGTCTTGTGTCTAGTATCTGGTGTGTCACATGGTATTAAAGCGCCTCAGGTCCGACCCACAGTCCTGCATCCAGAGGTTCTTTGCAGGTCAGAAGTCATGCTCTCTCAGGCCTTGAATGGAGCCCCAACATGCGGGTGTGCAATTCACAGCACTGACACACCACAATCACAGACACCAGGGAAGGAGATGTGCTCTCTCACATAGTGAATGGAGCACAGCACAGGGGTGTGTAGTGCATGACACTCATGCACCATGATGAGTACAGACACGAGGACAGTGGCCATGCTCTCTCAGGTCCTGAATGGAACCTCAGCAAGGGAGAGAGAGTACTGTGCACAACACACCCACACCACGAGAACTTGACGATACACGATGACAGCCTGTACATGGACGCCATGTTGTTCGAGTTATGATTGATGTCAATATTTATTTAGACACACACTAACCTCAGTGGCCAGTACGAGTCTGCAGACCTGAGGCTGAGAGAGTGACTGAAACCGAGGGCCGCGACGAAGAGTCTCCAGCAGCCTGGTCCGGTCGCATGGCAAAATGATGAGAGGCACAGGCGGGGGTGCAAGCAGTGGCGGACTGCAACTAAACTTACAAACTTCTGCCCGCTCGCGCTGCCCACTTAGTTGACCGAGGCGGCAAATAGACAATGTTGTGAATGCTGGTGCGTTGCTGGAGCTAATTAGAGTACAGCTGAGCTCAGCCTGGTCGGAACTACCTCCTGGCTGGCAGATGATGTAGATTGTAAACACATAATAATCCAACACACAGCAGAGCAGTGCAGTTGCACTGTACAGTGTAGTGCAGTCTGTAACACATTGTGGGCTCAGGCTGCCAGAACCGGGCGCGGTCCGTGCAGCTTTGCTTAATGAGCGCTAATAGTGGCGCTCCGATTCGTTTGCCAGTCATCTTCAGGAGGCGCTATAAATGCGTGACTTCGCATTTTGGTGCTGTGATGCGGACCACCACACCAAAATGCGTTAGTCTAACGCCTGACGTGTGGTACTTGGCAGGGCTGTGTCTGACTGTCCAGCCAGGTTTGGTGCAGCTATCAGCAGAACCTAGCCCTGTGAGCCTAACATTATTATGGCGAGGCAGGTGTGCCCATGCTACTAAATAGAGACATAACGACTTAAACAGGAGATCGAGATTTTGTTGGAAAACACACTGGCATCTCACTACTTTTAAGCTGGAAACATTTTCTTCAGTTTTGAAAACATACTATCATTTTTCCAAAACGATTCCATATTTTGTAAATGCCCCAGGCAGTGCGAGACAGCAGCACACTGCTTCCCTTGATCCTCAGACACCCTGCTATCAAACTCCCAATTAGCCAGATCATTCCCTTGTGTTGTGCACAGGGCTCAAGCCATAAAAAAAGAATTGGGAGACTCACCAAGTTAGACAAAAAGTGTGACATCACAGCGTGTGACATCACCGCACATGACATCACAGGAAGTGACATCACCACTTGTAACATCACAGAAAGTGACATTACAGCGTGTGACATTGCATGTTATGCTATGTTATAGAAAATTATTGAGCATGAACAATTACCCAGAGGTGTCAAGGCGCTAGCTCCATAAGAGAAAAGGTGAGAGCCCTACTTTTTCTGATTGTCAGAAGTATACTCTTATGAGAAGAGGTGGTAACTAATACTTCTACTTAGCATACAGCCAGGTTTTTGAGGCCTTCCTAAACATGAGCAGGTTTGAGATATTCCTGATGTTGGAGAGAAGTAGGTTCCATTTGTTATCCATAGTATTAACAAACCCTCTACCACCCCAATTAGTACGTTTGAACCTTCGGCCTCCAGTTTCCAAGTGCCTGAGGACCTCAAATTTCTCCCTGGACTGTACCATCTAAAGGAGTGTTTCAAGAACTCTGGGCCCGCTCCATGAAGAGCCTTATGAGCAAGAGAGAGAGCTTAATTTGCCTAACTGGCAGCAAGTGAAGATTTTTGTTAGCCTGGGAGACTGATTTGAGTTTAGGGAATCCCTGTCAACAGTCTGGCAGCCGCATTTTGTAAGACCTGAAGTTTATGTAGGTGTTGATGCTGCATATTAAGTAACCCTGGGCATTGAATTCCGCTCCGCTCGCGGAATTTAGGCAATTTCGCGTTCCGCGGAGAACGCGGAATTGCCAACAATTCCGCGATCCGCGGCAAAGCGGAATTATTTTCTTGTTCGCACTTTAAAAATGCATTCTAGCACGCGCGATTATGACTTACCGGGATTCCTGCGTTCGCGGACGGGTTTTCCTATTCGTTCGCGTGCGCCACGAGATTTCGGTAGCCGGCCGCGCGATCCTGCGAGAGTTTGCGATCGCGAACACGTCATTCGCCGCGCCATCAGACAACGCGAGAGTGTGCGATCGCGAACACGTCATTCGTCGCGCCATCGTGCACCACGAGAGAGATTGCGGTCGCGAACACGTCATTCGGGCGCGCCATCGGATTTCCGGCGGAATCTTTGTAAACCTGCGATCCCGAACACGCAAAATTTTCAATCTGGAGAAGAATAATATCGCGAGCAGCATAAAACCTTCTATAAATTGATTATTTCCATGGAAAAAAAACCTCAGATTGATATTTGGGTGTCTTTTTTTCTCATTTTTTGGGCGGGGGGAGAGGGAGGAAGTGCCACAGAGTCTACTACTTCCTGTTCCTTTCCAGCAGGCTCCTCCCAGTGCTTTCTCCATCTCCTGTTCATTTTTCACTTGGATTTGAGCTGGAAGGATCACTCTTTGTGTCTGCTGCATCATTATCATTGGATTTGAGGATTTTTGGATTTGAGATTTTACAAGTAAGTTGGTGTTGTTTGATTGGGTCATTGCAGTTGCTGCAATAATTTTTTTTTAAATTTTCATCATTTTTAAAAATAAATATAGTGGTGGGTAGCCACTGTAGCCAGTGGGCCCAGAGCTAGTCATGGGTGGGTGCATGATGAAACATGATGAAACAACTGTTCCTTTGCTGTGTGATGTATTTTTTAATTTCAAACATCATTTAGGGGGCATGGATGGCGTTGGATTGAATTGCAAAATGTGTATTTTTGGGTGTATTTCAGTTTTTGGGCTGTGTGCTAAATACATGCCTTAGTTGTGTGTGGTGTGCTGCAGGCCTTGTTTAGCCCTGTGGATTTTCGTTTTTGCATTTTATTGCATTACAGGCAAAGCAGTGTTGTTTACCATGCAGCCTTTGCCTGGCTATTATAGGTCTGGTTTCAGTACATTGTTTTCCAGGCCTCCTGCTTGTTGCTTCTGATTTGTGAGTGTCCATGTGGCTGGTAGCCATTTCTGGTGGGAGTTATAAGTGTGCTGCTTTTTTTGCCATATAGGCCTGCATGTGTTTCCTTTGTGACCTAGGCTTCTTGTTGTTGTGGGCCTGGCCATGAGGCTGGTGGCCATTTTGAAGCCAGGCAGTGTGCTTTTTGCCATAGGCCTGCATTGTCTGTCTTCAGTTTCTTGTTGTTGTAGGCCTGGCCATGAGGCTGGCGGCCATTTTGAAGCCAGGTAGTGTGCTTTTTTTTCCATAGGCCTGCATTGTCTGTCTTCAGTTTCTTGTTGTTGTGGGTCTGGCCATGAGGCTGGCGGCCATTTTGAAGCCAGGCAGTGTGCTTTTGCCATAGGCCTGCATTGTCTGTCTTCAGTTTCTTGTTGTTGTGGGCCTGGCCATGAGGCTGGCGGCCATTTTGAAGCCAGGCAGTGTGCTTTTTGCCATAGGCCTGCATTGTCTGTCTTCAGTTTCTTGTTGTTGTGGGCCTGGCCATGAGGCTGGCAGCCATTTTGAACCAGGTAGTGTGCTTTTTTTCCATAGGCCTGCATTGTCTGTCTTCAGTTTCTTGTTGTTGTGGGCCTGGCCATGAGGCTGGCGGCCATTTTGAAGCCAGGTAGTGTGCTTTTTTTCCATAGGCCTGCATTGTCTGTCTTCAGTTTCTTGTTGTTGTCGGTCTGGCCATGAGGCTGGCGGCCATTTTGAAGCCAGGCAGTGTGCTTTTTGCCATAGGCCTGCATTGTCTGTCTTCAGTTTCTTGTTGTTGTGGGCCTGGCCATGAGGCTGGCGGCCATTTTGAAGCCAGGCAGTGTGCTTTTTGCCATAGTCCTGCATTGTCTGTCTTCAGTTTCTTGTTGTTGTGGGCCTGGCCATGAGGCTGGCGGCCATTTTGAAGCCAGGCAGTGTGCTTTTTGCCATAGGCCTGCAAGCTTGTAGCCTAATCTGCCAACAGGCCTTCCATCCAGTGGGCCCAGAGATAGTCAGGGGTGCATAAAAGAACTGTTTGTGTGTTCAGTTGAATTTAAACATCATTTAGGGCACATGGATGGCATTGAAGTGCAAAATGTGGATTAATTTTTTGGGTGTATTTCTGTTTTTTGGGGTGTGTTACATGCCTTAGTTGTGTGTGGTGTGTTGCAGGCCTTGTTTAGCCCTGTGTATTTTCGTTTTTGCATTTTATTGCATTACAGGCAAAGCAGTGTGGTTTACCATGCAGCCTTTGCCTGGCTATCGTAGGCCTGTTTCAGTACATTGTTTTCCAGGCCTCATGCTTGTTGCTTGTGATTTGTGAGTGTCCATGTGGCTGGTGGCCATTTCTGGTGGGAGTTATAAGTGTGCTGCTTTTGCCATTTAGGCCTGCATGGTTTTCCTATTGGCTTACTGCTTGCATCCATCCCCTTTGCCAGCTGCAGCTCCCTGAATGATGTGATGAGCAAATAATTTAATGCCAAACAGGGTCCACTTCTATTACATTTGTATTTTGGTTGTCCTGACAGTGTACACAGTATACCATGAAAGCCCTTGTTGACAGTCTCACAAATGGCTACACTAATTTATATCTTTTATTTGTTTGTTTGTTTGTACTACTAGTAATTGAACCACAACAACAAATGCAACATTTCACTGATGTTCTTCTCCTGGCTTCTTTGCTTTTAGGTGCACAAAAAGACAGAGGAGGAGGTGTCATCATCATCATCACCCGTTGTACTGCCAGGCTGAAGTCCTGCTGCGCGTCACGTCCACGTGTGACCACAGACATCTCTGCAACTTGTGCACCTGCGTCCTGCTGACATCTGAAGAAGATGGCCCCAAAGAAAGGTACCAGGTCCTCCAGTAGCAAGAAAGTTGCCAGTGAGAAGAAGGGAGAGAAGAAGGAAGTGGCACTTGCCAAGACTGGGGTGCCGGCCGATGTGTTTTTTGGTAAAAAAAACTTACGCCTGCAGCAGCGGTGTCCAGCGGGGACCAAGCTGGGAGCAGCACCTCTGCATCAGTGGCCCCACCCCAGCAACCTAGGCCCAAGCCCATGACTGTGGCAGAGGTAGCCAGTCTACTAACGACCAGTGATGTTGAAATGTCATTATCGCAAAGTAGTACCCAATCCACGCACTCGCAGGCGCAAACTCAGGAGATAAGTGGGCAACCCCAGCCGCAACCCGAACCGCAGCTGGAACTGCAACCACAGCCGGAACCACAGCCGCAACCCCAGCCGCAGCCGGAACCGCAACCACAGCCGGAACCGCAACCACAGCCGGAACCACAGCCGCAGCCGGAACCACAGCCCACAATAGTAGCTGTTCCACCTGAAGTAGGGGCAGTTCAGGAAATCGAGCTTTTTGCAGACGAAGAGGAGCAAGCCACTGTTCCAGAAGATCCAGTGTCTTCCATACCCCCAGCAAGGAAAAGGAGGCTTAGTACATCAACTTCTTCTTCAAGCCCCGCTTCTGATGATCTAGATGCCACTTGGAAGCCACCAGCTCAGCCTGAGAGTGATGCACACCACAAGACAAGGCTAGTGAAAAGGAAGGTTCCAGAAAGCCTTACAGTTATGGAGGTAGATGTAGAAGAGGGGGTGATGATGATGAAGAGCCAGTCATCACGAACATCACTCCTGGGCCTGCGGAGATGGAGACCAACATTATTAGACTATCCCAAATCGCTGCGAGGGATGTAGCACGGATACCACCAACACAGGTAACGCCAACACGACCTCCAGCTTCCATATTTGCCTTTGCAAAGGCCCGGCAGGGACCTACATCAAGCTCAACCACCACCTCAGTAGGTGGTGGTAATGTAAGTGCACAGAGTCAAATTCCATGCACACCCTCCATTTCATCTGGTATTGAAAGTGGCACCTCCAGCAGCGCCAGAAAGTTCTCCTCCCCAGTTTGGGACTTCTTTTCGGTTAGCAGTAAGGAGGAGAACATTGCTATATGCAGGCTGTTAGGCGGGGTAAGCTTGGTACAAACTATGGTACCGGAGGACAAACAAGTCATCTCAAAAAACACCACACTATCAGGTGGGAGGCTCACCTACTTCACTTACAAAAAAGTAAAACTGGACCCATTGCTGTTGTTGGGGATGAAGAAGTAGGGGAAGATATGATCGCGGTGGAAGGTCAACAAGAGGGAGACATTTATAGCCCTACCCCCAGCAGTGTACTGGTAACGCCCACATCCTCAGCAACATCTCAGTGGCACAGTAGTAAGAGTCAACATGAGACACCAAGGCAACCGGGCACTGCAATGAGCAAAAGTGCAGCGTCGTTGAGCCTAGCTGGGTTCAAGAAGAAAGGTGCACCACTAAGGAAAATATTCCAGCCTACCATTGACAGCATGCTTAGGTCGGAGGGGCAGTACCAACGCAACCACCCAACGGCACGGTTGTACAATGCGAAGCTGGCTAAAATGTTAGCGCTGGACCTTCTCCCTTTTTCATTTGTGGAAGGGGTGAGTTTCCTTGAATTTGTGTCAGCCATCTGCCCTAAATGGAAGGTTCCCAGCCGTTCCTATTTTGCCCGAGTTGCTGTTCCAGCACTACATCACGATGTGCTTGAATTGGTTGGACAAGCTTTGCAGCAGAGTGCTGTTCACAAAATCCACCTGACAACAGACATGTGGACCAGTTGCCAGCCACTGATTACATGTGCATCACTGCACACTGGGTCTCTTTTGTGGGGGTTAGAGACAAGCTATCTGAAGTAGGTGCTGTTGACACAGCTGCAATTTTTAATGCTTCTCGGAAACATGCAACTATAGCCATGTTCGCCATGGAGAAATCTCATACTGCTGAAAACATTTGGAAGAGTTTAACAACAAGGTCTTTGAATGGCTGCGCCCCAGAGGGCTTCACATTGGTTTTGTTGCCACGGATAATGGCAGTAATATACTTAAGGCCATGACGCTTGGTAAGTATTTCAGGGTCCCGTGTTTGGCGCACTGCATTAACATTATAGTTCAAGACTTTCTGAAAAAAGAACCCATAGTCAGCAACTTACTGACCACCTGCCGCAGAATATGCACGCATTTCAGCCATTCTTTTAAAGCCCGGAAGCAGCTGAGGATCATTCAACGTGACTATAGAATGCCAGTCAAAGCACTGATCCAGGAGGTGGCAACACGTTGGAACTCAACGTATTACATGCTTGACCGTCTGTTTGAGCAGTACAGACCAATCAATGAATATGTCATGCAAAGGGCGGATGCTGCTGTGAAAGGCATGACCCTTCAGGTGGACCAATGGTGCCTAGTTAAATCTCTTACAGAGATGCTTCTTCCTTTCGAGGTCTTCACACGTGAAGTCAGCAAGGAGGACTGTACTATGGGCCAAGCTATCCCATTGTTGCACATGCTAGAGCAAGAGCTGAAGAGGGTGTGTGAAGCGTACATAGGTGTGGAGGAAAAAAAGAAGCATACCAGTTGGCGGAGAGCTTATCATGTCGCTTAAGTGAAAATGCAAGGGTGCAAAATAAGATTCTGTCACAACAACATTACATTTGTGCAACAATTCTGGATCCACGGTACAAAGCGGCACTGCACAGTAAGACATTACTCCCTTTTTCAGAAGTGGATGTTGCCCGGTACAAAACTTGGATAGCTGAGGCAGCCAGTACATTGGAAAATGAACGGCTGGTAATTAAAGGCCTCAAACCCACATCAAGTACTGCAGCAGGGCATCCTGCGTCAAGTTCAACTTCAGAGCCTGTGGGCAGTGCATTTGGTTCACAGCTGTCACCAACACTATCGACAACAGCAAGAACCGGATCATCATCAGCCCCAGTACAAACGGCACAGAATTGGTATTTACAGCAAGGACTTGCTAGGTCCAGTGCTGATGCAAAGACAAAAGAGGGCGCACTAAGTTTAGCACCCCTGAACATTGACCGAATGGTCCAGGCCTACCTGGATGACCCAACAGAGGTCTACATTGATCAAAACCCATTGCGGTATTGGTATGGCAAAAGGGGCCAATGGCCAGTGCTCAGCAGGCTGGCGATCAACTATCTGGCTTGCCCTATCGCAAGTGTCTCTTCTGAACGTGTTTTCAGTGCTGCTGGTTCCATTGTAACAGTGAAAAGGACCAGTCTCTCACCCATAAACGTGGAGAGGTTAACCATGATCAAAATGAATCAGCAATTTATACCACCGAATTATACAATACATGAATCACCGCAGGAAGATGAGGACAGCGGCTCAGGTGATGGAAGTAGCGTGTTGGATGCTGATTACCTACTTCTGGTTGAACCTCCAGAGTTTGAGGACGAGCTATACTTCCTGACGGTGACAACTAGGCTTCCAGTTCTTACTGTGGTTCTCCCTTATTTACTTCTATTTCTGTGTCTGTCTTTCTGTTTGGAAACTTCAAATCACAACAAATCCATCACCACCGTCTTCGTATTTTATTGCCTTATGAGTTTCAGCTCTCTGCATTTCAGTCCACTCCTCCTCCGAGTCCTGCTCCTCCATCCTCCTGAATCGACCTAAATCTATTGCCCTCAAGCCAGATGATGATTGGATGTAGCATAATCGAAGAAAAACTAAAATCTTGCCTCGTTGAGTCTCTCCAAAAGAAGTGGAACATGATGATGACTACTATAGCTATCCTCCTTTCCGAGCCGATACAGACTGCCCATTAACTGAAGATGAGAAGGAACAGGTAATGAATGATGACATGCATTGGACGCTGACTGAGTGATTTGTGTTGTTGTTGTTTGTAGTGCATGAAGGTAATTCATTGTGTACTATTATCTAATCTACACACTAAAAGTAACCCAATGCAATGTTTCTTTCCAATCTTGTTTTTCAATAACAATTTTCTACTTCTACTGCAGGCCGATCCATTGCATTTTGAATATGGAAAGGGGACTCAATCTGTACACTACTGCACACTGAGTTGGACAACACACCATGATGATGACCACAGTGACATTATCTCTTCGCACTCCAGTCACTCAGTACGATCCGAGATGATTGATGGAATAACTCAGTGCGTTTCATGAGTGCATTACAAGGTAACCAAGTCAACAACAACCACTGCAGACCTACATGTCTGTGTAGTGGTGGAGTCGAGTGTGGTGGTATGGTATGACTGACAGCGGGGCATTGATTTAGTCACTTAATTTGTAAAATGCTATGTTGCTGTATATCTGCTTTGTCTGCCTCTGTCAAAAAATGGAGGATGTGTCACGGGTGCCGTGGGCCTGCTCAGTCCTGTTGTTGTTGGAGGTTAATGCTGGAAACAGAATCATTGCGGTAGTTGGATAGCAATAATAGGGCATCTATGGTGATTTAATGTTGTTTGTCACGCAGAGTGCAGAGGTGCCGACAGGCGTTCCATGCAACGAAAGAAGATTACGATAATTTTACTGGTAAGGAACTAGCCAGAGGGAGACGTTTAATTGATTTAGAGTGGAAGTTTATATTAATATGAGTGTTTTTCGTTACTATTTGCAGCTCACGTTGTAACTGCAAGTTTTGTTGTAAAGAACCTCGTTGGAGGTCCATCTTTAAGGTAGGAGTTGGCAACATAGCGGGTAAACATAGAATGCTTATATAGTGGTGTATAGTTGGTTGTAGGTTTGAGATCGTTTTATTGTCTTTTCTCAGGATTCTCAAACTATCCAGGAGAGTTGTTTTCAGTTCACCAGTAAGTTAGTCTTTGTTCTGACACTTTTTAGAATAGATCACCGGAAAGTTTGGGTCTAAGGACTTTGCACTAGATTTGCCTGTCACACTGTGTAGTACTTCATCCAGAATGGAGGTTGTTTGCATGTTACACTGACACAACGCACGGATGCTGGGCTTTTGGCATGTACAGTAATTTCAAATTCAGTTAGGCAAAGGTTTCACATTTAGAGTGATTGTAAAATTATGATTGTTGATATTGGTTCCATCATTGTGCATCTAAATGATTATATATTGTTATATATATTGCAGATTCGCCCTGACGAAGGGACAGGCAGTCCCGAAATGCATTGGGCTGGATTTTCTTTGTGTTTTTGTACTGTTTGTCAAGTATGATATGTATATTTCAAATGATCAGCTGAAGTGATCAATTAAATCAAGTGTACTTTTTGAAAAGTATTGAGTAACCATGCAATGAGCAGTAAATTGCATTTTGAAAACAACAGAAAACAGTCGTTTTATTGTATAATTGATGGTAAAAACTTGTATATTGTTGTATTTAACCCCCCAGCTGTGCACGTTTGAGTCCAGGTTGCCTATCAGGGACCTGGCCGCTTTATGTTTCACAAACAGAGAAGACATGCAGGCCTATGGCAAAAGCATACTGGCTGGCTACACAAAATAGCCGCCAGCCACATGGTCAGAACAACAACAACCAGCACGGAGGCATGGTCACAATTTCAGAGAAGACATGAAGGCCTATGGCAAAAGCATGTTGGCTGGCTACACAAAATGGCCGCCAGCCACATGGTCACTCACAACAACAAGCAGGAGGCCTGGAAAACAAAGAACACATGCAGGCCTAGAGCGGACACTGACTATACAAAATGGCCACAGGCCACGTGGCATAATGAACAACAAAGGCAAATGGTGGACTATGCCAAACACACATACACACACACGCTGGCCACACAAAAGAGGCATGGTAACAACAAAACACAGCATTAATTCAGCAATGCCAAAAACAAAAATTAACAGGGCTAAAAATGTTCACATCAACACACATCCTTCAAAGGCATTACCCCACCTAAACACATTTTGTATTTTAATCCAATTCCATCGATCATCTAAATGATGTTTCAATTCAAAAGACACCACAGAAACAGTTGTTCATGCACCCATGAATAGTACAGGGCCTAATGGCTGGAAGGCCCATTGGCAGACTAGGCCACAAAGTGAACTAAATCAATATTGCAAATATATTAAAAAACAGGGAGAACATTTAGTAAGCTGTGCAACTGTTTTCCTTCACAAAAGAAGAAAAATCAAATGCAAAAAAATATCTAGATCCCTACTGCAGGCCACCCACCACAATAAATTTTAAAAATTGATTAAAAGTACAAATAAATCCAGGTGCATGCCCTCAGTCAAACAAACAACACCCTTATACACCAGTTTTTCAACTTACTTGTGATATCTCAAAAACAAAGTCCTTAAATCCAATGGTATATATGCAGCAGACAAGGAGAGTGATCCTTCCAGCTCCAAATCCCAATGAAAAGTGACCAGGAGAGGGACAAAGCACTGGGAGGAACCTGTTGGACAGGAGCAGGAAGTTGGAGTCTCTGGGCACTTCCTTCTGGTTTGAAATAAAAAAGTTTTTTAAAAAGGCTTCTTGCACAAAAAAACAACTGCAACGGCCAGTTTGAGAAAAAAAATCCACTCCAAATGCCTCTTAGCTGCATTCTCAAGCAGAAAAGCTGCTTGACCGCTCCGTTTGTGATCACAATCGGCGCTAAGGATGCTAGATTGGTGCTGTCGCGGCTGGAAGACGTGCAAGTGAGCGAAAAGTCTTGCGGGAGCTCGCTAGCTGTGTGAGAAGCCTCGTGCACGCTCACAAGCGGCCCGAGAGTCTTGGAGCTCGCGGTTGAGCGCCAAAAGAAAACTTGAGTGCGTGAACGGAAAAAAAAACTCCGCTTTGCACCCAAATGGTGGAATTCAGGAATTCCGTGTTCCTCCGCGGACTGCCCAAATTCCACAAACTCCACAAGCGGAGCGGGGTTTACCGCTCGGGCTTACCACTGAGCCACCAATCCCAGCACCATAAAGGTTGCCTCCTGTGTTTACAGTAACAAAAAGGCCATGAAGTATTTTATCCATACTGCTTGGTCACTTAGTTACCAATTAGATTGTGGAGCATGCACAAGGTCAGTGTGATTGTTTGTGGGTCACACATTCAGGTTAGCCAAATTGTCCCAATGCCTTCCAGGATTTTTTGAATGGGCATATCAGGCTCCATTCCCTTTAGACAGTCTTCTGTGTAAAGTAAAAATCCCAGCAAGAAAAGTAAAGCTCAATCTACTGTTCCACAACTATTATCTTAGCCCCTATAATTGTGTCCATCTTTGACCAGGTTTGTTGTACTGTGCTCTCTAAGTTTTTGTTGTACATTCCCAACTGCTAACCCCTTTCTTGTCCAGTCTATTTGGGCAACATATTTGATTTGTGTATATTTATTATCACTTTGAAAGTCCCCCATCCACATCTCCAGTTAAAGTGAAATGTGTCAGCTATAGCATTGGATTTGTTCAAACGAGTTGGAAGGAAGAAAATGCTTGGCATCAAACCTTATAATTTGTCTAGGTAAGAATGAATATATGAATTGCATTCAAACCGATTGTTAATTATTGGAATGTAATTTATATATATTACATCTTGCACCCTTGGTGATTTCTACCACTTCTAATCCCTTCCATGGCCAACTCAGTGCCCTATTAATCAACCCCCTTGTTTAAAATTGTTGCACCCCTGAAATAACTATACCCTTTTATAGGAAATTCCATGGCACGCTGGTGAGATTTTCTTTCAAGGGTAACCTCTTTCCTTTATTTCATATTACTTTTCAGGTAGAGAGACTATGAGCCTGATAGCGATGGCGGTCGGATGAGTGTCCGACGGCCATTGCCACAGGCAGGTGACCGTCCGACAAGGAGTCAGTGGTCCCACCTGCCTTATTATGAAAGAACCGCTATGCAGGCAGTCGGAAAGTGTCTTTTTCTACTGCAACTCGTGCTGCGGCCCAGGAAAAGGGCCGCAGCACAATCCGCAGTAGTAAAAGGCACTTAGCATAGATATTTTTCCAGTCTTTCAAACCTAAAAACTATAGTATAGCAGTATAAACATTTTTTATCTTCTTTAGCAGGATATATATTATTTCAAAGTACCAAAGTGCATAATACCAGATTTAGAAAATCCGAATTCTGAACTGTCTACAAAACAGATCCATCAAATTAATCCTTTCAAAATATCATTACCATTAAATATTGCCTCATTTTTTGATGCTTTATCCCACCACCATACACCTACCCTTACCTTACGGTCATAAAACGTGCCCCCCAACACCAACACCTTCTCCCGTCTCAGGGGTCAGTCTGCAATTTTGATGGGAAGGAACCCATGTTATGCCACTTCTAAACTTCATGAGAAAAACTAATCATTATATAATTTCTTAGAAATCACATCTTAATGCTAATGCTGGGCAGACTTCATTTCAGAAAATACCATCATTTTGCCCTCATGATACAACTTCAGCTTAGAATGCTGGAACAATGCAGCAGTAATTCCAAAATCGCAAAATTGTCAAATGAGTCATCAAAAACATTTTCGCCATGAACAAAATCATTCATCATATCTCACAAACTTAAAATGCAAATCCATCCTGTCAAGTCCCCCACTGTCAGGACCTCATCGTGTTTATAAAGGCACTGTACATATCTGGGGTTCCCTGTGCCTGATTGCCAACTGTGTTCTTCAGGTGCTGCAGTGTCGATTGTCAAGCTGCCTCCATCTAGAAAGGCAAGCGTCTACAAAAAGAAGCGCTGTGGCCTCAAACACTTTAATGCCCCTTATTCTGGTGTCATATATTGCCCTGCTGTACCGCCTATCCAGAAAAGTCACCTTTGGCAGGCTCTCTATAAAGGGAGGTCCCGTCCATTCGAAACTGCCTTTTCTTGAAACTCCCAACCAGTGGTAGGATCTCTGCTTTGATGCTCCAGGGTCTCACAGAGTTTCACATATATTCTTCTACAGAGTGAGACTTCAAAGGAGAGACAATGCAAAGCTTTGTTTCAAGTGCTCGAGGAGAGCAGGAAGTTCAATGTTTAGTTTGTTATTGTGGCCAACTTTAGCTCAAGTGGGGGCCGGTCATGCCCTAAAAGTGGACAATTTTGCTCAGTTTGTAGTTGAGTCTTTTTAGGATATCATCAGGATTTTTGACCCAAGTAGCTCTTGTCAGAAATTGGTTATAGAGAAAATATTGCACTTTCTGAAGTTTATTTAAGATATCCTCTGGGATTTGAACTTTAATAACTCTTGTCAGAATTTGGTGTTTAAGCTATCTTCATCAGCTGGCCCAGAATAAACAATTACTGTATTACCAGCTTTGCTCCAGTGAAGCAACTGGTTCATCCTGAGCTGTGATTGCAGCTTCATAATAACATCGCGTTTGATAAGACTTGGCAGAGCTATTACAGAGTCTTGTTAGAGTACTCCCAGGTGGAAAACAAATTTGTTTGCAATAATTAAATTTCCTAAACTGTATATTTGACCATTGGTGCACTAACTCTGTCCTTCCTTTAGAGGGTCTCAGCTCAGCATCCTTTTTCTCTCCCACCTCAGTTCCTTCAACGCTGCTCCAAGAAAAAAACACATTCCATTACATGGAATTGACAAAATCTCAGGATCTGAGGTAAGGGAATTTACTTACCCTTACGCAAAGTACACTTCACATCTTATCTGTCAAGTCAGTGTCTTACAGAGTGTCAACATTTACAAGTTCTACTCACTGGAGTTCCCTGTCTAACCCCATCCCCCTTCATCTTTTCATGGTTTGCCACTCTTCTCGTCCATAGCTACTACATCACGGTAAAGGTGGCATCGGCTACCATTCTGCTACTGCATTAGTATCCCAGCTACATCCTTAGTTTAAAAAGTGTTACAGACCACAGCCTTGGTCAATATTTTTTCCTTGATTCTGTAATTCTCAAGGCTCAGAACTACTGTGTACAGGAATTTAACTTGAGGATTGTGTTTTGCAGGAGTGCGGAGTGCACACATTTTAGACAGATCTCCATGATAATCTGTCAAAATATGTTGCTTAATGAATTTGTCAATGAACGAGATGACATCTATGCCATTTCCTTAAGACTCAAGAATACCAGTAAAGCAAAGATTCAACATCCTTGACCTATTCTCAAGATCCTCTTGTTTTACTTTTAGTGCGTTGATATCTTTTTCATACCTCTTAATAAAGGGATGTTGTTGAATTGAGGCATCCACTAAGCCAGAAACTCAATGTTTCTACTTCTATTCTCTTTGAGAACACCTCTATCTTCTGGTCTAACATTTCAAACTGTTGCTTAATAGCTATGGAGATTTGGAAAAGTATAGATTTAATCTCTTTTCGTTCACTCAGGACTGCATTGTGAATCTGCATAATAGACTGATTTGAATACTCAACATTCTGGTGCAGTTCTCTATTCTGTCAATATTCTCCTCCAGCTGAAATCTTTCAACGAAAACTTGTTGCGCTTGTAAAAATTCAGTACATTGTGTATTAATCCCTTTAATTGTTTTATTTTTACATTTCAATGTATTACTAGATAGGCCTAATGTTGTATCTGAAATTTATTTGGGTAGTAAAAAAAGGGGGATATAACATTGAGGAGTCTGACACAAACACAGATTGTCCTTGGCTCTCTTCCCCAATCTCAATTATATTTTTAGTCAGGGTTGAGGGTGTAGAGCTTAGCGTATTTTGTGCAGACCCTTGAGTGTTTTCATGCTGAGGTAAACTCTGACTCTCAGCTGTCCCTTGGGGGGGCATCTTGGATAGCGTCTGTAAATGAGAGAATATGAATCTCAAAGGAGAAAGTAGTGGAATGCTGCTTAAATGACCTGATACTTCTAGTGTTTCTGGGGTTGAAGCTCCATAGCTAAGGAAGCTAAGTGGATTTTGTGTTCTGGCTATCATCTTTGCAGTTTTGGAGGACCAGTTAATATTAAAACTGTGCTTCTAGCCCCTTTCCATTGTTAAAGTTAAAGTCACTTTTGCCTTCTTACGGGTTACCTTGGCAGTTGTTTTCATAGCCTTTTATTTGGGAATCCAGAGGCAGATCCTCTTATTCACATAATGAGGGGGAACCACCTTTCTCCTTCTCTTTGCAGCCTAATAGCAGCAATAATTAGCTTCAAACGTGAGCTTTGAGCAGCTTTTAGCCTGATTAGAGCCCAACTCAATGAACCACAACTTCAATCTCAAGTTGCAGTAATGAAATTATGCTCCTCCACCTCCCCACACCAGCATTCAGGCAACAGATCAACAGACCATTGATGTTTATTGCTGATTCCTTCATCTATTATTGTATGCTTTTTTGGAGCTCCTCCTCTACATCAGCCTTGGTGCTTTCTGAGCACGATAGCATGCCAACAAATTCTATGAGGTCTGCTGCTAATGTTGTCATCATAGTTGTGTCAACAATGCTCTCCAGCCCTTCATGCGGGCCCTCCCACTGCCTACAATCCAACAGGATCACAGGAATGAAAATACAGTGAGAGCCAAGGAATTTGCTTGGTGGCTGTGGTGTTCACAGTGTTCATCGTCGCCATCACAGAGTCTGGGAGTCATGGTTCAATCAATGTATTGTATGGCAGATACTTGACGGGAAGTATCCTCTCCTTACTGAAACTATTAAGCATTTTTCTCAAAGGACCTAATCATAGCACAGTGTATTTACTTTCACATGAGAAATATGTCCATGCAACGAAGGGAACTGTGGCTCTCAAATGTGTATTGACTGCCAGACTACTTCTGACCAGACAGATGCTCTTACTAGGGCCTTCTCTCACATTTAGACACATTGTATTGAATGTATTTCCTATTTTCCCATAAAGACATAACTTCCGTGAGTACAATCTGTTCATAGGCAAGTATCTTCTGGCTCATGAGGTGTCATAAGGTTTCTGCACATACACAGAGCTATGCACAGGAAAATGGGACCCTGGAATACAGTGGTTTGCCACCATATACCATAGCACCCAAAAACCCCAACCCAACTAGCTTAGCATCCCATTAGCACCCAAGTACTAATGTTTGGACAACCCAGAACACGGTATCTTTATCTCAGGACTCACTGAAGCAAGAACACTCTTTCGCCACTCACTCGTACTTGTCCACAAGGTGCGTAGGAAGAGACACTGGATAGGTTAAAATGTTTATTCCAACTTACGTGCTCTAATGTACAGTACACGTGTCAGTACTAATAGCATAATGCATATTACTAATATAAGCAGCATGGTTACAATTCCATAGAATACAAACGGGGAAAGCATCTCAGAGCTCAGTGGATAAACGTATACATAACATTACCACCCTCCCCTTGCAGTAAGATAGTTTATTATAAAATAGAAGACCTCTGGGCTTTGGCTAGCGAACCCCCATACCTCAGTCTCTAGATGCAGAATTACATCAGCAGGACATCATAGCTCTTCTCACTGTAAGGGATTTCTCCAAGTGTGTTAAGCGCTAGTAAACCACAGTATTAAAAGCATATCAAATTCTTCATGGCAATTGCACATAATGTTATGTCTGGGTGCGCGAGACTGGCCATATCAGGAAGAACCAGAACACATTGTTATGCGACCTTGTACATGTTTGTGCAGACTGAGCCCAAAAAGGTGAACAACAGAAAATGCAGACAGTGCAAAAGACCTTGGCACGAGCAAAGGGCGAGAAAGGCCCGGCTCAGTGTAACGTGCGCAAAGAAAAGCAGCATGGCAGCCAGGCCTAGGCCAACATAACAAGGCAGGTAACAATCCACAAGACACCCTCCCCTGGACAGTCCAGCGGCCAGGACAGAGGCCCATCAGAGGAGAAAAATAGCCCTCGGAGCACAGGGAGCGCCCAAACGGCGAAGGGCAGGTCAATCCATGAAAGTGAAAGTGCAGAGAAAAGCCATACCCTCCAAGAGTTCATCATTGGAATCGTCAAAAAACATAGATGCCATCCAATCCATGAGTTCAAAAGAGCAGGAATGCTCCTCAGCAAAGGGAGCATTCAGAAGCAATGCGGGACAGCTTGCGTGATAATTGAAACAGCTTCGTTGTAGGAGATCCTGGGCAGCCGCCCAGATATCCCATTGCGCCAAAATCCCCAGTGCAGCCGCACGCGCCATACAGCCAGCGACGGAACAGTCCTGCTCATGGGCCTCTAAGGGACCCATCAACTGAACAAAATCCGGAACAGACAATGACGAATTGGAGAGGCAATAATCCAGAGTCCAGGTGAAAGGACAGCGGACACAAGTCATCACAGGTTGCACGCAAGTGAAATACGCAAAGCGAAATGAAAGAGTATATGACACACTCAGTGTCGCCAATGGCAAGACACCAAAACCGGCCAAAAGGCGCTCACGGAGCAGCTGGAGGCGTTCTGGATCGAGCAGGTCCCATCGGGGAGCAGCCATTGCGCAGAAAGCAAATTAAGAGCAAGACACCAGCCGCTAAAGCGAGGATCAATGGGAAACCGCCAAAGACACTGGAAAAAATAGAATGTATGAAAGCCGGGATGACACCAAAAATAGTTTGGAAGGAGGACACCAAGCCCGACCCAACGACCTTAAAAAAGTGTACTAGGCCTTCAGTGTTAGATGCGTTAAAAATACGATGTATTAACTCCCCAAAATGTTGGGGGAGATTAGTGTTTAAAAGGGCCTGTATTTCACTGTGGGTACTCGCCACCTGGAGAATGAATGTCTCCCGGGCGGACGTGAGCATAACTTCCTCGTTTAATAATAGTGCCTTTATTCTGCTCAGTCTATTGAAATCTGCTTCCATGGTAGGGATGGAAGGCCAAATAGAGATATCAACCTTGCCATGAGGGGGAGGAAAAAGCACATTTTTGCAGCAGACAACCCTGTGCGAAACTGTTACAATGTAAGGAATGCCAGCTTGCAGGCCACAACAGTTTTCGTTATTTAAAAGTAAATAACTACCATTGGAAAGGAGAGTGAAAGTAGGCGAAATAACAGGAGCAGGAATACCTTTCAGCACACAAGCAAGATTAGGAGAGGAAACGCTACATGAGCCATGCAATTTAATGTGTTTACAAATAAGCGAATGTCCTATAGTCGAGTCGCAGTACTCCCCCGTGAGAAAGACTTCCTTGCCGTCCCGAAGGCATTTATACATGAAAGGCAAGGACCAGAGTTCATGCAGGAAAGCACTGCCCAATGGCCGGTAACGGCCCACAGGATAATGTTTCATGCACGAGTCAAATTCAAACAAGGAAAATGGTAAAGCTATAACCCCATGGACTAGCCATACAGCAGAATCGAGTTCTGCAACAGAGAACGGCAATGGATCCACCTTTTCGATATGTAATAGATTGTAAGTTGCATCCTTCATGGACATAAATTGCTGTTTATCAGTTAAGTTAAAAGGTAGAAATAAGGCAGAGGTGTTCAAGAAATGCCAAGGCACTTTACCCAACTTAAGTGTTTGTAAAGTCCATGCAAACTGCATAACTGAGCGCAATTGATTCTGACCATGATATAACACAGAAACATCATCTTGTACAATATCAACAACAGAGGACACAATATTCTCTAACGTGTAAATGCGAGAAGACAGGGTATTAATACTATTGTCAACAACAGCAAGCACCTTTTCCATATTTGCTTGATCTATTTCCCGAAGACGGGAAGCAGCTTCCATTTGTGATAGCTTCCAGAGTTCATTATACGTTTCATAAATGAATCTCTTAGGTCGGGGACCACGAGGTCCCAGAACAAAGTCGGACAGATCAATATTGCCTGTAAGGAGGGACAAATGTTGTTTAACAGAATCAAGGGACGAATGTTGCAACCATTGTTTGCATAATTTACCAACAGAGTATGTAGTGACAGTACGGGCATCAGTAAACCTCGGATCAGGCCTATTCTGTGTGTAGCAAGCTCCAGTATCATGAAAACGCATTTGACATGCATTAGATGATATAGGCCATACTAACCAGGGTGACTGAACCAGCTCAGAAACATTAAACGAATTATTTTGTAACATTGCCTGCAGGGACACGAGGGACATATTGAATCGTGAGCTTTCATTTGGAAAACTCGACAGGGATGGTATTGATGGCGTATTCAATTGTTTAGTGGTTGCCAAGCCCCAACATGTAGTCTGATAGATGGAAGCATTTAGGAACATAATTTGGGTAGGGATGAGGCAAGCACGATGCAACGCCTCGGTTCCCTGTACCTGCCATGGCTTGGATCCCCAAATAGATTTTAAATCCACTGTATTATCCCAGTACTCATAACCACCCACAGCTAGGGCACTCAGAAAGGAACCTGAATATAGCAATTTGGTGTGTGTCAACATAATTTTCTGAGTTGATGTGTTATTAAGTCTAAAATAATAGGATGCAGGGTTCGACCGATTAAAATCAGTAAAATAATTAAACTTATTTCGAAGAGTTTGAGAGCTACCTGGCAAGGGGTTTGGACAATGTTCCCATTGGGTAAAGTGAACAGTACTACGCAGGGCACTGGGCTTATGGAGAAAATGATTACCCCAATGTTGGTAACAATACAAATCGGCATAATTAGCAGAATTCATATATAAATCTTCAGCATTAAAAGATGCATAATATTTTAAATCGGCAAACAATGCTTCAACGGCATGCACATCCCAATCATCAGAATGAATATTATTTTGTACTACATCACCCATTGAAACACGAAGGACATTAGGTACATTAATAATTTCCGTCGGACCATGGATTTGATAGTTCACTGCATCCCATACGATGCCATCAGCAACGGGGAAAGCTGAAATGTTCACAAATGTGTGGTCACGCTTCATGATGTGAGACGAGGAATGAGGAGCCAAAGTTCCAGAAACATAGTCTACAGCAGAGCGTTCAGATAAATAGTGACCATTGATTAGTAGAAAAAACACTGTGACAAAGCCAATGGACATGAACAAAAATATCAAGAAAAGTACCAACCAGATGTATGTCCAGGGGGAATCAAAAAATTGTCTCTAAACCAGGATATAAAAATACTGAACTTGGATGGAACTTTTGAAGATGTGGAATCCGAATCAAAGGAATAACGAGTCGGGCTTAGTGGCGTTGTTGGTTGATGTGCCACCGATTCTGATGCAGGATAAGTATACTCGTCCTCGTTGATATTGGTGGAAAGTTGGGGATCAATCGTAGTTTCAGGCAAATCAACCATCTCAATTACAGCATCAGCGATCGTTCGTGCAGATGGACTATGAACATATGTCCGATAAATGGCAGGACAAGAGACCGCTGGTGTGACACTATTCAGGATCGGCCAGGCGCTGTAGCTTGACATTTTCAACTGAGATGTATCTGTTCTCTTTGCGACCAGGAAGCGGTGGTAAAATGACTGTACGTGTTCCCTTCAGGCCAAGAACTGGAACCGGTGCACGAAAAGAGGGGCCAAATTCTTTTTTGTTTTCAACCTTCTCTCGAACCAGTTCTCCAACTTTCGGAAGCCAGCCGGCTACCGGAATCTGCAACGCAGGATCTGTGGCTGAAGGCAAATGTATAGTTGCAAGTTTGTCTCGGGCTTCTTGTAAGTCCTGTAACATAGCAGAATGGTTATCTACATCAAACTTGGCGGATTGCGCCGCGATGTCTGGACCCTCAAGGTCAGGCACAAACATTCTTATGCCAAAGAGCATTTCGTATGGGGTCCGCCCACCCAGAGGTCTTCTAGGGAGATTATTAAGTGCACGCTGAACGGTATACAAATGGGCCAGCCAGTTCCTGCCAGTACCTATAACCCTAGCTGTTAAGGATTGCTTTAAGTCACGGTTCATTCGTTCAACGATAGAGTTGCCCTCAGGCCTATACGGAGACGAAAATTTCACCCGCACCCCAAGCGAAGCCATTGCATCCTTGTAAGCCCTAGAGGCAAACGCTGGACCTTGGTCCGAATGGAAGGTGCCGCATGCGAAAATTCCCACAAAGACACGCAAATCCCTGATTACATTTCGGGCGTCAGCACTCCGTTGTGGCCAGACCCAGAGAAACCGTGTGCACGAGTCCACTGCCACTAAGATGTATTTATAAGCAGTGTCTGATGAGAATGGACCGCAGTGATCCAAGTAAACACACCCAAAGGGTCTGTTAGCAATGCAGAGCGGTGTTTGTGGTGGACGTGTTACCGTGGAAGGCTTAATCTGTTGACAAACGTCGCAAGAAAGCACAAAAGCACGGGTGTCTTTATATAACCCACGCCACCAATAACGCTGCTGCAAGATGGAAACCGTAGCTGACACACCTGCATGTGCCGAAGCCATGCCTTCGTGTGCAGCTGATATCAAGGCACTCCTGCGGTCCGCGTTGGGGATCAGCCGATCTCCAACGTCAGGTATAGTTACATAAGGAACCTGATCGGGACTTAATTTGTAAGAATACTTGGAAGGGAAACCTGTAGGGTAATTATCACCTTCCTTGGTTGCAGCAATAGCTGCTAAAATAACAGGGTCTATTTTAGACATGGACCTGGTAACCGCTGCTACTGAACACGTGACCACTGCTGAACGGGCAGCCTCATCTGCCAGATCGTTACCAATAGCGTGTGCGCCCACCCGCTGATGGCCTAAGGTGTGAACCACCTGTGTGAGGGGCAGACGTTGTTGCATTTCTGCCACTCGAACCCAAAGCATTTTATGCTTAATTGTGCTCCCTTTTGCGTCCTTGTAGTCGTTTTTCGACCAGAAAAACAGATTGTCATTGTAAGATTGTACACAGTAAAAAGAATCACATACAATAAGAGTGGTCTCATCCTGAGAAGCGAACTCAAGTGCAAGTAGCAATGCATGCAGCTCGGCCAATTGTGCGGTACTATCTCCAAGTGTGCGTGTGTGCACTACAGTGGATTTGAACTTGCCATCCACAAAGGATCCCGCAACAATAGCACATGCAGCTGAATAAGCGTGCTTGGACCCAGTGGCCGGTTGCGCCGAACCATCTGTGTAGATCACACATTTGTAATCCTCAAGCGGTAGTAAAAACAAAGGAGGAGGATGAACGAATTCATACTGCAAATACTCCTGAGTCTGAAGAGAAGAATCAAAAACAAAAGTGACGTCCGAAGACGTCAAAGATGTAGCCCATTGTATCCAACGGGGATGCATTGCTTTTGAGTTCGGTACACTTGCCTTTGTTACTGCCTCCAGGGCAGGACAGGGTGTTACCACCAGAATCCGCTTACCCTGTGCCCGTGCGCGTTCTTTTAGAATCGCCATTTGCACTGCAGTCAGTACTTTTTCAACAGATGTAAAGCGCAATTCAGCGGAAGTGTACAGATGTGACTTGTATGCGATAGGTACTGTATCACCTTCATTAAAGGTTAAATAGGTGAATCCCACCGCCCCCGGAATTATTCTAATCACCAGGTTAGTGTGGTTATCACGAGTCAAAAGATATTTAGACTCCAATAGGTCTGTCTGCAAAGACTGCAGAATTGAGGTATGCTCAGGCAGCCAGAAAGACCTTGAATAAGTAGGTTGTATCAAAGCATACAAAGGCTTGATACGCTGGGCGTATTCGGGAATGTAAGTACGCCCGAAATTCAAGAAACCCAGCAAAGACTGAAGTTTCTTCAGAGTATTTGGGGGCACAAATGTGCACATTTTTCCAAGAAATGGGGGCTAAGCCCTTACCTTCGTTATTGAGCTCATAGCCCAAGAACAGAACGGTAAATTCAGCAATGTGTGACTTAGCAAAATTAAATTTGTAACCCTGCTCCGCAAATTCAAGAATAATGCGGTCCACACGGGACAGATGCTGATATAACTCGTCGTCTGTCAGATAGATGTCATCTACATACGAACATGCGTCTTGATCAATGTCATTTAACAAAGAAACAACACGGGCGGCGAATATACCCGGACTATTTTTGTAGCCCATGGGTAAACGCCGGAACTGGAATAATTTACCACCGGATGTGAATGCAGTCCATTGACCACTCTCCGGGGCTAGGTTGTGCGTGTAGAAACCGTTTGAAAGGTCAAGTGTCGTTTTGTATTTTTTACGAACAAGACTGTCTACAAGCGCAGAACTGTGTGTATTTTGCACCGCAAAGTTCCGACAATGAGTATTTAAATGCCGGTAATCCAAAACTAAACGGTACGATCCATCGGGTTTAGAAACCACGAAAAGGGGATTGTTCATAGGTGATACGCATGGTTCGATTACTCCCTGATATTCCAACTGTGTCAGAATTTCGGAGACGGGGCCTTTTGCCTGCCGTTTGATGGGATATTGGGGTTGTGGCTGCGGTAGTGACCGCAAAGGTATTGCATGAGGAGGTGATTCTTCATCCCATCCCACATGGTTGCGGTATAACGCTGGTGCCAGGTACACAGCCCACTCAGCTGCAAGTGCTTCAGCTTTGTCTTTTGGGACATGCCGTGAAAAGCTTGGAAGGATTACCTCCTCTCCTTTATGTGCAGCTAAAACGAATGGGGGTGGCCAATCCACCTCTGCTAACAAAATGTCATATGAAGAGGTTAGATTTTCCCAAAAAATCCCTTTTATTTCACGCGGTATGTCACCTTCAATTTGTATGACTAGATTATATAGTCTGTCAGGGGGTGCCACTCTCGTGTCAGCTGTCTCTACAGTAACGAATGTTTCAGTTGCTGTCGCCTCCATATGAGGACGTAGCGCCTCCCGCACTATGGTAACTTCCGCGGCGCTGTCTAGGAGGGTCACTGCCCACGTCCAATTCTGGAGTCTCGTTCTCACGGTCTGAGGCATATTTCGCTGTGACAGCGGCAACCTTTTTCTTCTGAAATTGCGATCGAGGAAGATGAAAATCTTCTGCTTTCCCTCTGACTTGTTGTCGAGGTTGGTCTCGCTCCTGGGGAGCCTCTCGGCCCCTTCCTCTATCTTGCCGTCCTCCTCCACCAGCCTGTGACGACGTCTGGGCCTGTGAAGAACGAGGAGAACGCGTATCAGAGCTCTGAAACCTTTCTGGTGATTTAATCCTTGACCTATCACGTAAATCATAAGTACGTTCAGAAGAAACCGAAACTGGGGAAGCGCCTCTCGACCCCGGCTTCTTTTGTTGCTTACCCTGTTTTTTCTGTCTCCAACTCTTTTTAGTGAAGACTGGTTTATCATCTTTCTCAGATGCACTTTTTGTTTGTATAACTTGTGTTTGCGATTGAGTTTGCATTTTTACAAAAGGTTTGTTGCCTAGGCTATTTCTTCCAATTGTTTTATAAGCCCGGGCTATTATTTTCGGTAATTCGCGAGGCCTGTCCAACTCTGGGACCAAAGCCAAAGCATTCGCTACTTGAAAGTTCATAGCATCGCCCTTGACATTTCCAAGGATCAGCTCAGCTACTACATCAAACACTCCCACTAGTCTCATCCCTAATTCCACAGCCGCTTCAGGGCCATGTTCATCCTGTACTTTTTTAATTACAGAGGGTAGAACCGTCATGGAAGGAGTTCCAAAACATTTGGAATAAACTGCTGCGAATACCTTACCCCAGTTTTCACATGATGTCAAATCGGGGATTATGTCTTTTGGCAAACTTATCGTAAGGATGCGATGTTTATCCACTGGGGACGTATGTGGAAACACCGCTTCTATCTGATCGAACTTTTCGGCCAGCCAATAAGGATAGTCGTCCTTATTTTGTGGACGTTTGCCCATCACAGAATTTACCATGACAGGACTTATAGTCACTCCAGCTGCAATAGCTGGTTGGCCTGCGACTACAGGAGTAGCTCCATGGAGGCTACCTGTAACGTATGTCACTAGGGCTCGATGCACTCGTACCAATTCGGTATGCATAGTGCGCAGTTCCGCAAGCGGTAATGCCAGATAATTTGGATGCGGGGTATACCCGGCCAATACAGGCCAAGTGGCCCCCTGAATTGATAAGGGGCCTAAACGAACTGCGGTAGTTGGTTGTGGTAGGGCGCCATTGAACCAAACACGGTGCTGCCAAGCCGTGAGAGGCACTTCAAGAACAGTATAGGGTCGATAGGCAGCAGGAACAGCGGTGGGCTTATATTCATGAAACAGCTTATCACCTGCATCCACCGCTTCAAAAGTGATCCAAGTGTAAAACACTTCAAAGTGATAAGCCGCATCGGCTTGAACCACAAAGACCAACTCGACCCCAGTATCGGGCACTCCATACACAGCTAAGTGGTCTCGGAGTGCTCTCGACTATGTGCAGCTATCGCCACACCAGCCATGACTAAACAATTATATTCGACAACCTAACAGGGAGCACAAAAATGGGTCTATTAACTAACCTTTTTAATAATATCAAGCTTGAAAGAACCTATAAAACATTCAATATAGGAGGTATCACCGTCACATACGCCTCCGGAAGCGTACGCGAGGGGTTTGTGGACAAGCACAAGCACTACTCAAGCGTCTCGCAGATAAGCTGCCCCACGGTGGTCGCGCCATGTCATAAGGTTTCTGCACATACACAGAGCTATGCACAGGAAAATGGGACCCTGGAATACAGTGGTTTGCCACCATATACCATAGCACCCAAAAACCCCAACCCAACTAGCTTAGCATCCCATTAGCACCCAAGTACTAATGTTTGGACAACCCAGAACACGGTATCTTTATCTCAGGACTCACTGAAGCAAGAACACTCTTTCGCCACTCACTCGTACTTGTCCACAAGGTGCGTAGGAAGAGACACTGGATAGGTTAAAATGTTTATTCCAACTTACGTGCTCTAATGTACAGTACACGTGTCAGTACTAATAGCATAATGCATATTACTAATATAAGCAGCATGGTTACAATTCCATAGAATACAAACGGGGAAAGCATCTCAGAGCTCAGTGGATAAACGTATACATAACATTACCACCCTCCCCTTGCAGTAAGATAGTTTATTATAAAATAGAAGACCTCTGGGCTTTGGCTAGCGAACCCCCATACCTCAGTCTCTAGATGCAGAATTACATCAGCAGGACATCATAGCTCTTCTCACTGTAAGGGATTTCTCCAAGTGTGTTAAGCGCTAGTAAACCACAGTATTAAAAGCATATCAAATTCTTCATGGCAATTGCACATAATGTTATGTCTGGGTGCGCGAGACTGGCCATATCAGGAAGAACCAGAACACATTGTTATGCGACCTTGTACATGTTTGTGCAGACTGAGCCCAAAAAGGTGAACAACAGAAAATGCAGACAGTGCAAAAGACCTTGGCACGAGCAAAGGGCGAGAAAGGCCCGGCTCAGTGTAACGTGCGCAAAGAAAAGCAGCATGGCAGCCAGGCCTAGGCCAACATAACAAGGCAGGTAACAATCCACAAGACAGAGGTAAGTTGCAGGGGTGAAGGTGCAAGGTGGTTAAATGTGTCTAAAGATGAGAAACAAGCTCTGGAGTCTTTGAAAGCTAACTCTGCAATTGTTATCAAGGCCACCGACAAAGGAGGGGCTGTCGTGGTACAGAATACAGAAGACTACATTGCTGAGATCCAACTTCAACTGAGCATCCAAGATAGCTATACCAAACTGAACAAGGACCCTACACCTGATGTTCTAAAACTAATTCACCAGCTTACACTAAAAGGATTTGAAAAAAGGCTACCTGAGTGAACCAGAGTATAACTTCCTCAACAAGAAACACCCGAGAATACCAACCATTTACACCCTCCCAAAGATCCACAAGAACCTTACCCACCCACCTGGAAGGCCCATTGTTTCATGATGTGGGTCCATCTTGGAACCTCTTAATCAGTTTAAAGACAGTTTCCTACAACCCTGGGTATCGCAAACCAAATCCTACGTACGAGACACAATGCACATTATCCAGATGATGGAGAATCAGCCATTTTATAAGGCTACACAGTTCCTAGTCACATTGGACGTTGCCTCTTTACATACCAGCATCCCACAAGATCAAGGGATGGAATGTATACGCAAAGTATTGAACAGGAGACCAACGCCTCATTGGATCCAAACTAAGTTTCTGGTTGACCTTTTGGAGATTGCCATGACCAAAAACTACTTCATATTCCAGAAGGAGTACTACTTCCAATGTAAGGGAGTAGCTATGGGAGGTGGATTTGCCCCCAGCCTGGCTAATCTATACATGGATAAATATGAAGACATATATATATAGTATGGATAACCCATTCATTGATAACATTACGCTTTGGAAGCGTTATATTGACGATGTCCTTATGATATGGACGGGAACAGAGCTCAATTTAATTTACTTCCGCTTATGGCTTAACGGAAGATCGTCTGACATTCAATTCACGATGAACTATGACAAAGAATCCATCTGTTTTTTTGGATCTCTCTCTAAAGATTGAGGATGCATTGATCTACACAACCCTGTTTAGGAAACGCAAAGAGCGCAACACCCTGTTGAAATATTCCTCACACCATCCGAGGAGCCTCCAGGATAACTTGCCTATGGACAATTCCTAAGGCTGTGCAGGAATTGTTCACGCAGATCGGATTTCTTCAATGAAACAGACACCCTGATCACCAGATTCAAGGAAAGAGGCTACCCTAAAGGATTACTTAACAGAACACAGAAGAGAGCCTGGCATTGTCCCAGAGAGGCCTTGCTAGAAGTTCATCCAAAGACCAATTCCCAAGACAAGTTGGTATGTGTTACTACATTCAACACCAGAATCCAGGAAATCAAGAAAATTGTTAAAAAATATTGGAACCTCGTTGCCTCGGAAATCAGTTCAGTGACGGATTCCATCTTTGCCTTCAAAAGGGCAATAAATGTGAGAGACTATGTAGTGAATTCCTACTTAGCGCCTCCCAGACCACCTGACATCAAGGCTCAACTGTCTCTACCGCCACTCACTGGTCATTTCAAGTGTAGCACTTGCAAGGCTTGTAAGCTAACTATTGAGGGCTCAACCTTTTCATACGTGGGTCGTGATTTCCAACTGGTACACCACACAAATTGCAATACTTCAAACGTCATTTATGCCATCAAATGCCCTTGTAACAAGATATACATTGGACAAACAACACAGAAGGTGAAGAGTGGAATTCTACAGCATTGCAGCAGGTTACGCTGCAAAGTTCAAGGTGCCTCCCTGGTTGAACATTTTTCAGAGATGAGACATGATGTGGAAAGTCTGAGATGGTGGATCTTGGAAAGGATTGTCCAACACGCTAGGGGTGGCAACATCACATCCTCTCTCAACTACAAGGAATGTAAATGGATACATACTCTGAACAAGATAAACCAGGGCCTTAACGAACTAGAGTAGACCAGTAGACAACTGGGACTTTTATCTAAACTAGGAAGTTCTTACTGTTCCCCGCGCTTCCTGGGTCACACTACATGAGTATATAAACATCTACACTCTCACACTCACGGCAGGACTGCACAATCTAGTCCTTGTCTATACATAGTTTAGGAACCACGTCGCAGAATCTAAGCAAGGGTTGCCTCTATGTCCTTCATTTTACTAATACGGTCTTAAAATGTTGCCACATTTTTACCTTGTGATTGATTTTTCTTCATGTTTCACCCTCTCGATTACTGTAAAAAATGACCTAGCACTATTGCCCTTTTCAATTGATTTCAGTCATACCTTACTTACAAAATCACGGTTGCACTCGTTATGAACATTGACACTATGGCATGATTTATGTTAATGATGTAACCATACCTGAGCATGCTATGAGCTTGTATATATATATTTATATGTATATTGTTTGATGAACTTATGGACCAAAGCAGGCCATCAGTTGTATGATTTATGTTAAGCGAGTTACCGATTAAACCGAACCTGGGCATGCTATTAGTTGTTTATATTTATATATAATTTTTGATGCACTTACAGATCAAAGCAGACCATCAGCCTTATGATTTATGTTAATCGTGTAACTGAACTCTAAAAGCAAAAATCAAAAGCAAAAAGATTACAATATACTAATTTTGATTGACTTCATCTATGTGTGTTCCTTTCTTTTTTCAATACATTAATTGTTTTAATTGTATAGAAATTGTTTACCCGACAGAACAGCAGGTGTGAGCCTGAGTAAAGGATTTGAGATTGTTTAAAATAGGCAACTTATACATGATGTCATATTATGTGGGCAGACAGTGCTCTTTTGAGGTCTTTAAGTTCTGCCTGAATTGCTGAAGGGTTGGAACCATTCTAATGTGGATGAGACATTGATCCAGAGCCTTGGGAAATAGGAAGGCCTGTGTTTGGGTCATTCTTTCTCCCATTTCATGAGCATTTTAGTGTGGCAATGTCCTGGTTGTGCGATTTCCACCTGGAAATGATCTCTGCCCGGTATGCGGGGGCAACATATCTTATGGTCTAATAGGTGATGTTGCTGCTCCTGAAGAGGATGTGGGCTTGAAGGGAGAGTCAGTGAAGTTCCTCCACATTTGATGAGATAAGCTTCAATGTGTAGCAAGCTTTTCAGAGTAGCCAGAGTGGGTGTCATGGAGGCCGCTGAGCAGGGTGTTGCCTCATTGAAGGTGAGAGATGACTAAGGACTTCAATGCCACTCTGAAATCATTTTTGGGTGGGTAGGAATTCACTTTTTTGAGGTGGGGGAGATCTGACACCATGCTGTCTTGGTTCTTTTTGCATTATATTTTTTGCACGGAGGTCTGTGTCAAGGATGAAGCAAAGTGATTTTACACTGGCAGTCAGTTGTGGGGTAAAGCCATCCAGGTTCATGTCAGCGAGCCAAGCTTGAATCTGAGGTTGGTTGCATTGTTGGCAAAAAGGAAGGATTCTGCCTTTTTTGGACTGAGCTTCAGGTTGCTGTGTAACATCCAGCTTTGAATTAGAACAAGGCAGGTCAGGGTCTCAAGGGCCCAAGCTCTCTCATTAACAGAACATATAGAATGGGGGGATTAGGGGCTCAGTCATGACACACTACACAGTTTACCAGGGAGAGCCCATAGGCAGACTTCTACTCAGGGGAGATGAAAACTGCCTATGCCCCACCACTATAATCAGCTGCCACCAACCATTAGTAAGGTCATGGCCTCATCTTTAAGTCTGGCCTAAGGATAGTTCTGGCTGGCTGTCTGCCTCATGTAAACAACAATAATATTAATAACAACAACAACAATAATAATGAGTAATTATAATAACTAAATCAATATTACTACTAATAATAATATGTGTGCTTTTTTTCAGCCTGCTTTAACCATTGCTTTGTCAGAGTATCAATCTGATTGTTGTTCACCCCCCCGAGTAGCATATGTGGAGCTGGAAATAGGTCTGCCTCTTCAGCCACTGGCGTTAGCAGATGTGTGGAACAGCCCGCGGAATAGCTATTGGATAACTGGTGCCACTTACATTTAGTAATGGCATTTTGGTTGTGCACTGCAACTTCGTATGGGAATGAGCAGAAATTGTGTTTGCTCATCTTGGGCGTGGCAAATTTTGTATCCTTTGTTTTGCAAGACTTGCAAAAGAATATATTATTAGTGTAGTTGTTTGCGTGGGTTGAGCAGGTCCTGTGCCACCTCCTCCTGATGCCGCTGGCAGCCTTGCCTTGCTGACACTCTTGCCTGCTTCCCTGTTCAGCTTGTTGCTTCCCTGTGTCCCTCCTCCCTCTAGCCAGCCGTTTGCCTTCTGCAATAGGCAGTTGTGCCCCCTACCCCTCGCTAGTCAGCCCTTCTATTTTTTATTGTTAGTGAGGCCCCCTCCGCCCCTTCTGGTCTCCCACAGTTCTCCTTGCTTTCCGCTTTACCCGCCGCCCACCCCCCAGCACCCTCCCACCCCAGGGCGTACTTAATGGAGGCTGCAGCACGACTGTGCTGCCCGCAGGCCAAAGGCAAACCCGTCTGTGCCCAACCGCTCCTGGACCGCACCCTGCGCCAGGTCCCCTGTCCCTCCTCCCCACTTGTACTCCTCCAATGAGCTACAGTCCCTCAACCACAGGAGAGACATCAGCTGCTGCATCATCCCACCTAGAACCACAGAAGGCCCCTTCACCTGTCGGAACTGCTGCTTCACCTGCAACGTCAACCCCCCATTGAGTCCAAGCAAGCCGGCACCCGACCCGAGACTCCACTGCACGCTAGTCTACATCCGATCCCTCTACAAGCACGCCACTGAAGTCTGGGACACCATAACGACCCTCACCCTGACGTGATGTTCATCACAGAAACTTGCCTCACCCCCTCATTGGCACATGACATTGCCACTGCAACGCCCCCAGCTACAAGCTGCTGTTCCACGACCGTGCCGGCGGACACAGCAAAGGCATCGCCATCGTCCACAAAGATACCCTCCAATGCACCGCCCCAGATGACGGCAGCACGCCGATCATGGAACACCTCAACTTTCAGATCAAACTTGACCCTAGAACCATCAGAGGAACCCTCGCATACAGACCCACGGACCCCCGTCCTAGAATCCGCAACGCCATCCCTGACTTCCTCACCCCCCTGGCAATTGATTTCAATCACTACATCTTCCTAGAAGACCTGAACTTCCACCTTGAAGAACCCAAAGACACCAACGCCGCCACCCTCCTGGAGAACATGAGCAACATCGGCCTCTCACAGCTGGTCAACACCCCCACACACATCACAGGACTCACTCTGGACTCTATCTTCTCCTCAAGTGACAGAATCAAGTTCTCCCACACAACCAAACTGACCTCGATATACCAAAGCATCGTCCACTTCACCCTCACTGGCTCCCCAGAACCCCCAACTAGACCACCCACCCGACCCCGCCGAAAGTGGAACATAGCCATAGAACCACTCTGGACCTCCGCCTTCAAAACAACCAGGCTTGACCCCCTCTGACAACCTCGAACTCAAAGTCCAGAACTTTTTTAACTGGATCTTCGCCGCCGCAGACACCATCGCCCCATGACAGACATCTCCGTCAACAGACCGCTAAGCAGGCCGGATGGTTCACCCCCGAACTACAGGCCCTCAAACGCGACTGCAAGAAACTAGAGAGACGGAGGCACTCCAGCAAGAACCCTTCTGAACTCAGCTCTTTCAGATCCGCCCTCGGCAATTACCACCGACACCTCAGGGAGACCAAGTAGGATGCCCACACCAAACGCATCGAGACAAGCGCAAACCACGGAAAAATAACTCTTCACCATCATCAGAGAGTTCTCCTGCCCAGCTGCCACTGAAAACTCAATTCACCCCTCCCAAGCCCTTTGCAACATCCTAGCAGACTACTTCTACCAGAAAATCACAGACATCTACAGCAACTTTGACCCCCAACCCTCTGACTTCAAACACCTCTGCACACTCACTGACACCACCGACACCCACCAACTATCTGACTGGAAGCAGCTCTCGACCCAGGACACCACCACCATCATGAACTAAATCCACTCCAGTGCACCCATGGACCCTGCCCACACCACATCTGCAACCTCGGGAGAGAAGAAATCAGCAATCCCTTCACAGAGATCCTCAACACATCCATCATAACAGCCACCGCCCCCGGCGCATGGAAGCACGCAGAGGTCAATCCTCTCCTGGAAAAACCCTCCGCTGACCTCTCAACTGGATCGCCTACTTTCTCTCGGCCAAACACAGAGGACCCACCTGCCTCCTTTTTTCTCCGAACCCAAGGACATCATCTCAGGCATCCCCAGGGCTCCTTCCTCAGCCCTACCCTCTTCAAAACCTACATGACGCCTCTAGCAGACATCGCCCACTCCCACGTACTCAACATCATCTCATACGCCGAAGACACGCAGCTCATAGTGTCCCTCGCAGAAGACACCGACTCCACCAACGCCAACTTCCAGAACACCTTGTCCGACGATACCAACTGGATGAAGGACAACTGCCTGAAGCTCAACTTGGAGAAAATGGAAGTACCAATCTTCAGAAACAACCTCTCCCACTGGGACGACTCCTGGTGGCCCTCCGCACTCGGCCCGCTCCCTCCAACCATGCACTCAACCTTGGGATCATCCTAGACAGCCAACTAACCATGAAGAACCAAGTCAATGCCATCTGTTCCTCCTGCTTCCACACCCTCCGCATGCTTTGCAAGATCTTCCACTGGATCCCCAACTCCACCAGGAAAACAGTCACCCAAGCCCTCATCTCCAGCCTCCTTGACTACGGCAACGCACTCTACACCGGAACCACCAAACAACTACTCAAACACCTACCGACCAACTAGGACATCGCAGCAAGACTCATCCTCAACCTCCCCAGGAGAACAAGCACCACCCCCCCATCTCAGAGCCCTCCACTGGCTCCCCGTACAGAAAAGATGTCTCTTCAAGCTCCTGACTCACGCCTATAAGGCCCTGCACAACTCTGGGCCCACCTACATCAACCACCGCCTGACATTCCATCTACCCACCAGGGAACTCCGCTCCACCACCCTCGCCCTGGCCCACACCCCCCGCATCCGCCGGAACCGCTGCGGAGGTCGTTGCTTCTCCTACCTCTCGCTGCCAAGTCCTGGAACAACCTCCCCCTTCACCTATGCACCTATCCTTCACTTGAAGAGTTCAGGAAGACGCTCAAGACATAGCTCTTTGACCAAAGATGTTGATCCAGCGCAATATTAGCCAACAACATTCATACACCATATACTCACTTGGGCCCATACATTCACACTACACTAATACGTACGCTGGGTGTCAGATGTACTCTTTTATCAAAGTCCCTGCTACCAATTACCTTCTGATTGAAGAGTAATGACTTACCAATGGATCCTTTGCTAATTGGGAAGTTTAAAATGAGTGACATTCATTATAGTACATTATCCTGAAATAATCACTGAGTCAGGAAGTTTTAAAATGTTTATCTAAAGTTTTAGCAGAGTAAAATGCAGAAAACACTGTACTTGATTGAAAATACCCAAGAAAAAGCATAGAAATTATTTTGCTAATAAATGACGGTGTTTAAGGAAGAGGAGAAGATAGAAACAGCAGCGCAACTAAAGGTTGCAGTATAGTTACCTAAAATGCGAGAACCAAGCCCCTTAGCCAAGGAGTTGGAAAAGATAGGACCCAGGAAGGATGAAGAGCAAAGACTTCTTCCAGGATCAGGACAGGACCGGTGACCTCTCTACAACGACGCCTGCGCCGTTCCCCTCTCTGATACTCGACTTCTCTCGATTCTCCCGTGCCTTCCTTCTAATGGACTCCACCGCCCCCTCCTCAGGACCTCTTCTGGACAAGGATTCAGTCAGCAACCGATCAGCATGGTAGTCTGGAGCTCTTCTGTCAGCATCTCCGCTCTCCTGTGCTAACTAATTAGCTAATTCTATATCTATTATACCCTTCTACGCCCATGTACCTCCCCTTAATGTTGCTAAAATATGGGACCACTACTTCTGATTGGACAGGGACAGGGGGTGGATTCTCGCACCATATCGATTTGGCCTAAATTGTAAAGCCTATTGTCTTTACGTTCCCTCCCCTTCAAATTAATACATTCGCTTTATTTCCCACCCGTCTCATGACAAATGTTATATATTTTACAGGAGAAAAGTAACAATTTGTTCCGCCGGAAACATTGGGTACATCATCTTCGGCCAATAGGTCGTGGCCTTGGGAGACGTCCAAGTTGACTTCACTTGGCAGACATACAGGACACATGCGCAGAACCCTCTGTCTCTCGAGTTTCAAGACACCAACCCAGGCCCAAGTTTACGAATTACTAAAAGTGCAAGAAGAAAATATTAAAATCACAAATAAAATGTTTCACTGTATGCCCACTTTCCCTACTCTATTTCCCATTAATTATAATACTATCCTGCATTAGTAGCGTTAAGAAAATGACAATTTAATAATGACATGAGAGCAAGCTTAAGCATGTGAAAACATTTAGCGGCCATTTTAATGCACACTGCGCAGAAGCAGAAGTTTCCCACCAAGCAAAGAAAGACGTCACACCATGTGATCAGGTTGCGACATGCGCAATGAAGTCCCGCGCTTTTAGCGCCCATCTTGGTTTATAGACAAGCGTTATTCATTAGTAAAACACATAGGCAAGCGTCTATCCCTTCTGTGTTTGTGAATGCAAAGATTAGTATTGACAGTACAAGTTTAATAAATTAATACTATGAGGAGGATTGCATACAAGCAAGTTTCACTTTTGAAACCTTGCTCCATCAATCCCCTCTCTGATGGCGTTTCTGAGCCATCAAAAATACTACCCTCAATCAGATGCCAACTTCTAGCAATTCGTTTCATTCTCATTTTTACTTTTTCTATTCTTACAGTCTCCTTTTAATTTCTTGTATAAATCACTTCTCCATTCTTCTAGTTCGATTTCATCTAGTTTTCTCTTCTTTCCTTTTCCTGTCACTTTATATGTCCCATTCTTTCTACAGCATTTGCACCATATTGTTATTGCTAAAATTATTATTGCTATCCCTGCTAAGGGTACTAATATTTGACCTATTAGTCCTTTCCCTATATTAGCAAACCAGGTTCCAATTGACGAGATACCATTTGTCAATTTTTCCCATACACTATCAACTTCCAGTGGTTTTAGTTCTTTCTCAAGTTTAGTTATGTTCTGAATATATGTTCCAATTTCTGCACTCTTATCAGGAATATAAGTGCAACAATGTTTCGTCTTCAATAATTTACAGACTCCTCCTTCTTTTGCCAATAGAATGTCAAGAGCAAGTCTATTTTGCATTACCATAGATCTAATCGCAACCATCTCTGTATTAATCATTAGAAAACCTCCAGCAGTATCCGTTGATAAACGATCCACCACTGTAGACAATTTGCATATTTTCCTTGAGTTCAGAATTATTCCCACTGACGGTATCAATGCACCAAATATATCACCTACAATTTCTGAAAAACTAGCTCTTTTACTACGTATTAATTCATTATTGTTTTCATTGCTTCCAGTGTTTCTTTTTACGTGGTATATCTTTGGAAAAACTATTCCAAAATAACAACTTCCATACCACCGTGCAGGAATCCTAAAATAAGCCTTATTCCCACATATATAATATATTCCAGGAAAAACTGAATCTGTTCCTCCTTTGAGTCCCCAACCTCCAATAATTAAAAAATTGTGTTCACATTCACTGGTACCGATGAAAACATTGTTATAATCAGTCTTTAACCTATGAAGACAAATGTTCCCTTTCTTTACGAAATCAAGAGCCATTGCTGCTTGAGCTTTACCAGGTGTATAACTCCCTTCCTTCTCCGCCCAAGGTGGCAACTGAGCCTTATGCTCTGAAGCTTTCTTTTGAAAATCATGTCTTCTATCTTCTACTAAATTCAAAAATATCTTTTCTTCTTCTAGTAAAGAACATGTTAGATTGTGTCTATGTGCATGTGTTATGTCTATCGATTTCATTGTTAAGAAAAACTCTCCCATAAACTGTGCGTCTTGACTAGTAAACACTGGGTTCATATTCTTGCGAATCGGAACCTCTGAAAATATCACATCTAAGTTTGAATAATAATACTGAAGCCTACCTGTTCTATAAAATAAACTTGTTAATACACTACATGAGATGCCATATGTCAGTGGTAAATGATGGTATGTTAATCCTTCCGCTACTGATTCAGGTAACTTCATACAGACATAACAATTACTAACTTCCATTGTGTCTACATACTGAAACAATAACTTTGTGAAAACATTTAAACTAGTGTCGTTATCAGCTATTTCATGATGAATTTCTGCCTCATCTTCTGCCATTAATTCTACTCTATTGCCCTTCATGTTTGCTGTCCTCCCTTTAGTTTCATTATTAATCTTCTTATCTATTATCATAAGGTAAGGAATTGCTACAATCAGGACTAACCATACTATAAGCACCAATACTAGACTACATATGCAGATTGCACAGCATCTCCTACAACAATTTCGTTTTGGTCTCCCAGTAACTCTATCATCAGGCATTTTTCGACAAGGAAGATTGCTCTTCTTATCTTTTCTTCTTTTCTTTAGATGATTCTTTTGTTTAGTCAGGGTGGTCTTGTTTCTTCTTCGTATGTTAGTTCTGCACTTGTTCCTTCGCCACCACTGTCACTTGACTCTGAGCTTTCAAAATCTTCAAGAATGATATAAGTCCAGTCAGGACCCTTGAATTTGTTATTCACAAGTCTCAGTCTTTTACTTTTTCTTTTTCCTGACTTTTTCTCTTGTTCAGTTTGACTTGTCACTTCAGGTACTTGTTCTGGATCTTCACTTCTGGTTGTTATGTGGTATTTTACTCTTTTAATGACACTTGGCCAATGATCTCCTTTTCTTGTTTTCTTTGTTGGCACTGTTTCTCTGTTTACGTCTTCAAATATCTCGTTATTTTCACTGCTCAATACTGTTTTGTTTTCTTTGATAACTGCCTCTTTTGTTTGTTCTTTTTCAGGTCTGATTGGTTTCTTTTCAGTAGCTCCACAATGACTTTCAAGATGTTGGCTTTGATCCTTTTTTATTTCTTTATGTTCATTTGTATTTACCCCTTTTTCTTTAGTGAATTCTTCTTGATCTAACTGCTTCTGATCAGGGCTTATTGCACTGTGAACTTCTGCAGCCTGACCTGATTCTTCTAAACCTGTCTTTCCCTGTGTAAAGTCAATTAAATCTTCACTGTTTTTAGTCCAATTTTCTTTCCCTATCTGATTTAGTTCAGGATCTTTTACTATCTTTTCTTCTTGATCCTGAACTTCTTCTTCTTCACCTATCTGATCTTCTTCAATTTCCTCCAATTTTGTTTGATTTCTCGTTCTGTAATATACTTCAGGAACTTCTACCACTGGTATCCAATCCTGACTTGTGCTCGGTTGTTCTCCGTCAGCTTCTCTCGAACCTCTAGCCTGAGATTCCTCAGCTGGGCAACCTTCAGCTTCTTCAGTGATTGGCGTTGTCTGTGGATTCTCTTCTTCAGGTTCTGGTACTCTCTTTGTGTGGCTTACGTGAATCCAATTAGGAAATCTTGCACACTTCACTGCTGTATTGGTGGTCAATATAACTTGACAAGGTCTGCTCCACCTGGGTGATAGACACGTTTCTCTGGTGTGATTCTTCACTACCACCCAATCACCAGGATTCAGATCATGTTCTAGTTCAGGCTGCCTGGAAACTGCGTCTTCTCCAACCTGATGAGAGACAGAACGCACTAGGTCAGCCAATCCTTTGCAATAATCCAGACCATATCATCAGATATATTTACTAATTTGTTTGTGGGAACATGTGTTTGTCTCATTGCTCTTCCCATCATTATTTCGTGGGGCTCAATCCTGTTGTTCTGTCAGGTATGCTTCTGAGTCCCATCAGGACAAGTGGCAATGCGTCTGGCCACTCTAATGATGTTGATGCACACATTTTTCCCAATCTTGACTTTATAGTGCCATTTAATTGTTCAACCACTCCAGAAGCCTCTGGGCGATATGCACAGTGCAATTTCTGCTTGATTTGAAATGCTTCACAGATTATCTGGATCACTTCGCTATTAAAGTGTTTTCCTCTATCTGATTCCAAAGATACTGGGAAACCAAACCTAGGTATGAGCTCACGTAACAACAGTTTTGCAACTGTAATACTGTCATTTCTCCTAGTAGGGTAAGCCTCCACCCACTTTGAAAACAGACACACTATGACTAGTACATATTTTAGTCCTCTGCATGGTGGTAACTGTATGAAGTTGAACTGGAGTCTTATAAATGGGCCCTCTGCCTTTCCAATCTTTCCAAACCCAATTATCGTTTTCCTGCCTGGATTATGCATTTGGCAAGTTAGACATCTCTGGCAAAGACTCTCTGCAACAGCCCTGAATTTGGGATTGTACTAATTTTGTCTGAACAGCCTAATCATTGCATCTCTCCCTATGTGTGTGTCTCCATGATACATTCTAGCCATTTGTGAGAGTAAACAGTCTGGCATGACTGGTCTACCATCTGCACTGATCCACACTTCATCTTCTCCTCTTTGGGAGCAACCCACTTTGATCCACAAATTGTTCTCACTTTCATCAACTTCATCTTGCAATTTCTTCACCTCATTCCAAGTTTCAGGTGGCATATACAGCATAAGTTGGCAGCTGATTCCCATTCTTTCCACCCTCTTATTGACTGACGTTCTGGTTTTGGCACAATGTTGAGCCACCAAGTCTGCATATCTGTTGCCGACTACCACCCAGTCATCTCCTGACTGGTGTGCGGCACATTTCACCACAGCCAATTCTTTTGGTGATTGTATTGCTTCTAGCAATTCCCTTACAAATTGTCCATTTTTAATGGGGGATCCTGAAGAAGTCATGAAATCCCTCTGCATCCACAGTTGGCCAAAATCGTGCACAACCCCGTAACCATATTGACTATCTGTAAATATGGTCACTCTCTGATTCCTCCCAATTTTGCAAGCTTTTATCAAAGCAATCAATTCAGCTACTTGTGCAGATTTGACTCCTGGTAAATAGGATGCTTCGACTATTCCAGTTAATTCACATACCGCATAAGCAGCAGTTAGTTTACCATCTTCATGTCTTTGACATGAACCATCGACAAATAGCTCCCTATCTGGCTTTTTAAGAGGCTGTTCCTCTATGTCTGGGCGTGGTTTTGTACACAATTCTGTAATTTGTACACAATCATGTTCGTCTTCTTCGTCATCTTTATTTGTTTCATGATATGGGTCCGGCAATAAAGTTGCTGGATTTATTATTGTACACCTTACCATGGTCACATTTTCAGCACCCATAATTATCCTCTCATATTTAGTCAACCGACTAGGAGTAAGATGCTGAGTTCGTGTTCTTGTCAACAGAATCACAACTGCATGTGGAACATACACTTTTACAGGATGTCCCATCACTATTGACTCGCTTTGTTCAATGCTCAAACAAGTTGCTGCCACTGCTTTTAAGCATCGTGGCAACGCGGCTGCTACTGGGTCCAATGTAGCAGAAAAATATGCTATAGGACGTCTGTCTAGTCCATGTCTCTGAGTTAGGACAGAAAGTGCACAATTTTCTCTCTCTTGACAGAATAATGCGAATTCTCTTTTATAATCAGGCATGCCTAAGGCAGGTGCTGAACAAAGTGCGTTTCTCAATTTTACAAAAGCTTCTACACTTTCATCCTCCCATTCAACAGGGTCCTTTGCTTTCTTTTTCGTCATCTTAATTAAGGGCTTAGCCAACATGGAAAAATTTGGTATCCATTGTCGACAGTATCCTACTATTCCTAGGAACATTCTCACTTGTCTTTGGGTTACAGGCATTTGCATTCTTTTTATTAATTCTACTCTTTCAGATGTTACTCTTCTTTTTCCCTCTCAATTTGGTGTCCCAGATATTTAACAGCTGTCCTGCAAAACTGTAACTTTTCAGGTGAGACTTTATGCCCTTCCTCAGCCAAGAGATTTAATAATGCTATGGAGTCAACAACACAGTCTTCTCTGGTGGTCGACGCTACTAATAAGTCGTCGATATATTGAACTAAAACTGAGCTTCCTGGCATCACTTGTTTTTCAAGGCACTTTTTCAGTATCTGATTGAAAATTGAAGGACTTTCTGTGTACCCCTGAGGAACACGGTTCCACACATAGACTTTGTTCTCAAATTTAAATGAGAAAAGATACTGGCTGTCTGGATGCAATGGTATTGAAAAGAATGCTTGACACAAATCAATTACTGGGAACCATCCTGCATTCCAAGGGATCTGGTATAGAATTACTGCAGGATTTGGTACTATGGGACAACATGGTTCCACAATCTTGTTTATTTTACGCAGGTCCTGAACAATCCTATATTTTCCACTAGGTTTCTTTAGTCCCATGATTGGTGAATTACATGGGCTACTCATTACTTCTTTTAGGATGTTTTGTTTTACCATTCGATTGATTTCTTCAATGACTCATGCTTTTACTTCTGCACTCATTTTGTATTGTTTAGTATTTGGGAAAATCGCACCTTCTTTTACTGTAATTTGAACTGGATCTATTTTTGCCATAAGTCCTACTTCTTTTCCGGTGAAATCCCATACTATTTGGTTTACTGTACCTTTTAATTCTTCTGGCAACTCATCTTTTGTTATCAACGAAAACATTTCATCTATTTCTGTACCTTGTTTTGCAACCATAATTTTATATACATGGTCCTCATCTGGTGTCTGAACTGTCACACCATCCGGCGTGCAAAAAATTGTACAGTTCATTTTGCACAATAAATCTCTACCTAATAAATTCACTGGGCTAGAATCGCACACTACAAATTGGTGCATTTCTCTGAAGTTTCCTATTTTGACTTCCATTGGTTCTGTAAGAGGTGTTCTAATTCTTTGATTAGCTACCCCCACTACTTGGATATCTTCACCAGAGAGAGGAAGGTCCGGGATGTCTGCTGATCTCACAGTAGACCTGGTAGCACCAGTGTCCAAAAGGAAAGTAATATCATTACCTTTCACATTTCCTTCAACATATGGACCAGACTGATCTACCTGTAAGGATGCGCCAAGTATGCACTCCTTCTTCCCCTCTCCTAGGCACCGTCATGAGTCGAATTTACAATAATTGTCCTGCAAAAGAAATTGTGATGTCATATAATCATTCTTACCACTCCCTCCTGGGTATCCAATGTCTGTACCATGTTTTGCTCTGCTTACATTACCCTGAACAGGTGGAGGTGGTAATTGACTCTGGGGATTTACACCCTGCTGTGAGTCATTCTGGACTGTTCCCATGAGGCACAGGGTCAGACTGATTTGCATATGGCCATGTCTGAACTGGGGTGGTGGAGTGAGCTAAAGAATGATGATGGATTAAACCCAGATCAGTTGACTGGGGGTGAGTGTTTGATTGGCTCAAACGTTCCGTCCATCATCCCCTTTTGTATCGCTTTGGTCGCCCTAAGTTGGCGGGGGTATGCCCAGACGTGGGTCCCTTGCTCACTTTGCCACTGGATTCAAGCAAGCCTGGCTGATGACGGCTGAAATGCCAGAAACCGGTCCTAGGATGCTTGTTTCCGGTCCAGGGAAGACATGGCTTGGCAGTTCGGGCTGGACTGTTCCCATGAGGCACAGGGTCAGACTGATTTGCATATGGCCATGTCTGAACTGGGGTGGTGGAGTGAGCTAAAGAATGATGATGGATTAAACCCAGATCAGTTGACTGGGGGTGAGTGTTTGATTGGCTCAAACGTTCCGTCCATCATCCCCTTTTGTATCGCGTGAGTCATTCTGCGTCTGTGGATTTAAGTTTTGGTTTGGGCCATTATTATTCCGAATCTTTTTACATTCATCCTTCCAATGCCCCAATTTTCCGCATCCATGACAAGGAAATTTCTTTTTAGCTTCTTCTCTACTCATTCGTCCTCTAAATTTTCCACCATTTCCCGTATCACCACTCGTTCCAGAATCTTTTCCTTGATTTTCACTCGGATTTTCCAAATTAATTCCCTGTTTCTCAGCCATTTTCACCTGTGCCCACATCACCTTTTCTTGTAATTTCTTGTGTCTATCCTCAATATTGTCTCCACAATATTTTGCATACTTCAGAATTTCATCTATGGGCTTTCCCTGCCAACACAGCATATGTTGTTTAATCATCTGGCAAATCTCTGGCTTCAGACCGTAAACCACCGATACACAAACTGACTCATGTTTTTGTCTCCAATGTCCTCGAATCCACTATACTGTTTAAACACCTGCAATAAACGCTCATAATAGGAATGTACTGTTTCACTGGTTTCTTGGGTTGTTCGATCTATTTTCACCCAATCTGTTTCTTTCGGGGGTATTTTCCCTTTCAGGTATGTTATCACCTGCTGATACTTTTTCTTTACATCATTTGACGGGGCACCTGTTTTCGGATCTCTAGGATATTCATCGCTAGGCCAATCGACTGTGATCTTACAATCTGTCCATAAATCGGCAGGTACCACTATGTCAAACAAACCATCTAAATCCTTCAACAATACCTTTGACACCTTCACAAACCTTTCAACCTGTTTGTACCATTCAATTGGTTTTTCTCTCAATTTTGGAAAGTTATTCGTAAATGATAAAATATCCTGTCTGCTCCATGGGACATGTACATATCCTCCTCCCGCAACTTCTCGCATTGGATACATCTGGTCTGCTTTTCCTACTTCCTTCATCACATATTCTGATGCTGTTCTACTTGTTCGTGCTTCTTCCTTTTTCTTGGCCCACCTAGATCTCCATTTATCTAGATCTCCCCATTTTTGTAAAACTAACATTAATTCTCTTATTTGTAGTCTTCTTCCAGATGCATTCATATTTTCTAAATCTTTGTCTGCAAATTCTGCTCTATATGGTTTCTGCAATACTTTTGATCTCCCTATTTCGATTCCCATCTGTAGTGCTAAATTGGACAATTTTTCATGGAACATCTTTACATTTCTAGTGATACTCCTACACAAGAATAATAATTCTTCTTCATCATAGGTATTCAAGCGTTCTACTCCTACATTTCCTGCTATTATTTCTTCTAATTCAACTTTTAATTTATGGATATCCAGTACTTTTGGAGGTGTGCACTGTTTAACTGACCCTTGTACCCATCTTTCTAGATCTTCAGGTGTTAGTATGGTAGCACTTTTTGCTCCTGATGAAGTTACTAAACTTACATCTTTTGAACCTCCAGGTACATCTTTTCTTGGAGTACTATTTACAGAACCTCGAATAGGCAAGTCCATAAGTGATATTGTGGATTCACAGTCACTAAATTGATCCTCAATTATAACTGGAGCTTCAGGTCTGGGATTACTCACAGGAGTAGGTGCAAGTATGGGTTGAGGACAATTTCCCTGAGTACCATATAATGGAACCACTGGACCAATTGTTACTGGTATGGTCAACGAATCAGGATGTACTTTTATCTGAGTTATTTTCTGTATTAATTCTGCTCTGTTCTTTTCTAGGGCTTCTTTTTCTTTGTCATGAAGTATTCTAGTCGGGGTGAATTCATGCATTACCTTTGGTACCATTGGAGTTTGTGGTGGTGCACTAGGAGGGCATCCACTTGTCCCTTCCTGATATGGTGGGGGATTTCTTAACATTTCTTCCATAAATTCGTCTTCTGAATCCTCATTTCTCATTAAATGTTTTGTCTTTTCTGTACATTTGCCTCCTGATTTTTCTCCTTCTGTAAATAATGGATACAGTCCCTCTGTAATCATTGTCCTTCTCCATTGTTTCATCTGACCCTCTCTTGACTCACGTAAATATCTGGGGTAAAATCCTGGGTAACTCCTATTACTTCTAGATCTATCCCGCTCAAATGCCTGTTTCCCATTCTTCTAGAGCTTCGTACTGGGTTAATCTAGGTCTGGGTTCTAAATCATTCATCCTCAATCTCAAGTTTTGAAGAATTCTTCCATTGAAGGTACCATTCTCGGGAAATGCTAATACTCCATCATTTTTGGTGTATTCTATCCAATTCTCCATCCATACACAAGTATGGTAACCTCTCTCCATCATCATAAATGATGCTGGCGTTTTAGCTGGTGGAATAATAATTCCTTCTCTAGTTTTGATTGGTTTGTCCTTTTTAAAATAATTCTTAATCTTTTGTAAGAATGACATTTTTCTCTTTTCTCCGTACATTCTATCTAATCTTCTGTGTACAAAATTATATTCTGCAAAACCTAGGAATCTCTTATCCGGACGAGTTCCTGTTAAAGTCGGATCGCGTTTTAACATGCAATCCTTATCCACTAAGAATTTTGCTTCTATACTTTCGACCAATCAAATGTCTGCTATCTTTTATTTCCGAGCCAATCCTTGCGCGGCTTTTTGGTGACGTTTCTCTGTCAACCCCTCCTTTACAATCTGCTCTTTTCTGTCCTCGCTGGTTTAACCAATCCCAGCGCGGCTCCTTTGACGTCAGTACTACTCCTGACTACTGACCCCTCCTTTACAAGGGTTTTTCCGCACCCGCTGTTTCAACCTACCACAGCGCGGCGTTTGTGACGTCAGCTCCCTCTCCGGCAACTGACCCTCCCTTTACAAAAATTTACGCAAACTTATTTTCTCTATAAATCTTAATTAAATTTCAGTAACAACATAAAACATTCGCTATCGTGCCAGTTTCCACTAATTTCGAAAAAGATAGTTTCTTCCACACTTTAGTAAAACCTTTCCGTTTACTAATACATACACTACGAGTAAAACACTTCCGTCTACTCTTCACCCAAGCTCCAGAAGTACCTGTTACTTCTCCAATGTTACCCTTACTAGGTGATATAACATCAAATTTTTATCAGCGTACCCTTTTGCTATTACTCACATGCATAGAGTCCCTAACGAGTACTTGAAGTCCTGCTTAACTTCTCAGTACTATTTCTGCCTGACAGATAACCTCACTGCAGTATGGCTTCCACTTGCCACCCACTATTCTTTTTCCCTACCCCGGGGTATTCTGGACAACATATAACAAAAACTCAAAAATAAGCGGATGTTAGTTCATAAAAATACAAATAAAATTCTCATTACCCAATTAACAAAGAGTAACAAAAACCATCCTCTGCTTACCAGAAAACTGATCCAGCGCAATATTAGCCAACAACATTCATACACCATATACTCACTTGGGCCCATACATTCACACCACACTAATACGTACGCTGGGTGTCAGATGTACTCTTTTATCAAAGTCCCTGCTACCAATTACCTTCTGATTGAAGAGTAATGACTTACCAATGGATCCTTTGCTAATTGGGAAGTTTAAAATGAGTGACATTCATTATAGTACATTATCCTGAAATAATCACTGAGTCAGGAAGTTTTAAAATGTTTATCTAAAGTTTTAGCAGAGTAAAATGCAGAAAACACTGTACTTGATTGAAAATACCCAAGAAAAAGCATAGAAATGATTTTGCTAATAAATGACGGTGTTTAAGGAAGAGGAGAAGATAGAAACAGCAGCGCAACTAAAGGTTGCAGTATAGTTACCTAAAATGCGAGAACCAAGCCCCTTAGCCAAGGAGTTGGAAAAGATAGGACCCAGGAAGGATGAAGAGCAAAGACTTCTTCCAGGATCAGGCCAGGACCGGTGACCTCTCTACAACGACGCCTGCGCCGTTCCCCTCTCTGATACTCGACTTCTCTCGATTCTCCCGTGCCTTCCTTCTAATGGACTCCACCGCCCCCTCCTCAGGACCTCTTCTGGACAAGGATTCAGTCAGCAACCGATCAGCATGGTAGTCTGGAGCTCTTCTGTCAGCATCTCCGCTCTCCTGTGCTAACTAATTAGCTAATTCTATATCTATTATACCCTTCTACGCCCATGTACCTCCCCTTAATGTTGCTAAAATATGGGACCACTACTTCTGATTGGACAGGGACAGGGGGTGCATTCTCGCACCATATCGATTTGGCCTAAATTGTAAAGCCTATTGTCTTTACGTTCCCTCCCCTTCAAATTAATACATTCGCTTTATTTCCCACCCGTCTCATGACAAATGTTATATATTTTACAGGAGAAAAGTAACAATTTGTTCCGCCGGAAACATTGGGTACATCATCTTCGGCCAATAGGTCGTGGCCTTGGGAGACGTCCAAGTTGACTTCACTTGGCAGACATACAGGACACATGCGCAGAACCCTCTGTCTCTCGAGTTTCAAGACACCAACCCAGGCCCAAGTTTACGAATTACTAAAAGTGCAAGAAGAAAATATTAAAATCACAAATAAAATGTTTCACTGTATGCCCACTTTCCCTACTCTATTCCCCATTAATTATAATACTATCCTGCATTAGTAGCGTTAAGAAAATGACAATTTAATAATGACATGAGAGCAAGCTTAAGCATGTGAAAACATTTAGCGGCCATTTTAATGCACACTGCGCAGAAGCAGAAGTTTCCCACCAAGCAAAGAAAGACGTCACACCATGTGATCAGGTTGCGACATGCGCAATGAAGTCCCGCGCTTTTAGCGCCCATCTTGGTTTATAGACAAGCGTTATTCATTAGTAAAACACATAGGCAAGCGTCTATCCCTTCTGTGTTTGTGAATGCAAAGATTAGTATTGACAGTACAAGTTTAATAAATTAATACTATGAGGAGGATTGCATACAAGCAAGTTTCATTTTTGAAACCTTGCTCCATCAATGTCATTACTCAGAGTCTGGAGACCCCCCTGGGTGACTAGTCACGCTTTACAAGAACTCTTTGATTGATTGATCTAATTGTATGAGTGCTGCACTGGTATGTTTAGCTGTATTGCCCTTTGTTATTGAACTGGTATGCCTTAAGTTTCCAGAAGGACTGGAATGCTGATAGTTCTTATTTCATTCCCAGCTCTTTGTCAAAGTATTTCAATTACAATGCTGAATGAGAGACAGCAAATCACATTGATATTTTAGAAGGATTCCTGCAGTGCTAGTTGTGAAAAGGTCACCATTCTTTGGTTTATTTATTTGATATTGAGCCATATGATTTAATACTCATAAATGAAAATAGGCATCACTAGTGCTTGATTTGAGCTGGTGGATGAAGGTGGTGCCCACCGGCACTCCTTTTGGTGACTGAAATATTGTCCATTAATAGACACTGACCCAGAACAAGAAAGAGAAAGGCAGGAAATGGGAAAAGAGGAGGAAGAGACGAGTGAAACAAACTGTGATAAATGGAGAAAGCAGGGACGAAAAATCCTGCAAGAGTCAGATAAAGGGGTAGGATGGCTAGGATGGTAACCCCAACATTAGGCCGCAGCACGGGCTTCTGAGAAAATTTTGGGGGCCTGCACTTATTCTTTTACAAATTAGGCCCTGGTTTTCCCTAGGTTACAATGATCTCAGCCTCGCCCAGCAAAATTTCTTTCACACATGGGTGCAAGAGCCTTCTAATTGTGCATATAGTGTCCCATTGACAGGCACAGTGAGTTTAAAAAATATATTTTTATTGAGTTTCAGAGTGAATTTCCAGCAAACCAACCTCACTCAAATACATCTTCCCTCCTTCCCTCCTAATACCCTTCCCCTCTTAGGCATCACGTGGCAACCAGGTAAACACAGTCCTTCCAAAGGTTCACATTGGTCTCTAGTACGAGTTCGTTGGTAACACCCCATAGATCAGTGGCTAGCCGCCCATTCCCTCAGTCCTGCTACTCTCCTGGGGTAAAACACTCCCCGTAGGCCCTCCAATGCAGCCCATCATGTTATGTTATGTTATGTTATATAGGTTTGTAAAGCGCGCTGTTACCCAAGGGTGTCCTGGCGCTGAGCATTGCATGCCTAAGGTAATAGGTACATGAAAAAAACCTCCCTCCCAGAGCCAGGCTGAGACTAAGCTGAAAACAACCAGGTTTTCAAACCCTTCCTAAATGAAAGGAAATCAGTGCCAGTCCTTAGATATAGTGGCAGACCGTTCCAGGCATTGGTGGCTCTAAGGACAAAACTCTTCCCACCCCAGTTAGCCTTTCTCATTCTAGGAACGATTGCCAGCTTTGCTTCCATTGAGCGCAATGTTCTCCCTGGAACGTACCATTGGATGCGCTTTTGTAAGTCTTCCGGGCCCGAACCCGTCAGGGACTTAAAGACTGTGCAGAGAGCCTTGAATTGGACTCGCTGTAAAATCGGGAGCCAGTGAAGGTGGCGTAGGTCATTTCTGACCGACATAAACCTAGGAGTCCCTGTCAGCAATCTAGCTGCCGCGTTCTGCACCATCTGCAATCTATTAAGATGTTTTTTATTAATGGTCAGGTATAGGCCATTACAGTAGTCTAGTCGGGACAGAATGAGGGCAGAGACGACTGTTCTAAAACTGTCTTCTGTGAGGAAAGGTTTTATTTTCCTTAAGGTCCTCAGGATAAAGAAACTAGTCGACACCACCCCGCTAACCTGGTCCCCAAATGTGAGGGTGTTGTCCATAGTCACACCCAAATTCTTGACTTTCCGAGAGGGGGTTGGGGGAGGCCCATAGTGCTAGGCCACCATGCTGGAGTCCAGGGGTTCGGGTTGTTCCCAAAGATAATCACCTCTGTTTTGCCTGCATTCAACTTCAGGCAATTAGCAGACATCCAGCCAGTTATTGCTAGCATACAGTCATGGCAGCTAGGGGCCTTTTCTGCTTCCTTCCCTCTCTGCAGAGACACTACGATTTGGGTGTCATCAGCATACGAGGTTAGGAGTAGCCCGAAAGATCTTATAAGGGCAGCCAGCGGTCTCACATAAATGTTAAAAAGCGTCGGACTAAGGGACGATCCCTGTGGAACTCCACAGGGTATGGAGAAAGGTTTCGATCTATCCCCACCTAGTTCTACCGTTTGTGTTCTGTCGGCCAAAAATGATTTTAGTAGGTTCCAGGCCGTGCCCTGGACCCCAGCCTCCGATAGACGGCCCATCAGTAATTCATGATGGACCGTATCGAAGGCTGCCGACAGATCCAACATGATCAAAATGGCGGAGCCTCCTTGGTCCACAACCTCACGCACCTCCTCCGTTGCCTTGATCAGCGCTGATTCCGTGCTGTGTCCTGCGCGGAAACCGTATTGAGAGGGATCCAGCAAGTTATTTTCCTCGATGAACAGACTCAATTGCATGTTCATAGCCTTCTCAAGTATTTTAGCCGGTAGGGGGAGACGGGAGATGGGACGGTAGCTACTTGGATCACTGGGATCTAGGTTGGGTTTCTTAATTAGTGGCAGAATTGAAGTTGTTTTCCATGCCGTAGGGTAGTGCCCTTCCCTCATTATGAGATTCAATAGGGGGTTAAAGTGTTGGAAATAATTTCCGGGGAGATTTTGATTACTGCAGCTGGACAGGGATCCAAGGGGAACCTGATCTGCACCCCATCAGCAGACTGGTAACCTCTTTGTTCCCTAAAGGGGAGAATCTATTAAACCTAGGAGAATTGTTGATTCCCATTTTCCCAGCTGCCAAATCACTGGCCTCCCCTTGTAGATTGCTGAAGGAGGAAAAGATGACCTCAACCTTATTCAGGAAGAAAGAGGCTAGGATATCACAAAAATCTGGACTACAATGAGTAATCGGTTTAAGGGGGTTCGTAAGAGTGGTGACTGTTCTGAAGAGTTCCTTCGCAGAGGACTTGGCACCGGTGATCTGTTCTGAGAAGTAGGCCTTTTTTGCTTCCTGGAGTGATTTTTTGTATGTTGTAAGGCTGGATTTATAGTCTTCCTTATTGGTCAGATTATACCCTTTTCTCCAGAGCCGCTCTAGTCTCTTACAGTCAGATTTATGCTTCTGTAGGTTCTGAGTAAACCAGGGGGCCGAAGGGAGCCCACGTCTGGGGGTACACCTTTTAACCGGAGCCAGTCTGTGGCAGGCGGCATTAATCCAGTTCGTGTACGCTGCTGTGGCATCCTCTATATTATTAGAAATAATAGGGACCGAATCTGTCAGGGTTTTATCAAAGCTGCACCTATCAATGTTCTTCCAAGCCCGTGTAAGTATTTTTTCCCTAGGCTTGGGTTTAGGGGTTTTGAGGGGGATGAAATGACCGAAAAAATAATGGCTGAATGGTCTGTCCAAGGAAGTGGCAAAATGTCCAGGACAGAGAGGCTGGGGGAATTGGAAAAGATTCCATCAAGCAAATGACCCGCTTCATGAGTCGGACCATCAACCCTCTGCGTAAGGTCCCCGCCCGACATAATTTCCATCAGTCTTACGGTGTCTGTATCGATGGGGTCCTCCATATGGAAGTTGAAGTCCCCCAGAATTGTGAAAGCATTGGCACAGAACCCCTCCTCCAGCAATGAGCCGATGGAGTCCAGAAAACCACCTCTGGGGCCAGGGGGCCGGTAAATAAGCATAGCCTTCAGCGTATCTTGGGGCGCAATTCTCACGCTGACTAACAGTGCCTCACAAGTTGTATTGGAAGCTATCTCAAAAGAGGGCTCAAGGCTTTTATGGTAGATAACTGCCAACCCCCTCCTCTCCTTAGTGGTCTGTCCAAAGTATGGCAGAGAAAGTCAGGGATAGAGGCTTTTACAATATCGGGTCCTGAGGCACTATCTGTCCAGGTCTCAGTAATAAAAGCCATCTTAATATTATGTTCTTCTATAAACAGTGCGCATTCCACGCTATGTTTAACCAAGGATCGAGCGTTTAAGAGGAGACATTTGAGTTCAGGCCTACCCAACTGCTTCCAAGATCCTATTTTACTATTAGAGATGACTTTACAGGGAGCCCCAAAATTTGGGGTAGTGAGCAATGGCAGTTTGGACAGTATTTTGCCGATGCCGACGATTTAGCTGAGGGCAAAATTCTTGGGCAGCACGCAGCACCGCCAAGAGGGTCCAATCTCATAAGTGTATCCCTAGAATATATCATCAGGCACAGTCTTGGATGTTTAACTATTATACTTTGCATACGTGATCAGGGAAATACTGTTTGTACTTGTTGTTTGGCTTTGGTAAATGGGCCTTCCTTAGCTCACTGGTATGGATCTCTCTCTCTACACACCTTGTACGAGACGCACTGAGCATCTGCTCCTAAACTTTGCGGAATCCCATGGCCAGTGCCTTCTGTTGTCCTCTGCACACCGCCATTTCTACACACGGTGTACTCGTCAAGGCTGATATTTATTTATGTAGCGCGGACATTATCTAAAGGTGCTAGAGCGCTTTACATGAGAAATATTTTGTTACATCGAAGTTACAGATGGTTTAAGGTAGGCAATACAGCTATAAGTAATTACAAGGTTGAAAGTACAACATTGGACAATACAGCTATAAGTAATTACAAGGTTGAAAGTACAACATTGGACAATACAGCTATAAGTAATTACAAGGTTGAAAGTACAACATTGGACAATACAGTTATAAGTAATTACAAGGTTGAAAGTACAACATTGGACAATACAGCTATAAGTAATTACAAGGTTGAAAGTACAACATTAGACAATACAGCTATAAGTAATTACAAGGTTGAAAGTACAACATTGGACAATACAGCTATAAGTAATTACAAGGTTGAAAGTACAACATTGGACAATACAGCTATAAGTAATTACAAGGTTGAAAGTACAACATTGGACAATACAGCTATAAGTAATTACAAGGTTGAAAGTACAACATTGGACAATACAGTTATAAGTAATTACAAGGTTGAAAGTACAACATTGGACAATACAGCTATAAGTAATTACAAGGTTGAAAGTACAACATTAGACAATACAGCTATAAGTAATTACAAGGTTGAAAGTACAACATTGGACAATACAGCTATAAGTAATTACAAGGTTGAAAGTACACCATTGGACAATACAGCTATAAGTAATTACAAGGTTGAAAGTACAACATTAAACTGAATGTACAACAGCCGTAAGAAGGTTGACGTAGTATAGAGAGAGTACAAAAGGCATATTTGTCCTAAACGGGTTGAGGTAGTATACAGCCTTACACAGGTGAGGTGGCATAGATGTGTGAGTCTACCCGCGGAATGCACCGCCTTCTGCAAGCCTTGGAGTGTAAGCTGGGTTGCTAAGGCGAGCAGTTACACAAACATAGGCAAAATAGACATAATTGCGCGTTTAAAGTGATCTCTTTAAATCAACTATGTATGTCTCTTCAAAAGTTGTAGACCTTGGCTATTATTTTCCGGTTGTATGTATCAATTGCTGCACACAGTGTAGTCGTTATGGTTGATAACTTTTTTTTAAATCAGTGGTATGCATCTCCTCCTGCAAACGTGATTTTATAAGTTTATAATTTTGCTTTGATGAGTATGGAAATGCGTTTTTTAAAATAGTTTTTGACTTTTAGAAACGTGTTTTCCGTGACACATATTTGGAATTTAAGGTTCACCTTTAGATGACCTATGTGCATTACCGGTTCTAAGTGTTGTATTGTAAGTGCCTGGCAGATTTTCTTCGCTGCGTGGAAAGGCAAGGGTGATGCGTTCAGTTTTCCACTTATAAGTTTCCGTCTCTTAAAAGACTATGACTCGTTAAGGAGGGTGCCTTCTTTAGATCTGTGGTATCATTCCCTTTCTCTCTAGTTTTCTCTCTCTCGAGTTCTCTCTCTCGAGTTCTCTCTTTAGTTTTTTCTCCCTCCAGTTGTCTCTCGCTCTAGTTTGCTCTCTCTAGTTCTCTACAATCCTCTCTCTCTCTTGTTCTTTCATTCTATCACGTTTGTAGTCTCTCTCCCTCTCTCTGGTTTTCTCATTCTCTAGTTGTCTCTCACTAGAGAAATCCCTAGTTTTTGTCTCTTGTGTTCTCACTATCTCTATGTTTATTTCTCTTTCTCTTTAATTCCCTCTCTCTAGATTTCAATCTCACTATATAGTATTCTTTCTCTAGTTCTCTCTCCAGTTCCCTCTCTCAAGTGCTTTATTCTCTATATCTCTGGTTTTCATTCTCTCTAGTTCTCTCTCTTTCGCTGCCTAGTTCTCTCTCGACCTATTTCTCTATCTCATTCTCTCTTCCTCGCGTTATCTAGTTTTCCCTCTCTGGTTCTCTCTCTCTCACACAAACTCTCTTGTCCTCCCTCTCTCTAGTTCTCTCTCTTTAGTTCCCTTTCTCTGTAGCTCTGTCTCTTTAGTTCTCTCTCCATTTCTATCTAATTCTAGCTCTAATTCTCTGTTATCCTCCGATAATATGTGGGAAAATTAATCAAAATCTCATGGGAGAAAATAAACTACAACTATAGGGAGGTCAACCCAAGGAACAAGCTAGAACTCAGGGCAAAGGCCTAATGGAGGTGCACAGCAGGGACTCAGAGCAGGGCACAATCTACAATACCTGTACTCAAACATCCAACTCCTACTGCTGCCAAAGGTGCCACTCGTGTTTCTGTCTCTGAAAAGAGTATAGCCCGTTAAGGAGGATGCCTCCTTTAAATGCGTGATATCATTCCCTTTCTCTCTAGTTCTCTCTCTCGCTATAGTTTTCTCTCTCTTTTTCTAGATTTCTCTCCCTCCCATTCTCTCTCGCTCTAGTTTGCTCTCTCTACTTTTCTCTCTACCTCTCTTGTTCTTTCTGAAGCTTTTATTCTAGTGTTCTCTCACTTTTTCTGTCTCTCTCTCTCTTGTTTTCTCTTTCTCTAGTTGAGGTCTCTGAATATATAAAAGTAAATTTTGATTTAAGCTCCCCAGTTATGGTAATGCTTTTGCATCTTTCTGCAGCATTTGATACTGTCTCTCATGCTATTTGGCTTGACAGGCTGGAAATGATGGGTATTAAAGATCACGCCCTGTCATGGTTCAAATTTTTCATTAGCAATCATACTCAGGTGGTTTTTTAGGTCTCGCCTAGCATTGCAGCGCATGCGCTGCTCGCTCGGCGAGATTTATTGTTAATGAGGAGTTTTAGAAAAGGGCTTGAAGCCCCGCCCCTTATTTCCATTGGCTGGCGTCACCGTTTATGGTAAACAGTGGCCTGCCATTGGAAATAAGCTGTTTGGGTTGCCTCCCTTTGGCTTTTTGTGCCGGCCCACCCGGACTGGCTTGCCTGCTTTGCGTCTGTCGCAAAGCACTTTCTTATCTTTATGGGGCCATGTGTTTCTAACTAGAAACACATGGCCCCATAAAGACAAGAGATCGATGCTTGTTCTGAAATTGAAGACGGGTTGCACTCAGCGGGGTGTTACGATTTGTTCTGCTCTCTGTGATGAGACAGACAAGGCAGTGCAGGCACGGAAGTCTGCCTGGCTGCTGCTTAGAACCAGCGGGAATGAGCAGGCAAAAAGCACCAGGAATTGGAGAGCTGCTGACTGCCTTCAAGCCAACGGAGACACAGAGCTGGGTGGAACAAATCCCTGCCATCTCTGCCTTTTAGCAATGGCAGAAGCCGTTTTACCCAGTGTGAAGTAGTACGTGTGCGCAAGCTGGTCGTTAACTTCGTTAACTATTGATTTCAATCCATCTCCCTGGGCTTTTGTTGCTTGTTATTAGAGCTGCAGTAGTTAATTTTAGTTATGCGTTCTTTTTTTGTCTGTATGCTGTGGGTTTTTTTTGTACTTGTTTTTAAAGATGTCTGTAATGTGGGCAGTGTGTGGAGGGTCGGTGCAGAAGTGCCAGGCGCTGCCACTCAGCATGGACGTCCAGTAACCTCCTTCTGCGGGGACCCTAGCGCTGCAGTGCTCGGAGTGCAGCAGCTCAAATCTAACACGGACTGTCGGAGCTCTCAGGGGTCCCAGCCGGGTTAAACCAGCAGTTCTGTCTTAATGGCAGCTGCTTGCAGCCAAGATGGTGGCTGTCTGTGTTTATTAAGCTGCTGTGTGTGTATGAAGTTTGAGGGGTTTAGATAGCTGCGCGGGGCTCTCTTGCTGTGCTGGAGGGAGGTGGAGGTCTGGCTCGGGCTCACCCGTGTCAGCTTCTCAACGCTGGGCGTGCTGGGTGGCAGTTTTTGTCCGTCGGTCAAAGTGAGAGACTGTCACGTACGTTGGAGGACTAAAAAAAATGCGTGTTAAATTTTACATCAAGCAAATCAACATTGCAGCAGAGGGTGTCACGTGCCTGAAGTGCAATTGTAATATATGCTCGTGCCTGAAACCGAACTAGCAAAAATACAGTGAATCTATACAGCAGGGTCCGCACCACCCGAATACATTTGAACCCGTGGGTTTTGCAAGTTAGTCCCTCCCACTGCAGAGATAAAATTGCTTTACATGTTTCTGGTTTGCTAGGGTCCAGGCTCTGCTGGGTTCCGACCGCTGGCTGCTATTTCGCTTGGGCATACTACCTACCAGAGTGCCCCTGGCCCAGTTTGCTGCTTTCTGCCCTAGGCCTGATTTCTGCGGTTGTGAGTTCGGAGGGCGGGAGACAGTAACGCATGTTATGTTGTTTTGCACAAAAAGAAGCACCTTCGCTCTAAATAGCTCGTTTAATTATTCAAGCAGTTTTCGATTGTAACTTGCACTAAAGCACCCGCCTGCGGTTTGCTATAGAACGGACACCCCTGCAATCTTCATGAAGTGCCCAGTTGCACCCTGGCTGCCTGGACAGTCACGAGAAGATGCTGACAGCCCAGACTTAATCTAATGCTTCGTTATGCTGACTTTTCCCTGCCCCAACCGGCGGAAATGTTGTCTTTTATATTTGAAGCTTTACTAAGTGACTTAACCTGTATTGTGAATTATGGAAACTAGTGACTTCAAATGAACGAAACAGCTGCTATTTGATTTTAAAGATCCTATTTATGGTTGCCGATGTATTTAGTAGTGCATACATTAGTTTATTCTACTATGGCATATGTATGCTAATAAAGATAGACTTGTCAACTTTGGTGGTAACAAATTAGTCTGACTCCAGCTGAGCTGGGGGGCGGCAGAGGATGGGAATCCTGTATTCGGTATATCAGGTGCAGGTTTCGTGAGTCCCAACATGGCGTGCTTATCCAGTGCTGACACGCCACCTTTATGGGTCTGCCGGCGTTCCTCGATCCCTGAAACCAGACGCGTGCTCCCCCACTACTGCCCCAGAGCGAGTGCACCCTTCCCCGCTGGCGCCAAGCTGTTCCTACACGGGCCTCCCACACCAAACTCCTACCCCCTCACCCCCACAGAGTTAATTCCAATTCCATGGAGTCCGAGCCGATTCATGCCTACAGCAAACAAGACCCATTGGCTTTGCCAGTGCTTGTTTTCAGCATCAGTTAAATGAGTTCCAATGATATTGTTGTGAACAATTAGAATTGAAAACATTTTAATTCTGAAAATGAGTGTGAGATAAACATACAGAGGCCTGTGGAAGGAGTAATGGTCTTCAGTGCCACAGTCACTGCTGTCTTCCTCTTCACACCACTTTGCTCTGCAGCCTCTGTAAGGCACTTATACCCTTTTCCCCCATTTCTTTCAGACATCCTCCTCTACATATGTAACCCCTCCTCTCTATCTTTTTCCACGCCCTCTTTTCACTTTATCCTTCTGCACATGCTGCCTAGCATCTCCTTGCTACATAGTGTTTCGTACCAAATAATATCGGCATACAAATCGGCACTGAAAGGATTTCAGGTTAGTGTTTTGCTGACCACAAGCATATAATTACTACTCGTGGGCTACTTCCCACACCTACATCTATTACCTTGCCTTTTTGTGGCCAACACAAGTCATTGATGTTCTGAGTTGGACAAGAGTGGGCGGTAGTAGCCTTCTTAGTTCGCCAGATGGGTTGGTCAACCTCAGTATCTGTATAATCTATCAAAGTAAAGCAATTGACTATGGGCAAACGTTTATGTAGCGATAAGAAACTTTCTGCCCCTTCAAATTCCAAGTCTAAAGCCCAACCCACCTCCATTGACCGAATGTTGGAAAGAGCAATTGGGGTGGTGTCAACAGAAATTGAACGGACTGAGAGGCGATTATCGCTTACCCCTATTTTGGATTTTCCCTTGACTGTTCTTGATTCATCACAAGTGGCAGGCCCTTCTGACAGTATTTCTCCCAGGGCCCAGTTAACCAGAGAAGAGGTACCCAGCGCTGATTCTCCGCGGGAGGTAATACCTACACGCCAAGTGAAGAGGGGAAAATCTAAAGCTCCAGCAAGAACAGGGGCAAAAAGAAGAAGGCTACAGACTATACTGTGGATGATGTTAACACTAGTGAAGAATGTTTGTCTAGTAACACTGAAAGGGATATGGATAGACCTGCATGGGTAGTTAAATTAGTGGGGGACCTACAACTCCAAGTCAGAGCTATTGTCAAGGACGAACTTAAATTCCTGGTTGAAAGGGTAGATAAACTGACCACGCTCCTACAGAAACGGGAAGGGGTTGCACATGGTAGCGAAGGGTCTTGTAGTGGCCAAGTAATACAGGCTACAAATAATACCATCAAGGTTGTCCCCACCCCCTCGCAGAAAAGTCATCCACCCACTACTGTTAATGTTCAACCAAGGCAGTACACTTTAACCCCTGGTAGGCCCAAACCAATATCTTCCCCCCAGCAGAGCAGTGGTCCCCGCCAAGAGATTCGACGGGGGAGGGGGAGGGCCTAAACAAAACAGCTGGAACCCTCAACAATTATAGCTCACTTCCTAGCATTAATTTACCACCAGCCTCAACCCCTTATGTTGTTGTTCTGTCAGGTGTTCCAGAACTTGGGAGGGGGCAAAAGGAAACTCACCTGGAGTTACTAAATAAATGTATGTCCTGGTTGGCTAACAATAAGCATTTCCGCTATGAGGATGCGGGGGAAATTTTAACGACAAGGAGAGTTGGGTGGGTTGGCTGGAGATCTAAGGATCAGCAGGGGGATTGTGTAGTGATCAGTTTTAGAAATCCATTTATTGCCCGAGAAATTTTAGGTAGGGCCGACTGGCGACAGGAGGGGCACATAAGAGCTTTCCCGCTGGGATACTTTTACCCCCCGGGGCAACCACAATATCGCAGGGATGAACGGGAGGAGAGGCAATTAACCTATAGCCATCAACTGGCCAACCTGGGTCCGCGATGATTTAGGCAACCACTTTTTAATATGCCCACATCAAATAGGTATGGTGTTCTTGATGCTGTCGATTGACACGATTTAACTGGGTCAGGGTTGGAGGATCATACGGTCAGCGTAAGGGTGTCAATAGATCCTCCTACGATACTTGAATGGAGGGAGATCGTAGGCAGTCGGAGTAGGGCTCCCAGTGACGTGGCTGTTGAATCTAAGGAGGGCATAATTATCAGCCAATACGGTGATCCCACTAGGGAAATCTATTTAGAACTAGGCCCTTGCGTGGGTGGAACTTTGCCCCCCTGGCTCCCGTACTTGTGTCCCAGGACAGTGAGTTGAAGCCCCCAAGGCTGCGAGTTTTATCCTGGAACATAGCAGGACTCGCGCCCAAGATGGACAATCCTGACTGCGGGAGTTTCATAGAACAACACGAGATCTGTATGTTCCAGGAGACGTGGGCAAGGGGAGTTATCACTAGATCAGGCTTTGCCTCATACACCATAGCAGCGTCTTCTGGGGGAAAGGGGAGGATCATCAGGGGGGCTGTGTACTTGGGTGGGGACTCATTTGGGTTGTACATCTTCCCAAATAGAGACATCCTCAGATGATATTCTGTGTGTCCTCCTCAGTTTCCCTACTAAGGCTACTGTTGCCCTCATTAATGTTTATTCAGGACCCGTAAACCGTAGCCAAGAGTCCAAGACCCTTGATGAACTATCGACATTTATTGCCACCATTCCCGATAATTACTTGCTGATAGTGGGGGAGATTTTAATTGCCAGTACGAGCCCCTAGACGGTTTAAACAGGGATAACCTGTGTGAAGAAGATCTTCACTGGGCTGTACCCGACACTACCTGCTCGTTAGTTAAAGCATGGACCCCATTAGTACTCCAGATGAACTCCCTAGTGCTAAGACATTCTTTGAGGGCATGTAACGGCCGGACTAAGTCTGACACTCCTGGCAGGTATACCTTTAATCGGATTGGCCACGGTTCATTAATTGACTACATTTTGGTCAGCATATCATCCTGGTATAGGGTTATTGACTTTAGGATCGCGGAGCGCCATGACAGCGATCACAATGCATTGGTTTTAGATCTGCTCACATTGACCACAGAGAGCGCGGTCGATCGGACTGTGCAAACGGACGGTAATTTGACTCTTACTAATTGTAGGAAGAGGGTCCGATGGGCGGAACTAAGTAAATCCCAAGAAAAACTTGGTGCCGTGTATCAGTCTGTCATATCGGGCCTTAGGGACTCTTTTCAATCTGTCTCAGTAGAAAACACCCAAATGAATGTACTGGAGGTAGCCCAAAACGACATCAAGTTAATGTCTATTTTGGCTGACTTCTTTTTCCCAATTAAAAAGGTCACTAAAAAAAGATTAATGTGCCACCCCTGGTACAATAAAAATTGTCGAAAGGCCAAAATTGCTTTGGTCTCTGCCATTAGGGCCAAGGATAGACCCCGCATTAAAATCTGTAGGGCGGCCTATCGATTAAATATCGAGGAGGCCCGAAAGGGGTGGGAAAGTGATAAGTGGGAAACCCTCAGAAGTTCTTTGGGTAATCACGACATGAAGACCTTCTGGAATGTGGTAAATACGGGCACCCCAGAAGGAAATCCGGCAATAGTCCCTAATTTAGGGGCAAATGTATGGAGGGACCATTTTAAGTCCCTCTACTTAAGGGCCCAGACAGAGGGAATTACACCAATCCACCCAGAGTACCCTCTGCAAGTCGATTCGACTAACGGTCTTGAGACCTCCCGTAGAGCATCAGATGACTTACCGTTGTTTACCCTCAAAGAGGTAACTGGCGCTTTAAACCAAATCGCCCCTGGCAAGGCTCCTGGCCTTGATAAAATCCCTGGGTATTTGTTTAGAAGTGAACCAAGTATTTGGGCCCCTTATTTATGGATCCTATTTAATGCCGTCATGCAAGGCATGGCCCTACCAAGTAGCTGGTTAGGGGCAGAAATAATACCTGTATATAAGAAAGGCTCTCCGATGTCGCCCACAAACTACAGGCCTATAAGCTTGATCGACATTAGTCAAAAAAAATTCGCACGAGTATTGTTACATCGGCTACAGAGCTGGATGGAGGAGCAGAAAGTTCTTACCCCATTACAAGCAGGGTTTAGAGAGAAAATGTCCACCTTAGACCAGATTTTTAGGCTACAATTATTATACTGGAAGACCGTGTGTGTAGAGGGTGGCAGCCTCTACTTAATTTTTGTAGACCTGAAATCTGCGTTTGATTTGGTCCCGAGAGACAAGTTGTGGGAGTCCTGTTAGAGATGGGAGTTCCCCCTTACTTGTGCAAAGCTATAATACGGCTACATGAGGGCAACTTCGCGCAAATACGATTTGGTAAACAGGGGGAACTTACTACCCCAATTCCTATAGAAAGAGGAGTACATCAGGGCTGTGTCCTCGCCCCGACACTCTTCAGTCTCTTTATAAATGGGTTAGTAGATTTTCTTAACTCCGAGAAGGACTTAGACACCCCAAAGCTGGCAGCCCGTAACATCTCGGCCATGATGTTTGCGGACGATACTTTGCTTCTATCAAAATCGCCAATGGGCATACAGAGAGCCCTAAACAAATTTGTGGCCTTCTGTAAAGAAAGGGGGCTCGAGATAAATTTGCAAAAAACTAAATTTATGGTGTTCAATGCTGCGAAAAGCACCAGACCAAATCCATGCCTAGAGGGCAAACCTCTGGAGAGGGTATCCACTATAGATTACCTCGGCATTACAATAACAGAAAACATGGATTGGGGGCTCAAATAAAGAAAAACAGTCTGAAGCTAGCGCAAACATCAGGGGGTCTTTCTAAGGTGTTCCGCAATTCCAGCTATAAACCTGTGGGCCCAGCAGCGGAAATATATAAAACTCAAGCTAGAGGTGCTGCCCTTTATGGTGCTGAAATATGGGGCCATGTTTGCACTGATAACCTAACTCGTATTGAGAATTCCTTTATGAGACAATTGTTTGGTCTCCCCCGCAGTACCCCTCTTATACCTCTGCGATTAGATCTTGGGGTCAGGTCAGTGGCAGATGAAGTCTCTTTGAGGCCCCTTCTATTTTGGAGACGATTGTGGGTTACCCCCGAACTGTCTGTGTTCCAAGAAGAATTGAGAGAAGTGTTGAACTTACCTGGGGCCAGGAGACTACCATGGTTTACTTATGTCAGGGTCACCTTTACATCCATGGGTATAGGCAATTTGTGGGATAACCCAGAGACAACATGCTTTGCAATCTCTAGGAAAGAGCTAAAGGGTCGATACTGGGAGCATAAACTTTTACAGCTACAGGGGAACCATTTAATTGGAAATGCTACCAAAGCATTTATGAATATAAAATGAGCAGTATATTCTAGAGTCGGTGCTTAATGATATCAAGCCGGCGGCAGCCAGGAAGCTCTACCTGCAATTCAGGCACGGGGTATTGCCATTGCGTGCCTTTACAAATAAATGGGCGGGTTCCCTATCATTGGGTTGTCCGGCATGCAATGACGTGGAAGAGACTGAACTCACGTGGTTTTTTTTTGCACCAGCTATATGAAAGTTAGAAAACGATGGCTGATCCAGATATGTCGCAATCTGGGAACCAGGCACTGCTCTGAGGCCTTTAGGCTGCTGAAATATGACACTAGCTTACCAGTAGTTTTCTCTGTAGCAGGCTTCCCATTTTCTATGTGGCGCACCCGAAGAGCCTTATTAAAAATGTCCCCTATAGCTGGTGACTCAATTTAAGTATACTACACCCAATAGAATTCTTAGGTACTTAGTTGTATAGTATCTGGGGAGTAGGTCAGTTAAAAGAAGAACTAGTGTCCGACAGTAGATAATGTTTAGCTAGTCTCTCTTTGACAGTAGTAGAATTTCCATTGACTAGATTAGGCACTATCAATGTTTTTTTTTCTTTTTAAAAAAATTGTACAAGCATCTTATTTTTAATACATATTTGTTAATAGAAGTTTTTATACTGTTTGTTTTTATTTGCTTTTAAATTAAATGTATGATTCTGTCTGAAATACTTTTATGGATATGTTATCCGAAATAAAGTTTTTACAACAACAACAACAAATCAAATTTAAAAAAAATGCAGGCAGCAAAATCTGTTTAAGGTGACACAACGAAACGAAAAGAAGAGACTATAAGTCCCGTATCGTGAAAACGAAGCTGACAGAAGATCCTATGTCAGCTGTGAGCAGTCTACCCAGATTCGAGATATTAGCTTTGCGTTGCTTTCTGGTACATGTAGTTCTGATTCCGTTTTTATGAACACAAGACTCCGAGCAGCTGAAAGCAACTCTACGTTGCTCTCTGGTCTAAAAATCATGTGCAGTTTGGGCCTCGACCGGGCGCTATTTTAACCGCCATTTAAAAATCCAGGAAGCAGTTATCGGGATTTAGTTCATAGTACAGCCCTGTAGCAGGCTGGGTATCCGCTCCACCCGTTTCATGCCTCAGCCGACACCTGGCGAAAACCGCCGACAGTCTCAGTAATCTGTACCATAGGGGACTGCCATGCACTTGTCTGCTCCATCACGTGGACCAGGGCCAAAGCTCGCAGGGGTTACCCACAGGGCACAAGTCCTAAAACAAGCATTTGCAATGCAATAGGTCTCACATTTGCGCTAGTTTGAGCTATTGCTATTGTAAATCACAATGCCTTTTATTTATGTTTTGGTTTTTAAAACCTAAATTAAATGCATTGTCATTTACAATACCAATAGCTTAAACTCGCATAAATGCGAGACCTATTGCATTGCAAATGCTTGTCTTACTTCTTACACCTCTGCAGTAAAACCCCTGGATTGCGGAGTTCCGCAGGGTTCGGGTCTCTACCCTACCCTTTTTAATATTTATCTGTCACCATTGGCTAAAATTGTTGAGTCCTGGGGAGTAAGAGTAGTATCCTATGCGGATGGCACTCAAATCCTCTTGGCTTTTCACAAAAAATTTCCATTTTCTGAGTTCTTTCAAATCATGCCTCAAATCTGTTATGGACTGAATGAATACAGTTTTCTAAAGCTAAACTCAGAGAAAACTGAGATTCTTTTTTTGGTGTTAAGTCTACCACTGATTCCAATCTCTGGTGGCTATCAGAGATGGTGCCCCCACCCCTCTCCAGTGTTAAGGAACCTTGGGGTCAAATTTCATTCTAAGCTCACTTTTTGAGCCTCAGATTAAGGCACTGTCTGCCTCTTGTTTCCTGACCCTGAGATCTTTGAGATGTATGCTGCACCTCCTTCCTATGGAAGACAGAAAAACTATTGTTCATGCTTTGATCACTTCTAAACTGGACTATTCCAACAGTTTGTATTGAGGGCTTCCGACCTTTCTCATTCAGTGTCTCCAAAGTATTCAGAATGCTGCTGACTGTTTGATCTTCAAAATCCCTCCTTGGGTCTCGATATCAAGCTATTTGTGCCAGCTTCACTGGCTTCCGATTAACAGAAGGATCCAGTTCAAGGCCCTTACTCTTGCCTTTAGGATTTTTAACCATAAGGGACCTCTTTACCTCAGGTGCTGCTTTAATTTGTCTTCTCAGGCCTGCTCACTGCGCTCCAATATTCTCAAACTCCCCGTATATATAAGTCCACAAGAGGAGGCAGATCCTTCGCCTATCTGACGGCCAGGTTGTAAAACAGACTTCCTCTTGCTTTGAGAAGCTGCCCTTCCGTAATGTCTTTTAAAAAAGGCCAAAAAAGGCTTCTTTTTGACTCTCCGATAAACATTTCTTAACCATGGTTTTTCTTTTAATTATGACATTGTGGGTGATCTTTTCCGTTAGCGTCGGGACGCCTTTGTGAGGTAGCTGTGCGCTTTCGAAATTTATTGTATTGAATTGTAGTTTTATAGTTCCAGTAGTCTCTTTCTCAGTTTACACTAGGGACCCACAGCAAAGCACAATTGACAATACCTGCCCTCACATATCCAACCCCTACTTCTGCCAAAGGTGCCCCTCATCATAGTGCTACTGAAAAGCAAAGACCATGATATATGAACAAAAAAGGGTAATTCAGTTGCCTATCAAGAAAGACACTGCTGCAGATACATTAAGCCTTCATCTTGTACGCACAATTACCCCACAATATGGTCTAGACATTCCCTTGTGCTTTTACTAACATAATTTCAGGCAGATTCAGCGGAGGTTCGACAGTGATCCAGGAGACCATTGTTTGCTGTGACCCAATAGCTCCCCAAATGGAAACATTAAAGCATTAAATAGTTGTAACATACAGCAGTACTACAGTGCTCACAGTTCTTTTCCGATACCAGCATTACATACTTATTAGACACATTCTCACAGACATCTACGCCCTAAAAATCTTTCCACAGGGCATGTCATCAACCTAGAGGAATTGCCAGACCCAGCAGCAACAAACAGAAGCCCTTTTTGCCAGGCCACTAGAATATGACAGATGAAAGAATATACATGAAAATGTGTGGTGTTAGTGCAGTTACTACACAAGAGACCAAGGACAGTAAAACCATCACCACAGTTAACCCAGAGCAGCCTGGGTTCTGTGGGGATGATGGTTCCTCACATCCAATTAACTTCTAGCATTCATAACCTACAATGATGGTTGCTGATATGGACAAGGGATACTTCTTGCAGGTTAAAAGTGAGTACGATGATCAACAGGTATGTGCCAGGGTTGTATGTGATTTCATAGAGAATTATGTCATGAAATACCATTACTGAGAAACCATGTCACCTAAACGGACTGATGGAAATTTGTAGGATGAATGGCATTTATCATTTCATAGAAACCAATTCATTAAAAGTTTTTTTTTCTAACTTTGTTTTAGCATGCTTATTTTTAAGGTGTAAATGCAATGGTTGCAGGTCTTACTTTTAGAAGCATTTTGTTAGAGGCATTTATTTCAGTGCTATAGTTCAGGGGACATTATTTCAGATTTATAGATTTTACACTGTCAAACAACTACTTTGAATGCTTTTAATTTGCAGACCCCTCACCACTATCCATCCCTGAACGCCTGACAACCTCTAAACACCATCCATCCCTGCCCCTAAGAACCTTTCACCACGTCTAAACCACACCCAGCCCTGACCCCTAAACTCAACTCATTCCTGAACCATAAAAGCTCTTTCAACCTCTAATCTTCCCCCATCCCTAAATCCTTAAACCTTTCACTGCCCTCAAATTCCACTCTTACTTAACCCTAAAAACCCCTTTCTACACCTAAACCCCACTATCCCTGCACCCCTCAAACCACTCACAAAACCCTAAACTCCACCCAGCCCTAAACCCTAAAAAACCCATTACCGCCCCTAAGCACCACCGTTGGAAATTGGGTCACTGGTTTACTTGGGTGTGAGCCCTGGTCAAGCAGCAACTACGGCACTTGTCAGGGTACTGCACACGCAAACCCCAAATTAACCTGTGCTCAACCCCCTGACAGCTTGGCACAGAGCAGTCAAGCTTAAAGAAGAGGCAATGTGTAAAGTATTTGTGCAACACTTCAGAACAATAAAACAGTGAAAACACCACACAAAAAGATCCCACACCAGGTTAGAAATATAGCGCTGAATTTACAAAATAAAACAAGACCACAATAACAGAAATCCAACCAGTAGAACCAGAGTTATGAATTTTTAAAGAATAAAGTCAAAAATAGCACCTAAAAGCACAAAGCTCCAACCACAGCTATCTGGTTGCGCTAGGCCGGGTCAAATTCAAAAGTTCAACCCGACTGCAATGGAGTGCAGGTCAGATACAGTCCCAAATTAGTCCCACTGAAGATCTACCTTCTCAAGATTTGTGCCAAAAGTCCCGCTCGCGTTGGAGAGGGCCGCGAGGAGCAAGGAGAAAGTTGCGGAAGGCTGTCGGTGTGTCGCGAATAGGAGGGTGGGTGTCACGGACGGGTGGCTGGAGCTTAGCTTTGGCAGTCCCCCCAGGCGGTCAATGCGAAGAGACGGGCTGGTGGCGGCTCACGCTGCATTGCAGTGCGAGTGGCATGGTCTCATGTGAATGGGCCCGTTCACAGTCACGAAGAGCCCAAAAGCTTGATTTATGCTCGCTGAGCCACACCAAGGGTCCAAGACCTGAGGGGTAACACTTGGGGGTCAGGAACTCACTGCAGCTGGGTCCAGAAGCAGGTTGGAGAGCCTCGCCACCACTAAACGCCACCGGTCCCTGAACCCTAAAACCTCATCATCATCCCTAAACATCACCCCTTCCTGAACCTAAAAACCCCTCACTACCCCTAAACTCCACCCAAGTGTAATGTAATTTTGTATGTTTCCTTAAAATTATTTTTCCTTTAAAATGTTTCCATGAATTATTAGTATTTCCCTAAAATTGGTCCCTGAGGCTCAGATCAGGAGGTCAGAAGATTAGCCCTTCTGGTCACTGTGCGGTCCTGGGTTCAGTTCCTGGGGGAAGGTCCAGTTCTTCTTCCCCAGTTAAGAAGGCAGCAGGCAGCGGGTCACCACAGCAGAGCACAAGTTCCTCTAGAGCAGCAGTCCAGCAGAGTGGCAGTCCCTGTAGCAGCTCAGCAGTCCTTCTTCCTGGCAGAGTATCCACAGGTCCAGAAGTGGACTGAAGACTTGGTGTCTGAGGTCCTTCTTTTATACATAGTTGTGCCTATGAAGTGGGAAGAAGCTTCTAGGGGCATGCATTTGAAGTGCACAGATGTCCTGCCTTCCTGGCCCTGGCACCAGACTAACTACAGGGGTTGTGCAGCCCTTTGTGTGTAGACAGGACACAGGCTATTCAAGTGTACGTGGGGCTGGGCCCAGCTCCTCCCACCCATTTTAACAATGATGGCCCATCCAGTCACACCTAAACTCTCCATTGTGTGTGGCTGTCTAGGAGGAATACACAAATCCCATCTGTCAGCCACACCCAGTCATGTGACCCATAGAAAGGCTGCAGGCACCAAATAGCTAACCCAAGAAAATGGCAACTTTCTAAAAGTGGTATTTTCAGAATTGCAATTTAAAATACGTCACCATAAGTTAGGATTTCAAATTGTTATTCCAGAGACACAAAAGTTTAACTGGTTATCTACTCCCATTTAGAAATTACACTTATAAAAATGTAATAAGGTAATTCCAATGTTATCCTATGGGAGAGGTAGGCCTTGCAGTAGTGAAAAACAAATGTAAGAGTTTTTCACTACCAAGACATGTAAAACTTAAAACTACATATCCTACTTTTTAAATACATTGCACCCTGCCTTGTGGGCTGTCCAGGGCATACCCTAAGGATAACTCATAGGTATTAAAAAGGAAGGTTTGGGTCTGACAAAGATTTATTTTCCCAGGTCGAAATGGCATTTTAAACTGCGCATGCAGGCTCTGCAATGGCAGGCCTAAGACATGTTTAAAGGGCTACTTAATTGGGTGGCACAATCAGTACTGCAGGCCCACTGGTAGCATTTAATTTACAGGCCTGGGCACATGTAGTGTCACTTTACTAGGGACTTACAAGTAAATTAATTATTCCAATTGAATATAAGCCAATGTTACCAGGTTTTCGGGAAAGAGCACAAGCACTTTAACACTGGTTTGCAGTGGTAAAGTGCACAGAGTCCTAAGGCCAACAAAAACCAAAACAGCAAAAACAGAAGGTCTGAAGGCCAAAAGTTAGGGGAAATCCATGCCAAGGATATCAGGTCTAACAACCACCCATCCCGATCCCTAAAAATCCATCATCACCACTTCACTCCACCCATCCCTAAATCCTAAAAAGTTCTTTCTGCATTTAAACTTCAGCGATCCCCGAACCCTTAAAACTCCTCCCCACCCTATACTGCACCCGTTCCTGAACCCTGAAACATTTTCTGCCCCTAAACCCCACCTATTCTTGACCCCTTAAAGCCGCTCACTACCCCTAACCTCCACCCGTCCCTGAACTCTAAAAACCCTTCACCACCTCTAAACTCGATCCATCACTGAACCTTAAAATCCCTCACTAGCGGGGGCGTGGCTTGGGCGCGCATGGAGTGAGACGTGCATCATCGAGTCTCCGCTCCAGCGCCTCTCGCCCGTATCTTTAGCTTGGTCTCCGGGCTCCGCTTTCACTTGGGGCTTGCTTCGATTCCGGCCGGGACCCCCCGGGCAGTGTTTGGAGGCTCGGGGGTCCTTTGGGGGCTTGGTGCTCCCGGTTCTCTCTGGCCGGCCCTGGCCTAGCCTTCAGCGACCGCCATCTTGTCTCCTGGCCGCGGCGGTGCTCCGGACGGCGCTGGGAGCGCTGCGCCGGCCGGGGGCTGGGAGTGATACCGGCGGCGGGGGCACACGGGGGCCTGATGCCTGCTGCAGCCTGGTGACTGGACGCCGCTGCTTGGATCCCTGCGGCCTTCTCTCCTCGGCTGGTCCGGATCTGCTGCCCGCCGGCCACCATTTTGGGCCCCGGCATGAAGCCGCCTCTGGCCAGTGGATCGCTCCGCTTCTCTGGTGCCCCGCGACATTGCTGATCCTGGTGTGGGGCCCCCGGAACACACGGGGCCTGGCAACGGCCTCTCCCTACCTGGCAGACCCTGGACGGCGCGTCGCCCGGCGGGGGCCACTGAGCCGCGGTTGGAGCGGTGCAGGTACCGGGTCGGGGGGTCTTTTTCGCCCATATGTGGGCCCCCTGACGCCCAGCTCGCCGCTGCGACCCTGCCTGCCTTGGGGGGCCTCCTGGCGCTGGCCTTGCCCTGGTCCCTTGCCCTGGTCCCCTGTTTGGATTGTGGCGCCTGTGAGAAGGGGCGGAGGGGCGTTCGCATCCTTGGGGGCCTCTTCACTGGCGCTTGCATTGGGCTCCTTGGACTCTGCTCAACAGCTGCCACGACTTGGGCTGTCCTGTGGTGTTTGCGGAGCGCTGTCTCCCCTCTCCTTTCCCCTTCTTCTCTTCCCCTCCTAGCCGCTACCTGCTGCCCCATCAGCTGCTGCGCGCGCTTGGTCTCTCTTTCTTCCAGTTATGGCTACCGCACCTGGTTTGAAACTCGTATCCCTCAATGTGAAGGGACTCAACTCCCCCAACAAGCGGCGACAGGTTTGGAGATATCTTTTACAATTGAATCCTGACATTGTCTTCCTCCAGGAGACCCACCTGATCAAGGCGGATGTCGCCCGCATGGCCCATCCTCGCTTTCCGCTTCAATTTTGGGCATCATACCTCTTCCAAGGTAGCTGGAGTAGCAATACTTTGTCGTACAGGCATTCAGCAGGGGGCCTCCAAGGCGGTTCGCACTCCGGATGGCAGGTTCCTCCGGGTGGTGGTTCGGATTGGCCACAGGTCCTTTACCCTTTGTAACATTTATGCCCCCAATCAGGCGCAAGACTCATTCCTCCGGGAGACCTTGCGGTTCCCCTCCTTATCCTAGGGGGTGACTTCAATCTGGTGTGGAATGCCACCGATGATCGCAGTGACGGTTCCTTCCATGGAGCCGGGGCTATGTCCTCTGCCCTCAAGAATCAATTGACCGAGCTTGGTCTAATAGACGCCTGGCGCTACCACTCACCCGATTCGCGCGACTACTCGTATTACTCTCCTGTACATCGCTCATATTCGCGCATCGACTATCTCTTTGTCTCGCATTCCCTCATCGGGGAAACGCTTTCGGCCTCCATGTCTGACATTTCAATTTCAGAACACGCGCAGCTTGAGCTCCTCTTTAGGGATCTGTTTTTCCACTCTAGCTGCCCACCGCGGTGGCGGCTTCCGGCCCACATACTTCGTGACCCGGTTGATATTGAAGAACTTAGGGCTGCTATTGTCGCTTACTTCGAGACGAATGATTTGCCAGAAACCCCTTTTCCTGTGGTCTGGGACGCCTTTAAGGCCACTATACGAGGCCATATTACTTCTATAGCGTGTGCCCGGGCCAGAGAGTCGCGCCTGCTTGAAGTTAAACTCTCCTGTGACATTAAGGCGCTGGAGCGCCTCGATCAGACTCAGCCACGGGCTGCTCACAAGCGGTGTCTGGCCGTGCTGCGCGGCCAGCTCCGAGTGCATCGCACCAACAAGGCTGAACGGGCTTTATTGGCTCTCAAGCAGCGATATTATGAGGGAGGAGATAAGGTAGGTACGGTCTTAGCCCGGCGATTGCGGAAACGAGCAGCCAAAGCACATATAGCTAATATTAAGTGCCCCGATGGCACCCGGGCCATTACTGGGAAAGCTAAGCTTGACGCGTTTCATGCATACTATTCGTCTTCGTACGCTCAGGAGGCGCCCCCTCCGGAACAGATCCCGGCTGTCCTTGATAACTGCACTTGGGCTCCGATAACCCCTTATCATGCACAACTACTGGAAGCCCCTCTTTCACAGAGCGAGCTTGTGGGCGCTCTGAAGGACCTCCCTCTTGGGAAATCACCGGGCCCGGATGGTCTGCCACTTTCCTTCTATCGGGTCTTCTTTCCGCAGCTCCAGCCCTATCTTCTCCGTCTCTTCAATTCATTCACGGACACGACGGGCCCCTCTGCTTCCATGGGATTAGCCGAAATAGCGCTACTTCCAAAGCCAAGCAAGGACCCCGCATTATGTTCCTCCTTTCGCCCCATTGCGCTACTCAACACGGATCTTAAACTTTACACCAAAATCTTAGCTAAACGGCTGGATCCGCACCTCCCGGGCCTGATCGACCCCGATCAGGTCAGTTTTATTCGGCAGCGACAGGGGGCTGACAATGTGCGTCGAGTCGCTCATCTTGTTGGGAAAGCCCAACACTGGAATATACCCGCCTGCCTGCTGTCTCTCGACGCGGAGAAAGCGTTCGACCGTGTGGACTGGACCTTTATCCGCGCGGTGCTCTGTAAAATCGGGCTTGGCCCCTTGATGGTGTACCGCATCATGGCTCCTTATCTCTCCCCTACGACCCAAGTCCGGGTCAATGGCCAACTCACACACCCCATTTCTATACATAGAGGTACGAGGCAGGGCTGCCCCCTCTCTCCTCTTTTGTTTGCCCTTGTGGTGGAGCCGCTTGCCATCTTGATTCGCCAGGCGCCAGACATACATGGCATTCCTCTCGGAGGACAACAGCACAAGGTAGCCTTGTTTGCGGATGACCTCCTTCTCACACTGTCGCATCCACGCACGTCTCTTCCCGCCCTTTACCATCTTTTGTGTCAATTCGAGCGGGCGTCTGGCCTTAAGATTAATCATGACAAATCCTGGGCCCTGAACCTCACTATTCCAGCAACGGCGCTCTCGACGTTGCAAGCATTGATCCCCTACAAATGGACCCAACGTTCCATTCGCTATCTTGGGCTTAATTTGACTCCTACCCTTGCTACCTGGTCGCAAGCTAACTGGCAGGAATGTCGTCGGTCCGTGCTGGAGGACTTGCGGGTCTGGAAGCCTCTCACTGTCTCCTGGCTGGGCTGTATCCATGCCCTCAAAATGTCCATTTTGCCCCAAATCTTATACGTCTTCCAATCACTTCCCACTCCTGTCCCGCGTCACCAGATTCTAAGCCTACAGCGCGAATTCACCAGGTTTATCTGGGGGGGTCGTCGCCCGCGCTTTTCTAACAAAATTCTCATGTCGCCCCGGCCTAGAGGGGGCTTGGCTTGTCCGAACCTGTTGGACTATTATTGGGCGGCGCACCTTCGCTTCATCTCTGAATGGATGGCATGGGAGAGTGAAAAGGTGTGGTTTCACATGGATAGGGTGGTGACCGGGCGCTCAATATGGGATTTGCCCTGGCACTCCCGGGTCTCCCGCTCCCGTAGTGCTTACATAGCCGTTCCTACCAAAACTGTCCTTGACATCTGGGACCGGATTGCTGTACCCAAGGGTCTCACCATCTTCCCCTCCCCACACACCCCCATCGCAGGCAATTCTCTCTTTCCTCCTGCTCTGAACCCTACCGTTTTCATTGACTGGTTGGATGGCGGGTGCCGTACGATACGGGACCTCTTTGTCGGTACCACCTTCAAGACTTTTGAACAATGCAAGCAGGAATTTCAACTTCCTGAAGGGGCTCGGCTTCAGTACTTGCAACTTCGGCATTGGGTTCACGATGTATCTTTGGCGTCGGTGGCCACACGTGCTCTCACACCCTTCGAGTGGCTGGTCCGTTCGTTCGATAATTCTAGGGGTCTTATTGCACGCACTTATCGTATTCTCCAACACACCCCGCGGCTTACCCCGCATCTCTATCAAACTCGATGGCAGTCGGACCTGGCCACGGACATTGCGCCCGCGCAGTGGGAGCGCCTTTGGCAGGACATTCCGAAGGTCTATCGCTGTATCTCGCAGCGAGAAACCGCTTACAAAGTAATGTCTCAGTGGTATTACACCCCTCGAAGATTACATAAAATGTTCCCTACGACTTCCCCTCTTTGCTGGCGATGCTTGACGTCACCCGGAGACTTACTTCACATCTGGTGGTCCTGTCCACTCCTGGCCACTTACTGGAAGGAGATCCTCAGCCACATCAAACTGGTTCTTGGCTTCCCCCTGCCTGAAACTCCAGCTACGCTCCTTTTGGGTATCAAGCCTACTAATTTGCGCGCACTGACGCGTGGCGATTGGCAGGTCTGTCTCCACATGCTGGGTGTGGCGAAACTACTTATAGCCCTGTACTGGAAGAAAGCAGAGACCCCCCCGATCACAGCTTGGTTCACCCGTCTATGGCATACCATGGCCATGGAGCTCCTTATAGCGCGCTTGCAGGATCGAGACACTCGCTTTAACAGGCTCTGGCAACCATTAATGGACCACTTTTGTAGAATGGAGCATGCTCGCTTCATGCCCCCGAAACTCCGGGCGTTACGTCTCTTTGAGGATGCGCTGCTTCCCTTTGCCTTCGCTGTGCCCTCCTGAGCCCCACGCCATCCAGCTGCCCCTGTTCCACCAGGTTGTCGTTCTTTGCAAGGATCACCTCCAACACCTCTCTTTCTTCTGTCCCCTTTCCTCTATTCTTCCTTCTTTTCTGCCCCCCCCTTTTTTTCTTTCTCGCCGTTCCTTCTTCCTTTCTTTCTCTAGCTGGTCTTTCCTGTTTGTCTTTCTTTCTCTTCTTCTATTATCTTGTTTGTCTCTTGCACAATGTGTGCGTTTGTTTTATGGTTCTGGTTCAATGCTCTTGGAGCTGTTGTAAAACGAACGCCTGCCACTTTTGATCATTACATCACGCGGCAGGCCCTAAGCGGGTTGTAGGCGACTTGCTGTGTAACTAAATACGTATGCCTGTTATTTTTATTGATATGCCATTGTCTCCCCTTTTGTGCTTATCTTACTTTGCGGCCGGCCCGCCACAGGGTTGTAGGCGACATGCTGTGTAACTGCGGCTTATTTTTCTCTGTCTTAATAAAATAGATTTATGACAAAAATCCCTCACTAGCACTAAACTCTGCCCATCTGTGGACCTAAAAACCCCTCAACACCCCAAACCTCAACTTATACCTGACCTATAAAAACCCCTCACCCCAACACTAAACTCCACCCATTCTTGATTCCTACCAAACCTAGCCATCACTAAACTCCACCCATCACTGACCCCTAAAAACACCTCATCATCCCTAAACATTACCCCTTCCTGAAACCAAATACCCCTCACTACCCCTAAACTCCACCCAAGTTTAATGTAAATTTGTATTTTCCTTAAAATTCTTTTTTCTTTCAAATGTTTCTATTAATTTTCGATGTATTTGTCTTTCCTTAAAATTGGTTTTCTATGATTTGCTTTGTCGAAGTGTCTCGGTTTTAGTTTTTCCAATAATTCACATGCATCAATGTGACAGTATTGATTTCCACATGTTGGGGCATATTTATCAAAAGTTCATGCAACACAGAGCAGCAAGCAAAGCTGCCCTGCTGCATTGTGCGAATGGGAGAGAGCTGAAAGCACCATATCTACCTTGATATGGCACCCTTCAGCTTCCTTCCTGCGCTGGCGCAATTGTGGCTATCCAGCACCAATGCAGGCACCCTTGCGCAATGGTCCAAGGGTGCCTGCGTTACACGCAGGATTGTTTTTGTGCATTAAGGGAGACATATTTCTCCTCATCCCACCTCTCTGTGGTAGGTGCACCGATTTCAAACAATTCCAGCTTTACAAACCTTAGTGAATCTGGAACTGAGTGAAATCTATGGATGAATTCATGGGAATGCCCATTCTCCACCCATGGAATGCCTACCACTAAGAAATGTAACTAAATGAGGCGCAAGCTGCTGCGTTGCATTACATTTCTTTACAAAGCCACAAAAGGCCGCACAAATCAAGCCTTGTGTGGCTTTGTAAATTCCAAATAAGCCTTTGCATTGCCCTATGTCGCATTGCACGGATGACGCAAAGGCTTAGAAAATCTTGGCTGTAGTGTCATAATACGCCAAAGAAGCACTGCAGGTATTGATGCCCCTTTTCGCTGAAAGTGGTGCATAGTCACTGGGTTCCTTATCCCCTCTGACAGACTGTCATCTTTTAGTGGGTGCTGCTTCTGGCAATTCTGCTTTCATTTGTGCAATATCTTTGTGTAACCTTGTTAAATATCTCTGCAACTCCAATTGATTCCTGTGTGTTTGCGAGAATATGTGTGTTATTGTGAGTGAATGGAATCTCTTTCTCCACTGTTGTGCAATCTTTGGGATGCATTAACAAATTATCATCCTGTTTGTTTCCATGCTCCTGAAGATATATTGATCTGCCAAGAGAGAACAGAAGTGCCATCAACCATAAATGTGATTTGGTTTACTTTATTTTAAATAAGACTGGCTCATCCAATCACCAATCATCATAATTTTGAATCTTACCATTCTGTCAGATGAGGGCCACTTAATAAAAAATAAAATATCCCCCAAAAAAGTATCAGTTTAATCAATGTCTCCTCACTAAAGACATCTTCAGAAAAGGTCCCAAAACAGGCCAGATCCTCTCATTCCCAAAGAAAGTACACTAGACTCTGATGGCCTCACCTGGACGATCACTCACCTACTCTTCAAGTTCATAGAAGTTCAAGTTCATTGAAAAAGCAGACTACACCCAAGTCCGTGAACACATCAACACCGACCTTCTCCTGCTTGACTACCAATCTGGCTTCAGATCACACTCGTGCATGGAGATAGATATCTTGCAAATCCAAAACAGCACCCTCCTGATCACAGATAAAGAGGATCCTTGCCTCCTGATAACACTGGAACTCCCAGCCACCATCCAACATCACCCTGAAGTCTCAAATGGGATTCCTGCCTATCCAACCTACACCAGTTCGTTCACATAGGCACCTCCAGGTCCCAGAAGATCGTTATCCCCTAAAGTTCCATCTTCTCCTCGTCATCCTCAACCTCTGCATGAAGCCCCTTGTAGCGCCACTCATGATCACAGCTTTAAAAGCACCACCAATATGCTGATGATACACAACTTTTCTTGAAAGTTTCCTCTACTCCAGCATCCCACGCCTCAAGCAATTTCTTCATGATCCAGGCTTGGAGGATCAGCACCTAACTGAAGCTCAGCCCCACCAATTTCACTTATTTGCCAAGAACAACCAGCATCAACTAATTCACACTTGGCTCCATGATGCAGACTTGTACGGATTCAAACCCTAATTTTCACTAACACCAAGTCACTTGGATTGAACCTGGACACCAATTTCATGATCAAGGAACACACTGCAATGAAAACAAAGATCCTGGTACCAGCTCTCTCTGCTAAATAAAGTGAAACCATTCTTTCAGAAAGTGACTTCAGAACTGCTGTTCCTGGCCTTTTGTAGGATCTAGATGGTGGGCAGTGCCATTCTTCATGGTCTCCCAGACCTCACACTGGTTCCTTGTAAATACAACACATCTCATCCACGGGCCGTGGAAATATGACCACATCAACCCCATCCTGTTGGAACTTCACTGGCTCCTATCGCTGGCGTTGCTTGCACCATCTTCAAACCAGCTTCATCGTTTACAAAGTCATCACTACCACCAACCCCCTTATCTGGCTGATATGGTGCTCTCTGCACAATCACAGCCAAGGCACCATTAGAACATAGACAAGGAAGTGCAATACGAAAAACCAATGTAACAAGCCTACTACATCTATGCACTTAGGATATGGAACAACATTTATGTATCCATCAGGACCACCACATTCCTGCTCCATTTCAGGAAAGAACTGAAGACGCACCTCACTAAAGAACACTATTCTATGATGCAGAAACTGCCGACTGCTCCCAGAAAACAGTCACCTCGTCCAATCACTTTTTGACTGTATTTTTAGCATTGATATAGTATAGTGCTCTGCTGCCTCTTGGCAAGGTTCGCGTTACACAAATACCACATGCACACATAGATACAAGATAGACTTTAAGAAAGAGTAACACTAGGAAGCAGCTGTGAGGTACACTGCATGTAAGGTTGTAGCTGCTTAATAACGACCCTCTCCCATAACATGGCTTAGCAGGGCAGGTAGATTGAGTCATGCGGCCAGGTCTGCAGCATTTTCAAGAATTAAGTTACAATAGCCCTTTCCTTTGCTCGAGACTATGCCTGATTGAGAACAAAGGGAATCTGGTCCCCGAGCACAGTTGCAGATTGTGAGTACATGACAAGAAGCAGGTGAAAAAAAAAATAGCTGAAAAGTGAATTAGGTGAAATCGGCCTTACCTTTTATTCCCGCTTTGAAACGAAATGGAATTTAAAAAACTGAAAAATCTGCTGGCCAGGCGGACTTGAAAAATTGATTTATTTCTTGCCTGATCACAGAAAACCGCCTGTATTGGAGCTACACTTGCAACCCCCTTCTTTCATCAGTCTGATTGGAAACCCTGTCAACAAATCAGAATGAAGGCCATGCGTAGGTCCATTCTGATTAGTTTCTGATGGCCAATCATAGCAGCCCTTATGCAATGACTTGGGTATGGGCTGCTAATTTTAAAGTGCTGCTAATTTTACGGTGATGAATAGACCCCTTCAATGAGTACAGTCTGCAGTTTGTCTACTTTTTTAGTCTATTGTAAGCTGAACCAGATGCCTTGAAAATCACCTTAATGAGGTGAAATGCTAGTATTCGAAAGCTCTTTTTAATAGTACTCAAATATAGACTGGGCATCATTTTGAGTTCTGCCCTAATCTTTCCCCTGGTAAATTCTGACCAACTCTCTTGAGAGAAATTCTGCTCATTCCAAGCTTTCTGATATTGGTATGTATAGTTTGCTGCAATATGGCATAGCAGCCTCAGTGTCGGCGCATTAGGGCGTGCATTAAACATTTCAGATATTGCTCGCTAGAAAAATAGCGCCTTGAAGTTCTGCAGTTGTAACCAATTCAAACTACTTACGAGCCCCAGCAGCAAACAGACACGAAAGCAAATTATGCTTCTTGGAGTCTTGTTGACCTGTGAATATGATGAAAAGCAGTTACAATATCTTCAATAGTTTTTTTTTTTTAACTAGGTGATCAAATTGAAGCATTGTATATAATCCTATCAAATGAGCGCCTATTCTGCAGGTAAAGGTTGTTTTTTTTATTTATTTTTATTTTACAGTTCAGTGCTATTATATCTTAAAGTTATCAAATCCTCGTAACGAATACAGATTTGTAGGAATGCCTTCAATCGATGGACAGTTCGGTGGGGCAGCGACTATGCAAGTGTGTTCCCCCTGCACCAAAACTCTTAGACACTTGTGCTGAGCTGTCAACGTTAAACAGAAAGTGAGGAGGCTACGCCTGGGGGCGCGTGGATGGACGCGGAGGACTCTGACACCACACTGAAGAAGCCATCAATGTACGCGGGGCTTGCAGCCAACAAGTCCTGTTCTGGCAGAATGGGGCAGTCCTTCGAGGGCTACAAACGCAGTGAGGTCCGGCTTCATGTTTTGCAGCAGGACTGAATTCCAGCTCCGACTTTTTGATGTATCCTGCAAGGCATTTCACCACTCTAGGCATTTACCCTCGCATTAACAGCTGTTTGGTCACATTCGGCTCACATTCGGCTCACATTGCAGCCTTGTGGAGAACAATGTCAATATGGCGTCTTAAAGGATACCTTGTCATGTGGCACTTCTTTTTCTGTGCCTGTGGCCACAATACCTCGTTGTACCTGTCAACACCCCTCTGTCAGCAATGTAGCTGAAAAAATGACATCACGCAAAGTGCCCTGGGGCTCGTGACTGTCAGCGTGATAGGCAGGATTACAGCAGATGTGAGGGAAAATATCAAACACTTGGCAACTGTGTTCACATCATGCCCCATTAGCAAAAATAGAGTCAAAATGGAAATGTAATTGAAAGGTTAGGTCAAACGGGGACATCACACTGTGTGCAAGTAGCCTGAAAATTCATCTCTGTGGAAGACAACATTACACAAAGGATTAAGATGTAAAAGAGGCACGCTGATGGACTGAAAAACACAGATGTGTGACTCTTTAAATGTTACAAAATATCATAAATGAGACATGGTGCCTGATTTAGAGTAGAGTGGTGATGGAGAATCCTCCAATACGAGGGTGAAGGTCTAAATGCAGAGAAGAATCCACCCGTAGATTCTCCTCCATAATTGGAATAGCATTATGGAGAATATCAGATAAGAAATTAGAGGGTAACAAATGGTGCTATCTGTTATGTCATATATGACTTACAGAACCCTGTGACCTGTAGGGGTGTAAGTGTAGGTTCCTGTAAAATGAGTGTTCTCCGAAGTCGGTCCTGGAGGGCCGAATCCATCCCAGATTTTTAGCATATCCCCATTTAGATAAATGTAATTATCTTAAAAATCTGGCATGGATCCGGTCCTGCAGGAATGACTTTTGAGAACCCTGCTGTAGATGGTCAGAAACACAATTTTAAGTCTGGACCCTGAGCAAGAAGTGTGCTCTTGTTTCTTCCCGTTATTAACTCAGCAGCAATTTCCAACCAATAACTTCATTTTCCAACTTCCCATTGAAATAAACAGGCAACAAAGCCATCGTGTAACCAGATTGGCCAATGAGAGTCCAGGTATGAAGTCCCTCTCGATTGTCCCCTTTCTTTGATATTCAGTAGCCAAAAATAAGAACCTGGGATCGATCTTTCTGTTTTTTATTGTGGATGTTTTGTTAGGTTTTATTTGAACTTTTTGCTCTTAACAATCGTGTTTCCATTGTCTGTGTGTGTATGTGCGTATGTGTGTGTGCGTGTGTGCATATATATAGATATATAACGTAATTGTCCTACTTTTATTTTGATGAAAGGAATCGAGTATATGTATGTATTGAAAAACGGCGCCCGTCGACACTGACGAAGGCTTATGCTGAAACGCGTCTGTTTGTTTTGAATTTTATGCGCGCAATAAATCCTAACGTGGATTAAAACACACACATATATATATTCCCTTGCTCCACGTTACTGCCAAATGTATCTGCACTCTTGCACGGGTGCTCGGTCCCTGCAGTGGCAAACCTCTACATCTCCCGCTCCACTTCGAAAAGTACGGACCAGCACTCACGTTGGTTTTAATCCACGTTAGGATTTATTGCACGCATAAAATTCAAAACAAACAGACGCGTTTCAGCATAAGCCTTCGTCAGTGTCGACGGGTGCCGTTTTTCAATACATACATATACTCGATTCCTTTCATCAAAATCAAAGTAGGACAATTACGTTAATGTCATTCAAAGCCCCATCTTAAAATGTGCAATTTCCGCAAGAAGTGGTATAAGATAGTTCATTAATTCATCATGTATCTTGTTATTGTATTACACCACTGCATATTGTCAAAAGTTGATAATCACATTTGGCAGTTCATTATACATTATGGGTCGGTCTCAGACCTGTCTACCGATATTATAATAATACCGGTCTCTCGTGGTTTTTTAACTCAAAATGACACTTCAAGTTAATGTTTATTCCTGTTATCCCGCCCTGTATGGGCATATAGTATTTCAAAGTAAAAGACCCCCTAAGCAATTATATCCTTATGTGATAGCCACTATTGTTCCCGCTTCTAATACCTTATTCTACATTGTCCAACTTTGCTACTTCAGAACTCAATCCACTTCCAATGCTATTTTTACAAATGTATCATTAATTCTTCTCCACCATTAAGAACCCCTGGTGACTTAGTTTGGAGATCCATAATGTATCTCGACTCCAACCGACGCAATTTCTTTTCTCTGTCACCTCCTCTGATATCCCTAGGTACACAATCTAAACAGAAGAATCGTAGGAGTGCCCTGTTGCTACTATGATGGCTTGCAAAATGACGTGCAACTGGATAGTTGACGTCCTTATTTGTTATCGCCCTTTGATGCTCTAAGACTCGGGTTTTGACAGAATGTATGGTACTCCCCACGTAATATAGGTCATATGGGCATACCAGACAATAGACTACATAAGTCGTGGCACAGGTCATGAACTTCAATATCCTTCTTTCTTCTGGGAGACCTCTAATCTGATATGTGATCACTCTTCTACTATTGGCACAGGCCGTACATTTCCCACATGGGAAAGAGCCATGAAGGCTCTGTATGCTGGTACTTGGACTCATCTCCAGTAGATGGCTCTCCACTACATGATCTCTTATAGATCGCGATCGTCTGAATGACACTTTCGGATAGAGTGGAAGTTCTTTCCCTACCATACTGTCCGATTGTAGAATCCTCCAGTTTCTGCGCAGAATTGCTCTAATCTTATCTGCTGCATTAGAGTAGCTCGTGATCATTCTAAAGTTTCCCGTATCATTCTCTGTTCTAGATCTATCCACTTCCTGCAATAATGACACTCTCTCCTTGTCCTTGACTTTTTTCTGTGCTGTTTCCAGTGTGTGTTGTGAGTAACCCCTCATTCTAAAGCGTTTTTGGCTTGCCTCCACTGCCTGTTCATAATCGCTCTGTTGTGAGCTGTTCCTTTTAATACGCAGTAACTCCCCATAAGGAATGCTTCTTATGAGATTATTCGGATGATTACTCCGTCCATGTAAGACAGAGTTACCCACTGTACTTTTTCTATACAGGGCTGTCTGAATGGCATTAGAACTCACAAAAACACGTAAGTCAAGGAAATTCACCTGGGTAGTACTTATCTCCCCTGTGAATTTGAGATTTAGGTGGTTGTTGTTGAGGCTGGAGATATATTGATTCGCTGATTCTGGCGACCGTCTCCAAATAATGAAGAGGTCATCAATATACCTCCGCCAACAAACAACCTTATCCACCCATTCCTCCATAACATCAGCCCAGGCCACCCGCTTCTCCCACCAGCCCACAAACAAGTTTGCGTAGCTGGGGGCGAAGCAGGTGCCCATCGCCGTCCCCTGTATCTGTCTGTATCTTTGTCCCTGGAAAATAAAGATGTTATTACTCAGACAGAAAGCAATAAACTCCAATATCATATTGTTATGTTCCAGGTATCTCAGGGACCGGCTTTTGAAAAAATGTTCCACTGCTACTAGTCCTTCAGTATGTCTAATACTTGTATATAGATTGGAGACATCGAGTGTGACCATTGTGAAATCTGCTTCCCATTCTATCCCTTGAACCTGTCTAAAAAAATCTTTAGTGTCTCGAGTATACGAGGACAATTGTGACACAAAAGGAGATAAGAAATAATCCACAAACTTAGACATATTCTCCGTCAAGCCTCCTATAGATGACACAATTGGTCTCCCTGGTGGTCTAGCAGCATCTTTGTGGATTTTAGGCAAATGGTAAAATGTAGGGATTCTTGGGTGTTTGTTTTGCAGAAAAAGAAACTCCTCCTTGGATAAAATTCCCTTCCTGTGCCATTTTTCAATCAATTCAGCATACATCTGAATGCTCAATAAGTAGTCTTGCTCTGTAGTTAAAGCATAGTTCTCTCTGTCATTTAACTATCTTAGAGTCTCCTTGCAATAATTTTCTTTTGTCTGCAATACAACGTTTCCTCCTTAATCCAAGGGCTTTATAACGACTGAGGCATCTTGTTTCAAGCTTAATAGTGCTTGTCTTTGAGTGAACATGAGATTCCATTCCTTTTTCCCAGTTCTCTTACATTCTTTAGTTCTCAATGTTAGGAGATCTTTATTTACACTTTCCGAAAACACATCAATAGCATCTGGCGGCATTTGGGGACAGAATCTCGAGGATGGTTTAAACGGGCTCTGAGCACCCACTTGCATTATTCCAAGCTCTTGGACTCTCTCGATATTATCCCTTTCGGGTCCTTGTTGCGAGCTTCCTTCAGCTCCCAATTCCTCAAGGATAGCCAAGGTATCCAAATCCTGTATGTTCATTAAATCAGGCTCCTGTGGCATGAGTTCTCTAACATTTTGAAATTGACCAGGATTCCTCATTTTGAAGAATTTGTATAATTTTATTTTTCTAATGAATTTAAATAAATCGATACGAGTCTGTGTATACTCATAATCGTTCGTCGGACAAAATGTTAGGCCCAATTAGAGGACTGACTCCCATTTTGATGATAGGAATCAAGTATATGTATGTTTTCAAAAACGGCGCCCGTCGACACTGACGAAGGCTTATGCTGAAATGCGTCTGTTTGTTCTGAATTTTATGCGCGCAATAAATCCTAACGTGGATTAAAACCAACGTGAGTGCTGGTCCGTACTTTTCGAAGTGGAGCGGGGGATATATATATATATATATATATGTATGTATGTATGTATGTATGTGTATATATATATATATATATATATATATATATATATATATATATGTATATATGGCATTGAAAGTATTTTAGGAGAGTGGGGGGCCAGTTGTTGATTAGTTACTGCTGCCGTACCCACCATGTGAAGTTTCTGATAACAACACATTTCTCTTCATGCATATTTAGGGAATTCTAGGGGTGCTAAAGTGATCAGGGATCCGCATGGCACTCTCCAGTTAGAGCCAAGTGGTCGTGGTTATGTATCCACCCCTGGCACGTAGAAATAGGGGCATCTCTGTTAGAGCTGCTCAATCCTATGTTTAGGTCACGCTTCAGTGTGGGTGACTATTTCCACTGAAGGGCAATCAACTGCAGGAAGCCAGTGAACTCAGACTCTGATGGCTGGACCTACTAAACACTCTCAGAGGACCTGTGTAGGAAAGTAGGATCTACTTTCATGGTTACCCCCACTTTTTAGGTCTCGCAGGCCTGCGTTGCAGCGCGAATGCGCTGCTCGCTCTGCGAGGCTTTTGTAATCGAGGAGATTTCAGAAGTGGGCTTGAAGCCCCGCCCATCATTCTCATTGGCTGGCGTCATAGTTTATGTTAAACGGTGGCCTCCGATTGAAAATGAGGCTTTTTTGTTACCGCCCTGTCTCCTTTTTAGACGACCCACACGGACTGGATTGTTTGCTTGCGGCGTTACACTGTCCTCGATATGTAGGCGGTAAGCACTATTTTGTTTCATTCGCACACTGCTCAGCAGCGGCGCTGGTTTTCACATCGGTGGCCAGACACGCATCATACCAAAGATACCCACTACATAAACTTCTGAATAACCTTGATATTGTAACATTTTCGTCAGTGATGAGGAGTGTTTTATTTTTAAAGTGAGCAGGCGAAGCCAAGCCTTTCTCATTTCCAAATTATCTTTCTCTATCCCTCGTAGAGAAATTGGTCTGTTCCAGTAAGCCGGGCAGCCATCTTGGACGGACTGAACAGAGTCTGGGGCAGCAGCGGGGATTGCATCTATCCCAGGAGGAGGAGCGGGCAGCAGCGGCAGTAGCAGCAGCAGGCAGTGTGTGCTCCAGCTCACCATGGCCGCCACCGACATAGACAGGTTCTCGGCGCGTACTGCAGCACGCGGGACCGTTCGCATTCGCCGGTGCCGCCCCTCCCTGCAGGCTGCAGATCATGTGGATATGTCACTCATGAGCCCTGCTGTTTTGTAGATGGCTGGAAGGTGGAGGACACAATTGCAATATTTTGTGGCTTAATACTGTGTGTGCGTGACTGTGCCGAGGGTCTACTAATTCAGGGCTTTGCTTCTTCAGAAGAAAGGAATGTTACATTAAATAAATAAGTACCTCTTGTTTATCTTACGCTGCCTGGGAGAGGGGCACTTACATACACCACATTACCTGAGCTCTCCTCTACGCGTTGTGCTAGGTACATTGCGGTTATAAGAGGGTCACACACGCAGAGGCTTCAAGGTTCTGTAGAATTGCAATGCGAAGAGGAAGAGGTTGACAGAAAGTTGGAGTTTTGACCGGCTGCTTTGTTTTACCTTCTGAGACACAGTGAATGCTGCTGAGACTTTTCCTTGATTTGACACTGAGATCCATTGAGCGAAGGTGTTTCTAAATGGTGCATTTCGTTTGCATGTCAGGGTTGCAGTTTGATGCGATTACCTTGATAGCTTGATGGTTGTATTCTGATGATGTAGTAGTTTGCATTTTTGCTCAAAATTCAGTGTTTTTTTCAGTAGAGTTTGTGTAATTCAGGACGGGCTCCCCTAATACTAGGCTGTAGCGAGGGTGCCAACATCTGGGGCCCCTCCCCCATCTCCAAACTCTCTTCTGCAGAACAGCTGTTTCCAGTACTCTTTGGAGTGGGGGTAGGAGGTTGGGAGGACTGGGTGAAAATAAGAATCTGCTATACATACGTTTTACAATGACCTCGCCGCGGTCCCCGCGCAGCCCCCTCGTCCGATGACAGCAGCATCCTGTGCAGTGGAAGAGCAGACTGGGAGGGTGTTGGGGAGCCCAGGGAGGTGCTGATGAGTATCCAGGGCTCGGTAGGGGGTGGGTGAGTCGGTGGCTCTGCTGCTGGCACCAGCACCGGGTGATTCAGACGATGTACTCGCTTTGATCTGCAGTTGTCGCTTGGAAGCAGACATGCTTTTTATTGTACAGCAAATAAAAATTGTGCAGGACTGTGGTGACACTTGAATATTCAGCTGTTTGCAAGATGGAAGGTAGTGTCGTCCAATAAACTTTTAGAAATGGTACAACGATCTGTTTTTGGAAGAAAATGTCTCCAACTTGGTTTGGATTTGTGCATGCCTGTGTGCACTGTGGTATAGCCCTGGGCACTGCAGTGAGCTGAACTCTACTTATTTGAACTTTCCTGTATCCACTGCAGTATTTAGTCACCCACTGGCTTGTGTTTGTCTTGACGTCCTGCTGTTGTTTCGACACTCGGTGTGTGACCATTAACAGCGTTTACAATCTACTAACTGCGAACTAGGTGCTCCTCTCTCGCTGTCGTGTTACTGTTTACTGTGTGAATGTGCACTCAGTCTAAAAGCGAGCCAGCCGCTCGACCACATCACTCTGTCTAAGTTATTACTTCTTTACTTTGTTCCTTAACCTTTCAAATCCACACTCCTCTTACAAGTGTGGAATTGTATCAGCATTTTCTACATATTTTGCTGCGCCCGCATGCTTTATTAGACAAGCATTTTCAATGCAATAGGTCTCGCATTTACGCAAGTTTCAGCTATAGGCATTGTAAATGACAATGCCTTTTATTTATGTTTTAAAAACGAAAACAAAAATAAAAGGCACTGTCATTTGCAATGTTTATAGCTCAAACTTGCGTAAATGCGAGACCTATTGCATTGCAAATGCTTGTTGCCTGGTGTTATGCTGTTTCTGACTAGTCTGACTGGGATCCTGCTAAACAGGACCCCAGTCTCTGTGCTTTCTCCCCTAAATTGGTTATGTAAGTACTTAGGTACATACCAGATTAGATACTGATGTATCCTTATAATTCCCTAGTTTATGGTACTGAGGTACCCAGGGCATAGGTACACCAGGGGTCCCCCATGGGCTGAAGCATGTATTATGCCACCCATGGGAGACCACTCAAACTGTAATTACAGGCCTGCCATTGCAGCCTGTGTAAGCTGGTGCTAGCACCACTTACGACAGATATAGGTTCCCTATATCTAAGTTCACTACACTTAAAACCTATAAGTCACCCCTATGGTAGGCCTTTCAGTCCTGAAGGCAGGGTGTTCGGTTCTAAGTGTGAGGGTGCCCCTGCATGAGCAGGGCACTCCATTACCTACAGAGTCCATTCTCCCGGGTTATAAGTGAGTCAGCCATATAACATATAGAGAGGTCATGCGTCATTACGTGATGACCATCTCTAAACTGGCTGTAACGAACCCTGTCATGTTTGGTATGAAACATGTTGGAATCATACCCCCACACCATGAACGGTGTGGGAGGTATGATTCCATGCACTGTAAAGCTCCTCTGGTAGGTCCTTGGTGCGCCCAGTACCAGTCTTCTAGACCCGGACAGCAAAATATGGCTGCTGCTGACCAGAGACACAATTCTGCCCTCCTGCTGCTGAGCCAAGCTCGAGCAGGGGAAGGCAGGACAATAGGTATCCTGTCACAGGGAGGTGTGACCACCTTCCAGACAGGAATTAGTGAATTAGGAAAGGGCGGTGACGCTTGCCGGCACCACTCAGTCTGCTTGAAGGGCCCATTTGGTGCCCTCCTTGCATACTCCAGTTCAAACCAGCTCAGGGAGCCATTGGCTCCTGATCTGGCGTGAAACTGAACAAAGGGCATGGGCGTATCCTCCCCACTGTCCATCCCCTCCCCTGGGAGGGAACCCTGAATCGTCCCAACCCTTTCCTTAGGGTACTTAAGGGCTTACCTGTGGGTGGGTCCCTAGATTCGTTGTGGGCCAAGATTCATATCAAGACACGACTTCATCTTCGACCGTTTGGGCACTCTGGACTTCGCTCTGGGCACTGCAACTGGTAAGACTCCTGCTGCTCCTGTTCTCGTTACCCTGCTCGTCTGCTGCAAAGTCCATGCCTGTGCTCCATACAGGAACCTTCCAAGGCCTGTGGACATCCAAGACACCTGAAGGAATCTCCCTTGAAGTGAAGGAGTCAATTCCCTGCATCTGCAGGTACCACAATGAAGCTGACCAGTCTGCTGATCCTGGGCTCCCACGGACTCCGAAAGGCTCAGCAACACGGGGTGGTTTTTCAACTCCCTCGAGGCCTGCACTGTCTTCTCATCGAGTTTGAGGCCAGTATCCCTCGTCGGAACCGCTGGAACCAAACCCCTGTGCACTGGGTTGACTTGTCGTTGCAAAGGCTTGTTGGCTCTCTTCCTCAGAGATCTTCGGACTCCAAGTAGCGCCCACCTCAAGCATCTCCTTTGACCAAGATCTTCATCCTCACCACATCTCTTGCACCGTGGGCCTGCATCTTTGGTGAGCTGCTTGAGGTCCTCTTGCGACTCCAGTGCCTCCGGCCTGTGGGTCCTCTTTAGGGCCTTCTTTGATTCCAGTGGGCTCCCCTGATTGCTCGGGCCTGCTATAACTCCCCTGCTTGTGGCGAGTCACTTGGACCTTGCTGGTCCCGATACTGGATCTTTTTTGCCTTCCACATTGTTTGCAGTTGCCAAGGCTTGTTGGTGCTCCCGACAGACACCGACCCTTCAACTCTCGACATTCGATGTGGGACAGCTTGTGAATGACTCCTGGTCTTCTTCAGCATCGCCTGGTCTACACAGCTGCAGCTCCAAGGTCGCTGTCAACTCTCCTGCAACACCCGACATCAGTGGGCATTCTTCTTCCGTGCCTCCTGGTCACTCCTGAGTGGCACGGACTCTATCCCCTCTGCTTGCAGGTACCTCTCAACTTGAATCCACCTTTGGGTTCCACCGGACACACTTTCAACTTCTCCAGCAGCGGCATCTTACTGAAGTCCTCCATTGGGTTCAACGCGGTTTCCGACGCCACCTCATACCTATGCACCCGACTTCCCTGGTATAGGTATCCCGGTTCCTAGGGTACCCACAGGTGGGGTGGCTCTCCAACCTTCTGTCTTCCACGGAGTTTCTTCAGGGTCCACTGGGAAGTGTCCTTCTTCTTTAAAATTGCAACCGCGACTTACCTATTGACTTGAAATGAGCACACGGTCATGTTCCCACTCTGCACACAGCCTCCTTGGGGTTCCTGGGGACTTACCTCGGGTGGTTCCTTGGGTCCCCAGCACTTCTACGTTTTCTGGGTATAGTCTTGACTTAAGTCGTGGTTCGCATACCACTATTTTAGTATATGGTTTGGTCTCCCCCTCGCGACCACTGTGTATTTGTGCTACTTACCTGTCTTTATTGCAAAGTATGATGAGCATTGTGCATATCTCCGGGTAGGAGATATTTGTATGTGTTAGTGAGTGTCTTATAATAAATACCTATTTTTATAAATATACTGTGTGGTTCTTTTTCACTTAATCTATACCAATAAGATTATCTTCTGGTAAAAACAAGCTGCTTTACACTCCTTCTGGACTAAGCCTGAAGGCTGCTTTCCACAGCTACCACTTAGAGAGCTTTCTAAGGTTGTCTAAGACCACTAAAATCACCATAAGGGTTGTCTGGATTAGTGCAGGGTGCCCACTTACATAAGTGTGCACCATATACTGAGCCAGCCTCCTACAACCTGTGATTCTGACTAGGTTGTGAGTGCACTTCACTTTCTCCCATCATGTTACATACTCACTTGTTAAGGTAGCGGTGCACTCACACCCATAGGGCCTCATTTACAAACAAATGACACAGCATGGTGCCGCAAGCCATTTTGCTGTGCCGAGCTGGGTTAGTTTAAAAGCACAGCGATGTGTCGTATTAACAAAAATACGACACATCTGTGTACTTTCCCTGTGCTGGCGCACAATTGGCTGCCATGCGCAAGGGTGCCTGCATTGCTGGCATGATTGTCTTTGTGCAGGAAGGGACACAATCATTGATGGCATTTTCCTCTTTCTATGCGTATTGCAGAATGCAGCACATATAGAAAGGGACAAAAACGAGGAGAAATAAAAGATTTCTCCTAGTTGCGCCAGTCCTACGCCTCTGCTGTGGAGGCGTAGGATTCTGACGCATTCCCAGCTTTACAAAACTTTGAAATTTTGTGAATGTGTCAGGTTCCATGGATGTTGCATGAGAACACCAACAGCAACACCCACTGAACGCTCCTTTCATGCAGAGTAATGCATGAAAGGGGCCCATATTTACAAGGGCATGAAAAGTCATGCAGGGTGACTTTACATTGCCTTGTAAATATGGCCAGGCACACGGGTCCAGGGAGGACCTGGCCTGGCAGTTTGGGTTGGACTGTTCCCAAAGGTAACAGGGTCAAGGCTGATTTGCATATGGCTGAGTCCAAACTGGAATGGCGTAGCAAGCAAAATAACAATGGATTAAACCCAGATCTGTGACTGGGGGTGAATGTTTGACAATGTTCAACATTTCATCTATCATCTTTTTGTGTTGCATAGTACACAAACATAGACACAGGCAAAGATCCTGTGTGGTAAAAAGTGTACTGTGCAGGACCCTACAAGAAGGGGATCATTATGGAACAAGAGGAGCAGACTTTTTTGCCATAGAGGGAAACTTCGCAATGAAGTTCCTGCAACCTTCGAGTCATTAAGAATACAAAAAAGTGATGAATAGAAAGCTTGAATTAATCTCAACAACTGGTAATGAATCGGGACCACATCCCGATACATTGTTATTTTGCACACCAGGCCACCTCACTTTAGACCCAGCAATATGCAAATCAATCTTGGCACAGCTCGAATAGGAACAGTCTTGCCTGACTGCCAGACAAGGTCCTCCCTGAATCACAACACAAGCAACCCAAGACCAGTTTCGCCCTGATTGGGGCTCATCAGTCAGGTGCAGCTTGATTCCAGTGGCACAATGACCACGGGACCAACATCCTGGCAAACTCAACACACTTAGGGCCTGATTACGAGTTTGGCGGATGGGTTACTCTATCACAAACGTGAAGGATATCCCGTCCGCCGTATTACGAGTCCATTGGAGGGTGTCGCACTGAAGTATACAAAAAGTGATGACTTATGCTATGTGCTAGATAGCCTTAGAATGTAGCGAGGTCATTATAGAACAGAGAACAGAATGTGAAAGGGGCTGAGGTGTTATATTCCATATAGGTACCCCAATATAGGCCCGGGTAACATCCCAACCTTTCACCTATATTCGTCCCTACATTACATACATAACGGGCTGCTAGGACTGACCCTTTACCTAGTTACGGTACAGCTTACAGAACGTGGGGTTTTCCCTGAACAATAGCCTCATACATTATGCATGATGATACTTGGATTCTTGGAAACTCAGCAGGACTACCATCTCCTGCATAATAACTATGTACAAGGTTTATTCCCGGCGTCATCCTAAGTCCGACAAAGGCACAGCAAGGTAGACCCCTGGGGATACCTTTGGGTATATAAACATCACATCTTGCTGAGATAGTCAAAGGAGATCAGGACTTCCCTGCCGACACACTGACGCGAGACGCTGAGGTTCCTGCATGCAGATACTCCAGCTCGCAGTGGTCTGACATCCCTTGCGGGGTGTCCAACTCGAGACCAAGATGGGGTCCCACAGTCTCTCACTTCAGGTAATGGGGTTGACTTTATCCAAGAGGGATTCTTGGCTTAACACCTACATACATGCTAGGTACACTTAGGTACATCTAGTTAGGGTAGCATCGTAGGAGTACGCATTTTATTGTCATGTATTTTATATACTCGCCTGCATTCATGGTTATAGCAAAATGGTAGAAATCTACCATCCTTTTACTTTCTTAGTGCTTCTAATCATTTATATCTGTTTCTGTCTAGTGGTTGTTTCAGCACACCTATTTTACACTAGAATAACGACTGTTCAATAAATGCTTATTGAAAAACGTCCATACCGTTTATTCTGTGTATCTCTCTGAGACTAAGTGAGCACGAGTGACTGAGCAAAAAGTAGTACACTGTTTCCACGGTCGTGAGGGATCAGGGTTGTCATGTTTGATAGTTGCCATGAACTATTCTCTCCTTGGTAAGAGGAGTTTCTAGTGGCACTGTGAGCTAGCTGGTACACAGGCCAACATACCCTGTGGGGGTGTCTAGAATCAGTCTGACACCAATTCTACAGTATATGTTGTCTAAACGCGCAGATATTATATAGGTTTATAAGAACTACACGACATGGCGCCCAACGTGGGGCTGGGTACTTATTTAACGGTCAAATCTGAGTAGTCCAGTCGTGCTATTCTCAGAGACCCCTACTCATATTTCCCCAGAGACGTCTGGAGTGGGAGGGAACAAAATCCGCCGCAGCTAAGTAGGCAAAATCCTATGTATTGGCTGTTGGTTAATCAAGCTTGAAAGACACATTGTTCCTATTGTGCATAACACCTTATCTCAGTTCCCTTGAAAGACTCATCTTACTAAAAACAATGACTGAGCAGCAGGATGACACTGTGCGTGACCTAAATCTCTCAGCCGAAAAAGAAGATGCAGATGCAATACAGATTTCAGAAAATGTTAGAAATGCCATCACCCTAAAACTAGCAGCATATGGTGTAACAGCTAGGGGTGGGCCAGTAACCTTCTGTTATGTTTCGTATAGGTACCCTAATATAGGCCCGGGTAACATCATACCCTTTCACCTACATCACCTCCCCTACATTACACACTAACGAGCCTTTTAAGGATTGAACGCCTTTTATGGACTGAACCTTTTACCTAGTTCTAGGCCTGGGTGCAGAAGGAGGGTTTTTCCCGAACAATAGTGTTCTATGACTTCATCTTTAGACTGACACTGCATGAATAAAATATTCATGAGGCTACTTGGAAACCAGGCAGGGGCTATACACCACCTTCCTAATATCTACGCACAAGGTTCATCCCATACGTCATCCTCATACTCAACAATGGCTAACACAAGAACAAGGGACAAAGGGACTCTATATACTTTTCTGTATAAATACAGCACCTCTTGCTATCAGTAGTTAGAGGGCACCGAGACTTCCAGGCCGACACACTGACCAGAGACGCTGAGGCTCCTGCATGCAGACGCTCCAGCTGACAGTGGTCTGAACATCCCTTGCAGGGTGTCCAACTCGAGACCAAGAAGGGCTCCTACATTCACACTTCAGGTAATGGGGTTCGACTAAATCCTAGAGGGATTCTTGGCTGCACACCTACTCACATGCTAGGTACACTAGGTACATCTAGATAGGCATTGTAGGAGTACGCACTCTCTTTTATCAATGCATTTTATATTCATGTATTTATTCATGCTTATTGCAAGATGATAGAACTGTACTTTCCTTTTATATTCATAGTACTGCTAGTCATATATCTCTGCTACTGTCTAATGGTTGTTTCAGCTCATATACTTTACACGAGAATAACAACTGTTCAATAAATCCTTATTGAAACGCCCAGACTGTTTATTCTGTGTACCTCTGAGATAAACTAAATAAGCACGAGTGACTGAGCGAAAAGTAGTACATTGTTTCCACGATCTTGAGGGATCAGGGTTGTCATGTTCTGAGGTTGCCAGAAACTAATCTCTCCCCGATAAGAGGAGACACTAGTGGCACTGTGAGCTAGCTAATGCAAAAAGGCTAACATTTCTCGGTGGGGGTGTACAGAATCAGTCTGCCACCAAGTCCACAGTTTATGTTATCCAAACGCGCAGGTCCTGCATGGGTACTATAGGAACTACACGACACTTCGTGATTGAGGCACATGAATCATATAGAACAGAGGTATTCTATTCATGGGTTAGATTCCCACAGGCAGATGCACAAACAAAAACATTTCATTACTACATAGAAGATGACATACCGAACGAATATTGTCCGTATGAGGACATTGAAGTTCCGCTCACCTACCAGGAGCATATAAACTGGTTTAAAGGCGCCCTCCCCATACAAGAAATAAAGCAAGACTCGGTCTGCTCGGAAGAGACGGAGCAACATGGCCAGTAATAGCGGCCTATACACCACATCCTGACATTGACATAATGCCAGTAGGAGACTTACGTACACTTCATAAAGAACTAATGAGACTTTAGAGAAACATGACACAGTTCATGATGAGAACACTCACACTCCAGCCAACCACAGCTATACCAACAGGTCCGATTCAAACATCGACAACCAAAATTACACCACAAACATTACACGCAGTGATGGGTAAAATGCCGACTAAACGTGAACAAATGCCATTCTGGATAGCTCAAAAAATAACACAGCTAGAGGCAGTATTTCCACACACTGGTCCACAAGAAAAGCATAGAATGCTAACAATTTGCTTGCCAATGGGGATAGCTCCCCCGATAGAGGATTGTGCCACTTGGGGTACAGTCTTCGCTGCCATATATACCAGGACTCATGGTATCCCTTCACTAGCAGTAATACCAGATGTATTAAGACAAATACAAAATGAGTATGGAGAAGAACCTGCTCTGAACTTAGGCATGAAGTTACTAGGTAACTGTGCCCAGGTATCAGCTATAATATTAGCAAACATTAAAGGGGACGCAGCAACAGTGGCAATACGCCAACGCCTGAGGGATTTCACTCCTTTACAACAGGAGACAGAATAACCAAAAAATTATTGAAACCGCTTATGCAGAATTAGGTAGAGATAGTTTGGGAGCTAGACCAGTAAATCCTCAACTAATGGGAGGTCCAGAAAAAGAACACACCAAGCAAATACCAGCTTCTTCAAAGAAGAAATGAGATAATAACAAACAACAAAAGAATAGATCTCAATCCAGAGGTAGGTCTCCTCAGCAGGAGCCCTCCGAAAGGAGGTAATACCTTAGGAATAGAGATAACATTAAAAAACCTGACAGGTATCAGGACACTGATACACGTTCCTCTCGTTTCTTTCAGGGTTCACCAAAAAACTCAGAGAGGGAAGGACGGTCAGAGCACAGACAAGAAGAGCGTACAAAGTCCAGAGACAAGCAACGTACTTCATACTACGCATCCAAAAAGGAACAAAAGCCTAAACCAAAACCTCAATTCAAAAAGAAGAAAGTAGCAGGTCTTAAGATCAGACATGCCCAGAATTCTGAGGACTCAACTACTGAACGGGGAATGGGCTCTGACGGTGCTAGACAGTGCAGCAGAAGTAACAATAGCTCGCCAGAACCTGATGGAATTTCTGGTGACAGCGGTGCTGAATAAACATATCATGGTGGAAATACCTGATACTAGGGTAAGCGTCTCACATAGGTTACATGAAATAATACTCCAAATGGAAGGGGACAAGCCCAGAAAAATTAAAGGTCTCTTTTGGGAGAACCTGACTTTTGGCTATGACATTCTTTTAGCTGAAAGAGATTGGCCGCCTGCTATTGTTATGGATTGCCCAAAGGGAGAAATGGTCATTTTTCCAGCCTTTTCCGACCTCGTTCCCACACACTTAAAACACCCCTTACCCCTGCACTATATCGCAACCATGTTGGGTGGGATGAAGAGTCAGCTCACCATGTGATACAACTAAAATCTACTCCAACTCCACAGAGACAGTATCCAATAAAACAGGAAGCGAAAAAACAGGTCAGGGAGATCTTAGATCAACTTGAATACCAGGGTATGATTGAAATTTGCACCTCTTCAATGAATAATCTTTTGTTTCCCGTTATGAAACCCGATAATTCATATCGTCTAGTTTTAGATTACAGACATCTGAACTCATGCACAAAAACATTTGCAGTACAGAACGCACACAGTGCCGCATTAATGAATAACATTGTGCGGAAAAAATACAAAACAACACTAGATATCTCGAATGGATTCTTCTGCCAAAATATAGCACCTGAGAGCAGATATTTGACAGCATTCTCAGAGCTGTGGTCTCAACGTCAATTTTGTTGACTCCCCCAGGGGTATAAGAACAGCCCGGGGTTGTTTTCCACCAGGGTAACTGAGTTACTTCAGAATCTGGATGAGGAGGTATTGTCCTATGTAGATGATATTTATCTGACGGATGATGACCTGGAGGAACACTTGACAAGGGTGAGCACCATTATTTTGTGATTCGCCTCAGACGGCTACAAATGTAACTTTAAAAAATCGAAAATAGCCCACCTTAATGTCCTATTTTTGGGATTGTTGTATTCCTCTTAGGGTGTCCATAAACGGGCTTTCCAGTATCATGTCCATATATAGGCACAATTCGCCCTGCCCTTATATAGGCTTAAATCCCAGCCCTTATTTAGGCATTAAACTGTGCACTCCAAATACAGGCATGGTCTCTGACATCCGTCCACCCTAACGTCACAACGAGTTCATGAAGAACAGACCCTTAGGCTGCGGGAGTTTCCCTAGCCCAGGACTATTGATTTCTTCAAGGACTCATATATTATGCATGAACCATTATTCCTTAGGGGGTTCATTCATGACGTCTTCCGCTGTCCGACTCACATCAATGCTAACATTGTGAGGTACTTCTCAGGTATAAATATACCTTCCCTAGCCCCTGTAAATCAGAGGAGACCTCGACTTCAGAGGAGCCCGTTTCCCGGCCTGACCCACTGAGAAGACGCTGTCATCCCTGCATGCAGAGAGTCCAGCTTCCAGTGATCTGACTTCCCTTGCGGGGTGTTGGAGTTCGAGTCTGGCAAAGAGATTCCTACCTCTCTCATTCTTCAGGTATGGAGCTGACAAGAACCTAGAGGGACTCTTGGAATACTAGGCATACTAGACTTAACATACTCTTAGTATACCATAGTAAGGAATACTTCACCTACTTCATCCCTCTCCCTACACCTAGGTTAGGTTAGGTACATTGGGGTAGAACTAGATTAGAAACGCATCGTATGAGTACTCGCATTTTTAGTCTGTGTTATTTATGTAACGGCATATGTACTAAAAGATAATGCTATCGCAGTATTATTTATTTATACTGCTTACACTGTACATTATTTATCTCGCATACTGTCTTGTGATCATAACAGCACATTTTACTTACACCAGAAACAAGACTGTTCAATAAATCTTTTATTGAAACGCCCGTCTGTTCTTTCTGTGTAACTTTTAGGAAAACTAAGCATGCACAATTGAGCTGAGTGAAATAGTTATCTATTGTTTCCACGACTCTGGGACACGTTCTTATTCTAAAGGGAAACACAGTGGTCATGTTTTGCGGCTGCCAGAAACTACTCCCTTCTTGTTGTCAAGGAGTTTCTAGTGGCCTCTGAGCTAGCTGGCACAAGTAATTAAGTTTAATATACTCGATAGGGACATACTGACCTTAGTCCTATGTCAAACCTATAGGATATATTATTCCAATGCGCAGAGCCTATTAGGGAAATAGGAGCTACACTACATGGCGCCCAACGGTTTGGTAAGGTGGTAATTCAACGTTAGATACTGAGTAACTCAGCTGTGCTTTTTCTCTCAGAGACCCCTACCCATATACTCCAAAAGACGTCTGGAGTGGGCAGGGTTAAGTATCCACCAAGGCTACATAGGGAAGCACCCTATATATTAGCTGTTTGGTTTGCTCAACGTTGAAGGATACAGTGTTCCAAAATATTGTGCACCTTATCTTTGTTTCCTTGAAACTTGTTCTACATTTTTCATATAACAAATGCCTGACACCGACAACGGTGAAGATGCGGCTGATCCAGCCCAAGCAGCAGTTTTTAAGAAGAGCCATCACTCTAAAACTTATAAAACATGGCCTACCACCAAGAGGAGGTAGAGGTAGAGCAGTTTTCGTGATAGAGGCACATGAATCCTTTCAGACAGAGGTATTCTATTCATGGGTAATATTTCCTGAATCCAATTCAGTAACACACATGTTTCACTTCTACAAAGAAGATGATCCACCAGAGGAATACATTCCTTTCGAGGATATACAAATTCCATTAACATACCAAGAGCATCAACTCTGGTTTAAAGGCGCCCTAAAACATCACAAAAACATTACCAGGCTCGGTCCACTAGGTAGACCAGGAGCAACATGGCCGATTCTAGCCGGCTACACACCTCATCCTGACATTGAAGAGATGTCACACGAGGAATTACTTACTCAACTCACAGAGTTAATAAAAATCTACAGACAATTGGTCCAATATGTCATGCGGACTTTTACAGTCCAACAACAATTAACAATTCCAAATCCAACTCCCCAACAGGGGAATACACTAAAAATTACACCACAGACTCTATACGCAGTCATGGGTAAAATGCCAAAAAACGTGAGCAAATTCCATTCTGGATAGCTCAAAAATTACTCAAATCGAAGCAGTATTTCCAAATACTAGCCCGTATGAGAAACACAGAATACTGACAATCAGTTTACCAATGGGGATCACACCACAACTGGAAGACTGCACCACTTGGGGCTCAGTCTTTGCTGCCATCTATACTAAAACACATGGCATTCCGTCAATTGCGGTAATACCTGATGTCCTGAAACAAATTCAAAACGAATACGGGGCAGAGCCTGCTCTAAATTTAGGTATGAAATTACTGAAAAATTTCGACCAGGTCTCAACAATAATATTATCTAATATTAAAGGGGAGGCAGCAGCAGTGGCGATCCGACAAAAATTAAGGGAATTTGATGTTACAGAACATCAAACTGAGCTACCCAGAATAATTGACCAATCTTATGCAGAATTAGGCAGAGATAGTTTGGGTGGAAGACCAGTGAAGCCGAAACTATCTGAAAGTCCTGAGAAGGACTCAATTAAACAAACTCCTACACCTTCGAAAAAGAAGTGGGAGACTAATAAACAAAATTCAAATGAGAAACGTTCTCAATCCCGAGGTAGGTCTCCTCAAAAGGAGCCCTCTGAAAGGAGGTATAACCTCAGGAATAGGGATAATTTGAGAAAACCTGACAGGTATCAAGATACTGATACACGTTCCTCTCGTCCCTTTCAGATCTCATCACAGACTTCGGAAAGAAGAGGACGATCGGAACATAGAGAAGAACGCGTGAAATCGAAAGACGACAAACACGCTCCAAAAACCAAAGTAAAACCTCAATTCTCCAAAAAGAAAGTAGCAGGTCTAAAGATCAGACATGCCGTGAATACTGAGAACATAACTCAAGAACGGAGAATGGGCTCAGACAATGCTGGACAGTGCAGCAGAAGTCACAATAGCTCGCCAGAACCTGAAGGAACTTCTGGAGATAGTGGACTTGAATGAGTACATTAAAGTAGAAACTGTAGACACCAGGGTTAGTACTCCACAAAAGTTATATGAAATAACACTCCGGATGGAGGGAGACAAACCTAGACAGGTGAAAGCACTTTTTGGGAAAGACTATCAAAGGGCTATGACATACTTCTAGCGGAAAAGGACTGGCCACCACAATTTGTCAGGGAGTGCCCACACAGCGAGGACATTATTATGCCTGCCTTCTCCAACCATATTCCAATTCACCTAAAATATACATATGCCAGGAAATGGGCAGTGGCCCAGGCCCCAGCATTATATAAAAATCATGTAGGATGGGATGAGGATTCACCTCACCATAAAATACATCTGAAACATGAACCTACTGCACAAAGGCAGTACCCAATAAAGCAAGAAGCTAAAAAACAGGTCAGGGAGATCTTAGATCAACTTGAATATCAAGGGGTGATTGAAACATGCACCTCCTCAATGAACAATCCTTTGTTTCCTGTCTCCAAACCAGACAATACATATCGTCTAGTTTTGGATTACAGACACCTAAAGACTTGTTCTAAAACTTTTGCAGTGCAAAATGCACATAGCACAGCATTAATGAATAACATTGTGCGTAAAAAATATAAAACAACATTAGACATCTCAAATGGTTTCTTTTGTCAAAACATAGCACCTGAAAGCAGGTACTTAACAGCATTCTCCATAATGGGGACCCAGCGTCACTTTTGTCGACTCCCACAAGGGTTCAAGAACAGCCCAGGTTTATTCTCAGCGAGGGTAACGGAGTTACTACAAATTTATGACAATGAGGCATTGTCCTATGTCGATGACATATATCTGACAGACGATGACCTGGAAAAACACTTGAACAGGGTGAGCACCATTATACTGGGTTTCGCCTCTGAGGGCTACAAGTTCAACTTTAAAAAGTCCAGAATTGCCCATCTCAATGTCCTATTTCTAGGATATGAGCTTTCAAGTGAAGGCAAGAGCTTGGCAGCTAACTTTCTAGAGAAATGTGCGCTGCTCCAACCTCCAAAAACGCTAAAATACTTACAATCCATCCTGGGTTTCCTAAATTTTGGAAGAACATACATTCTAAATTATGCAGAAAGGGTTAAACCTCTCTACGCATTAATCAAACCTGATTTTTCGATCAGAAACTGGACACAGGAACACACAGAAATCTTGCGTTCACTCCAGGCTAACATGTTAGCAACAAATCACTTACAAACATGCGTAAGTCAACGCAATTTGGTGATCCGAATAATTTTGGGTCAATGTGGATTCACCTACTTAACATTCAATGAGGGTGAGAAAATACCAATTGCATACAAATCTCATTTGTACACACAAGCGGAAATGCGCTTCAGTTCAACTGAAAAAATTCTAACAGCAGTTCAAACCGCTGTAGCAAAAGAAAGAGCCTTAGCCCAAGGAAACGCATTATTGTCGTAACCCCAGTACCGGCTTTAGAAGCGGTCACAAAAGCAAGCATTCCAAATGCTAAAGCATTACATCCGAGATGGATACAATGGGTTAATTCTCTTGCTGCAACAGATGTTGAATATGTTTTTGATCCAGATTTAAAAACACAAGCATTCCTGCAATATGAACAAGAATGTCCTCTGCCTACTGAAATTCTGCCTCTCGATCAGTACGAATTCATAATTTACACTGACGTATCCGCACAACCCGCAATAGGGAGTAAGCAAGCTTACAGTGCAGCGTGTGCAATCGTTAAAGGTTGCATGCGAGATGGCATCTTCAGACCTATGGTCACAAAAACTCGAGTCTCTAGGAAATTGTACAGGTCAGCGAGCTGAACTACAAGCATTCAAACTGGCACTTGAAAGTACAGATTGAGAATTCCCCACACTAATAGTGTGCGATTCCTTTTACTGTGTTCAGTCGTATAATGAATATATACAAAACTGGCTTGACAATGGTTTCAAAGATGCAAAAGGAGGCACAATAAAGCACAAAATGCTTTGGGAACAAGTAGTTCAGTTGAAAAACGAACTACCAAAGGCTCACGTGATTCACACACTGAGTCATCAACGTGATGGCGTTCACGTTGCAGGGAATTCATTGGCTGATGAAGCCGCAAAGGGGGCTGTGCAGACCGCTTCCGTAGCTGCGATCACTCGTTCAAAAACAAAAATAGACGGTGAGATAATGTTGGCTGTCAATACTTCAAGCAAAGACAGCAGTGCAGCGTTACTAAAAAAGTTTCCACTCAAGTACTCTTATGTAATTGATGCAAACAACGTTCCTTTTGCTCGAATCCCTGGAGTGGGGGATAGGGTAATTCCAAACATGGAACGTAGAGCAGCCTTGATTTATGAAACACATTTGGGGGAGGGTCAGTCACATCAAGGGATCTCTAAAACAATTTTGACGTTAAAAGAGATGTACTGGTGGCCTGGGATGAATACGGAAATTCACATTCTCATCAACAACTGCTTAGACTGTAAGTTACAGCGAGAGAGCCACCAGACACCATGCTGCGAATGCGGCAACCCAGTACAGACACCATTGTTAGACAGCATTAGACTATCTACGTGCCTGCGTCCTACTGGACAAAGGCATTCCCACAAATACTGAATCTAGGTTCCTATGGATATGGCCTCAGCGCTCGGCTGACGCTCGAACTGTTATAAAAGATTTGCGAGTCTTTATCGGCACATATGCAATAGGCACGCTACATTCTGACCAGGGTCCTGTGTTTAGCTCTCGGGCTTACAAAGAAGCCATGGCCAGTCTGGGCGTTGCATTGCGGTACTCCTCTCCATTCCATCCTGAGGGAAATTCGGTTGTGGAAAGGAAAAACCGGGACATAAAGCAGTCTATAACAGCTAGGGTATTAGGTTCGGGTGATGGGTGGGTCAAACACCTTAATGGGGTCCAACGCTCATTGAACAATCTGCCAAGAAGTTCTCTAGGGGGGGTCACTCCATATGAGGTCCTATTTGGGACAAGAATGTGGGTACCAGACCTTGAACACGTAGGCACAGTGGTGGAAAATAAACCATTTGATATCAAAGATCGTTTGGCTGTTTTACAGGAACTGAACAAGTTAAGAACGAAACAAAGCAACATATTCCTACAGCCAACCACCACTGGGGAAAAATCGGCGGTCCCAGCAAGGCCTGTCTGGATTCCAAAAGTTGGGGATCTAGTCAGAGAAAAGATTGCGGACAAGAAGGAATTTGGCCCTTCTTACAGACAACCAGTACCTGTCCTAGCCGTTTAAGGAACAAGAACAGTACTTCTGCCGCCCCTTGCTGGAAGAAAGGAGAAAAGATTTGTGTCCATCGACCTCATCAAACCACAGTATGTGGCCGATACTAAATAGTAGGCCTCGTGGACTCCGACCTAGTAGCAGACACACTCCTCTCGCTACTATCCAAGAGGTTCAGACTGAAAGACTGATAACTATCGAGAATTCAGCTGTAACAGATGGAGGACTAAGCAATAACGCTATGGAACTCATCCCTCTTGAACACCAAGTAACAGTTCGTCCAAATACAGCTGTCTACACCAACGTAGCAAGTGATGAACTGGTTCCAGTGATTTCTACAAATCCTGATGCGATTCCAACATTTGATAGAACTGCTTCTGGCTATTTCATTGACTTTGATACGTTCTCAGAAGATCCCAGTGAACCTGAAACGACGCCAGCTTCATTCAAATTAAAGCAGCAAGTACAAGACTTTCTTCAATTTCTGAAAAAGACTTATTTGGTTTCTCCATGGATTGAACTCTGGATTACATCTGGACTTTTTGTTTTCCTGCTCTGGCTAGCTTTGGTAACAACTGCAAGCGTGCTTATAAGTGGCAGATATATCCATGTGAATATTGAAGGAAAAGACGTGAACGTACTTTTGAAACCTCATAAATCTTCTCATCGTGAAGCAAGAGACTTGTCATCAGTGAACATCACAGCTGTTCCTATACAGGATGGTATAGTGTGGGACAAAACAGATTTAGATATCTTCGGCCCGACGGAACAAGTGAACATTCCACATTTGTTTAAAATTTCACTAAGTGATCTAATTTCGTCCAGTACCTATTCTGATGATTGGGACTTTGAGACTATTAATGACATAATGTTTGACCTAGAAAAATCTGCTGCATTTTCTAAAAATGAATATTTAGAGGGTTCATCAGACTATGAACAACTGTATTGTTATAACCACTATGGTCATCATTATTTGCATAAATCTGCATATCCAAGGAATGTGTTTATGTTTAACCAATGGGAGCATTGTCCTACACCACCATACGGTAGTTCAAAAACATTTGCTAACAAGTTTCCATATTTTTAGGATACAACACATCTAATCCAGAAATGTTTTACTATAAAAATGTAAACAAGACAAGACTGAAAATTATGTTAACAAATACAAAACAGATTTACTCTGCATTTTTTAATGCCCAACTGTCTAGACGGGGTTTTGACTTATGGAAAGACACTATAGACACAAAAACTGTCTGGGGTACTAAAGATTGGCAAGTGCAGGGGATAGAAGCTTTATTTAGAGCCTGCATCATCCCTGAGCAAATAATGTTTTTGAATGAAACTGTCCAACAAACATCTTGTCTTGGACTAGCCAAGATTAAAGAAATGAACACACCTTCTGTACCAACACCTGCAAGTGATAATAATACACAGGCAGTGGTGACAGTTGACAATATATTACAACTCAACAGATCTAATCCTGATTGGAAAAAATGGTTGATCTGGCCCATAGACACGAATAACTGACAGGAAAGATTCCTGAATAAAACTCAGGGCTTTACTATTCATAGGCCAGACCCAAGATACGTCCAAAGACAACATCCGGGGGTAGTAACAACATACAGTGTAGGAAAATTATGCCTCGATTGGCTGCATAAATCTACACTACAGGATGTGAAACAACACTTAACCTTACTTAAAGAGGACGCAGACCTTAGGGAATTCTTGCTTGGACCAAGAAAACCGCGTCAAAAACGTTTCATATATGCCGGCATTTATGCTGCCTATAATGAAGCATGGAAAGTGTCACAGATGGAGGCCGCAGAACGAATACGTGAACTTGATCGTATTAATTTAGAGAAAACCCTCTCTGTGGTCGACAATGGGTTAACAACTTTGTCCTCCAGAATATATTCATTGGATGGCATTGTATCCTCTGCTATCGACATACTAGAACAAGATTTGGCGATGTTACAGCAAGGCCAATCTCAATTACGTTCTATTGTGTTATTAAGCTGGACGCTGCAATCTTTGCGAGGGGGCTATGTGCCTTGGCGTTTTATTAACACGTCAGCACTGTTTGCAGAATAGAATCTAACTGATAAACAGATCGAATTGGCACAAAGAGGAGCAAAGTATACAGTGCTGAACATTGAAAAACTGGAAAAGTTACCATTCACAGTGGCAGAAAAACCAGCTACTGAATGGCTTATTCATGGCAAAATCACACTACCTGTGACTACTTTTCAGTTTCAGTATTGCCTCAGACAAATGCAAGCAGGCAAATATGAAAGGTTGGGTAAGGAATACATTAAGACATCTTGGGATTTACCGTATACATATAGATGTTGGAGTGGGGATCGTGAAGTGTTTTTGAGCGGTACACACTGTAAACGTGCACTGAGCGGTTCACATATATGTCAGGACATTTCCTTGCACGGGGCTTGTAATGGTTCTGTGGCAAATTTGTCTTGCCATCAGCAGGGTACACCAGCTGCTGTGATTAATCCAACGTTTGGACAACTTTCTAATGGGAGTTACCTCATGTTGAATGATCAGAGTTGCTGTGGCATGCTGCCAGGCATCCCATATCTAGTAACGGTCAACTCCAGGGTCACTTGCTGTATGCAAGTATTGTTTGCCCCAATAGACACAGTCAGGGAGTCGCCTCTATGGCCTTCGCTGAACGTCTCTTTTATAAGATTTGATACTTTGAGCAGAATGAAAGCCATGCTTTTACAGCAAACAGTGCCTTTGACCTCGGCCAAAGAAACCTATGATCTACAAGTAGCAAGGACTTCGGCTGAGATACAGACTTTAATACGTACAAACTGCCCTGTACATTTCGTAGAAATGATAGGACGTATCTTTAACATGTCTGATACAACAGGAATTGTACATGTATTTAAGAGCATCTGCTCCGGTCTGTTAGCACCTTTCCAGGCAATACTCGGAATCATCCCGAACTTTGCACATTCGGTGTTTGGTGGCATACCATTACTTCTAGCACTTGTTGCCGGAATTTTATTTCTCTTCCTGCTATTGCGCTATGGCCAGCCTATTCGCAGACATCACTCCGAGCGAAATGGAGAAAGCTCTCCTTGAACGAAAGTGTCGTGAGCGAATAGTACAGCTATTGGGCATGACTCGTCTACGGGACTTGAATACCACGTGGTTCCTGTCATTCAGACCAATCTGGCAAGATTGCATCTTACCTGTTCTACGATGCCTGCTATGCGGTGAAGAATGCGTGTTAGACACTTGTCTCACATTTCCATCAGCTACGCCAACGGATGTTGATACTCTGCTGGTCCCGATAACGGCCCATGCTCTGTGTTGTCCCCAGAGGCTACCAATCCTGATGTCAGCATTCATTGAGATCTTACAGACGCTTCCAGCTGCTGCTGAGGTACGAGAAAGATCAACAGGCACACAGGTAACAACGGACGCGAACATTGCTGCGGCAACATATGCTGAAAGCGGTGCTTCACATCTCTGTGCAATTAATCTATTACACGAGGTGTTCCAACTGACGCCAACTTCAGTGGATGATGTTTTGTCTACAGAAATAGATGATCTCATGTTTACACCAGACCCGTAAACTGACTCTGATTCGGCCCACAGTGTTCCAGAGATGCAGTAACAATTTGGCCTTCATTTTAAAAAAGAAAAGAACTTGGAACTATGCCAAAATTGAACTTTTTCCCATTTTTCGAACGAAAATGGCACTTCAATCTGCTTAAAGTAAAACTAGCCTTATAGTACAGACTTCACGGTACTTCCACGGACACTTAGTCATCTTGTGTGTCTAAACCAATTCATTAATTTTCATGACATGAAATGACTTTGATTTTTGAGAGACTTTTCGATCATTTTCTGTCACATGTAAATATTACTGCTTGTTTCATTCCCATTGCATTTATTTTCAAACTTTATGCCTGAAATGAAAAGCATTTGCTTCAGATGTACAGTACCTTTTGCATTTTTTACTATGTTTTTAATGCTTTTAAGAAATATTTTTTAAAATATGCGGTACTCCATTTAATGTTTAGCATTTTAAATGTTTAGCATTTTAGTATTATCGTACACACGTAAGTGGAGTGGGTGTTGTATTCCTCTTAGGGTGTCCATAAACGGGCTTTCCAGTATCATGTCCATATATAGGCACAATTCACCCTGCCCTTATATAGGCATAAAATCCCAGCCCTTATTTAGGCATTAAACCGTGCACTCCAAATACAGGCATGGTCTCTGACATCCGTCCACCCTAACGTCACAACGAGTTCATAAAGAACAGACCCTTAGGCTGCGGGAGTTTCCCTAGCCCAGGACTATTGATTTCTTCAAGGACTCATATATTATGCATGAACCATTATTCCTTAGGGGGTTCATTCATGACGTCTTCCGCTGTCCGACTCACGTCAATGCTAACATTGTGAGGTACTTCTCAGGTATAAATATACCTTCCCTAGCCCCTGTAAATCAGAAGAGACCTCGACTTCAGAGGAGCCCGTTTCCCGGCCTGACGCACTGAGAAGACGCTGTCATCCCTGCACGCAGAGAGTCCAGCTTCCAGTGATCTGACTTCCTTGTGGGGTGTTGGAGTTCGAGTCTGGCAAAGAGATTCCTACCTCTCTCATTCTTCAGGTATGGAGCTGACAAGAACCTAGAGGGACTCTTGGCATACTAGGCATACTAGGCTTAACATACTCTTAGTATACCATAGTAAGGAATACTTCACCTACTTCATACCTCTCCCTACACCTAGGTTAGGTTAGGTACATTGGGGTAGAACTAGATTAGAAACGCATCGTATGAGTACTCGCATTTTTAGTCTGTGTTATTTATGTAACAGCATATGTACTAAAAGATAATGCTATCGCAGTATTATTTATTTCTACTGCTTACACTGTACATTATTTATCTCGCATACTGTCTTGTGATCGTAACAGCACATTTTACTTACACCAGAAACAAGACTGTTCAATAAATCTTTTATTGAAACGCCCGTCTGTTCTTTCTGTGTAACTTTGAGGAAAACTAAGCATGCACGATTGAGCTGAGTGAAATAGTTATCTATTGTTTCCACGACTCTGGGACACGTTCTTATTCTAAAGGGAAACACAGTGGTCATGTTTTACGGCTGCCAGAAACTACTCCCTTCTTGTTGTCAAGGAGTTTCTAGTGGCCTCTGAGCTAGTTGGCACAAGTAATTAAGTTTAATATACTCGATAGGGACATACTGACTTTAGTCCTATGTCAAACCTATAGGATATATTATTCCAATGCGCAGAGCCTATTAGGGAAATAGGAGCTACACTACAGGATATGAGCTTTCAAGTGAAGGGAAAAGCCAAGCAGCTAATTTTTTAGAGAAATGTGCGCTGCTTCAACCTCCTAAATCATTGAAAAATTTACAATCCATACTGGGATACCTGAATTTTGGTAGAACTTACATTTTGGATTACGCATAAAGGGTTAAACCTTTCTACGACCTCATAAGACCTGATTTTTTGGTTAGGCAATGGACACCGGAACAACATTTTATGCAGTATTTGGAAAAATTATGGGGGTATTTGTAGATACAAAATTGATATGTTTGAAGTTTTTATTTTATTTTCTGTGGTTTAAATCTACTTCTCTTACAGGTAAAGGTCTCGGACACATAATTGAGTGTCGGTGAAAATTGTGCCTACAATTTTATTTGTTTCTTGGAAGGGGAATTATTAGATTAGTAACTGCAAAATTTTGGTGATCTGGGTATTGTAATTTAGCTTTAATGCAAAATATAACAGCTCCACCATTTTTTCTAACAAACCCTGGGGTAACACCCATAAAGTGGCAAAAATGGAAGAAAGTTTTCGAGAGATATGCAAGAGTGTGTGGCAGATCTCTTAGTGCAGAAAGAAAAACAGCTCTCCTACTACATTGTTTAGGTTCTGAAGAGCAATAGGTCTTTGACCATCTACCAGCTGTTTCAGATAGCGATGCTTTGGACTTAAATGAATATATAAAACATGCATAAGAACATTTTTCATTATTTACCAAAAGTAAACAAGATTTTGGAAAGGTACCATTTTGGGAAAAGAATTCAGAAAGAAGGGGAATCTGTAGAAAATTATGCAACCATTTCATGTAAATTTGCTGCTTTACTGGAGGAAAGAATTCGTGATCAGTTCATGTTGGGGTGCAATACTGAAAAGGTATGTGAAGAGCTCTGGCAGAAAGATGACCCCACATTGGATGAGGTTTTATTAGTAGCTAAAAACCACTCGATTAAATGTGTGGAAGTAATAAAAAGTGAAGGTGCCAAAGAGCAAAATATACAGTATAAGATGGCTTCAAGAAACAAGAGATGAGAAATGACCATAAGATCGACAAAAGGAATTAATTTGTCAGAAAGTGTTAGAGGTGCAATAGAATTGGGTACTTCGCTAATGATAAGACTTGTCCTGCCCTTCGTGTATGTGTTGCAAAGAGAAGGGTCATTTTGCAAATGTTTGTAGGACAAGAACACTGTGAAGTTAGGATGTGCAGAAAGATGCTCTCAAAGCAGAAAGTAAGATAACTTCAAGTTTAATGTTCAGGAACAGAAACTCCATCCACTCTGTACTGCTGCCAACCAACCAGTGCCTAACAGTTTACTAATACACATTCTATATTCCATTCTGAGGCAGGAGGACAGTGTAGATTTAAATGATAACAAGAACAGTTGACATAACAAGTACAGAATGCAAAGATACATTATTCACAAATATCACAAAAACCCAAGCAGAAACTCAGTGAGGTGGGTGTGAGTGATAGTGATGACAACGTTGACAGCGAGTGTGGGCAAATTGTGTTGCAGATTGCTAGTAATGGGAGACCCAACCCTGCTGAATTCATATTGTGTGAAGGTGAAAGAACAAAAGTTGTTTTTGACTCCTGGGATAAGATTATAATTGTCTCCAACACATTTTTTGAAGAAAGACTCAAGGAAAAAATAACAATGTTCAAACATTATATCATACCATATGCACATAGTGGAGAACCTATCATGCTGTGTGGTTATTTAATTGGTCTAATTAAGTATGAACAACGATTGGTATCTGGGAAGGTGTATGTTTCCTAAAAAGGTGATAGCATAATAAGCTGGTTTCACCAAAGAGATTTAGGTCTGATTTTAGAGCCTAATAGTGATCCTCCTAATCTATTGAAGGAAAATCACAAAGTGAGTGAACTAAGGGTGACGACGCAGCCAAACAACGTATTCTTAGAAGAGATGAGGATGGAAATTCCTCAGGTTTTCCAGGATAGTGTAGGATGTATGAAAGATTACTGTCACAAGATACGTTTGATTGCGGGAGCCAAACCTATCTGCAATAAGGTGAAAAGTGTGCTCATAGCCGGAACAAGAGATGCGGGCTGAACTAGAAAAATTGAGAACTGATGGGATAATTGAAGAGGTTGAGGGAACGGAGTGGTTGGCACCGATGGTTGCTGCTAGAAAATCTAATGGAAGTTTGAGATTGTGTGTGGATTAAAAACAACTGAACAAGAATGTAATCAGTATTCAGACAAAATATTGTGATATAGAAATATCGTCTGCAAGAATATTGTTGTCCAGAATATCAATTTTAAGGTAAGTAATATCGATTTTGAAAATATCGAAATCATTATTATTGTTTACAAAAATCTAGTTGTTAATAATACCGTTTTTTAATTATTGGTATGTACTTTAGTTTATATTTTAAATGTATATGTGATAAATGTTTTGTATAATCATTGTCTATGTTTTTTAATGCAGTTGTTACAGTTTTAGTAGTTGTTAAATTTAGTTTAATACATTTTTGTGATTTTTAGTACCGTAGCAGGTAGTGGGGTTTATAGGGGTACAGGGTGGGAAGTAATTCAATTATAATAAATTAATAATACATTTTAATTAATATTAATTATTTAATTGATCATTAATTATGTTAATTGTGCAATTATTATTTTTCACGTTAAATTTTAGGTACGGGTTGTGGGTTTTGTAGGGGTATAGGGTGGGTAGTAAATTGATAATAGTTAATTAATAAATATTTTTTATTTAATATTAATTATTTCATTGGTAAAAATGTTAATTGTGTAATTAACTGAGTAACGTATCCACCACTCAAATTACTTTAATATTTTCACTATACTAATTCATAACTCATCCTTTATGGGTTCCGGAGTAGTGTCCTACTCACCGAAAAAGCGCTTCGATACCTCATCAGGGGTAGTAAGTGCTATATAAATGCAATTACAATACAATATATATATACGTATATATGATATATATATATTTATTTACTACAGTTCTAAAATTTAAAATAATGTTTTAATTAAAATATAGATTGAAAATATTAGTTTAATAATATTTTTAATTATATATATGTAGCTAAGTATATATATACATATATTAATACAAATGTGTTTACATTTTTTGAATAAGTATAATAGTTATATTTATTTCAAAATGTATTAAATATATTTAATATGTACTATATTAGTTTTACTTTTTAATATATTTAATGTTTACTATTTATATTTATATATATTTAAAAAAACTATATTTTGTACAATGATATTTTTAAATCAATCTTTTTGTTATTTACATTATAAATATAGGATGATGATATTTATGTGACGATATTTTGGTATGGCGATATTTCCAGAGGTGAACCAATGTAATCATTGACAGATATCCCTTGCCCAATATTTCTAAAATGCTGATGTTTTTGGAAGGCCTAAAACTAATTAATATATACATTAAAATTGTTTACAACTATATTACTGAACACAATGTTAAAAACAACAATATTCTCAAAAACATTATTACTTACCAAACAAATGATATTCTTGATAATGATATTCTATACCAAGAATGCAATTAAAACAAGATTGGGTCATTTTGACTAAAGTGCTATACGTGCAGCATTAGTTGAAAATACTATCTTCAAAGAATATGTGAATTGTTTCATGGGAAGTAATTTTGAGACCACTGTTGTCTTCCCACAAGATTCTGAGGAGCATAAACTTGTAAACTGCAAAGTTTAAGAAAGAATAGCATGCATTGTAAAATCAGGAACAATACATTTTGCTATCAACAGATATAGGGCCTTATTACGATGTTGATTCCGACCACCTAATTACAATGTGACAGCACATGGTGTGGTCGCAAACTCCCATTTCTCTATGGCCGCAGCACAAGCTCCCATAGAGAAATGGGAGTTTGTGTAAATCCCTGCATCGTGTGGCAGGCACCTCACGGTGCAGGGATTTACAGGGGGGCTCCATAGGTGCCGCTCCAGGCCCCCAACCGGAGGCCGCGGAGGCAAGGGGGCCCTGCTAAGGGCCCCCAAGGAAAGCCTGACATGAAAAGCCTGTGGTAAACCGACATCGTAAACCCAACAGTTGAAACGCCATCCTTAAGGGATTATGTGCTGGGTCCAACTGGCCGACGGGTTCCTGAGCCCATCGGAAGCCAGCCGGAATGACCGGCCGGTTTGACATCTGACCACCTACATTGTTATTAGGCGGTTGGAAGTAAAACCTTGAATGTCGATTGGAAATTCCAACCGACATCCAAATATGAACTAACCCGGGAATATAGGTGGATCAATCCATAATACAAACAATCCATTATTAGGTACAACTAAGAAATGTTAAATATATTCTAAATGTATTAGGATTACTGATATCTTTTCAAAATGTATACCATGATAATCCAAATTTGAGACTCTATAAACACAAGTTATACAATATGAAGGTTATAGGCCTCACTTTCTCTCTTCTCTAAATATTAAAGTCCTTTTTAGAGTCTGTAAGACAGGGTATTGTGTTAAAAAAGTGGCTGGTGTTCTGCCCATTCTATTACAAGTTCAGTATAAACAATGGCATTGTAAATATGACAGACGGGACCTCCTCCATGTTTTGCCAAGTCCGCAAAACTAACAACAAAGTCAGAGGTTTTACTCAGTGCAGCTATACTATTCATGCTTGTGGGGATTGCAAGACTCTGCAGTGCAGTGCCGTGCTTGTTATAAATTCCCCTTCCACTGTAGACACAGTAGAGAGGCACTTAGGTCACTAGGGAAATCGATCAATGAGATATCTGATGGGCCTTTGGGTGCCAAAGGAGCCAGGGACTCCCCCCCCCCCATTCACCACAGCATAGATAATATTATTTCTGTTATGTTTATCAAATGAGGGAGGGGGCAAATGATAACCTACAGTTGACCCTGTCCCCAACTACAGCTGTATGGTATAATAGATTTTCTACTAAGTATATGGTGCAAGGGAAACAAATGGAACAGCTGGTAATTTATCTGGTTCTAACCTACAGTCTTTCTACCATGTTTGTGGCAGAAGACACAGACAAACACAGCTGACTGCTGGAAACTTTCATCTGTTCCAGCAATGACTGTAACTGGAACAGCTGACTACTGTCAGCTAGGGGCGTAGCTATCAACAGTGCAGCAGGCACAGTGGTCACCAAGCCATGGTCTGTAGGGCCCTCTGAAACCAAATTGTGGCTGTATGTTACTATCCATCCAGAGGATATGGGCCCCCATTTCCTTGCCTATACCAGGGTCTGTCGGCAGTCTAGATTCACACTCCTCCACCTTTAGATAAAGTTGAAGAGTATTATGTCTAGTACTGGAGGGGGGAGGGACAAGATAGCTGTTGGTTACCTTATGATTTCTGCCATAAATACCATATTGTGTCTATGATGGCTGTGGTATTAGGATTTTAAAAATTCTACTCCTCATTTAGAAGGCCTGCCCGCACACACAATGCTGTAAAAACATGCTGCATTGCCTGACATGAAATTGTCTTTTCCCACAGAGCTATAATAAAAGCAAGACACACTAACATGCAGGGGCCTGACGTCCCTGAATGTAAATGTAAATGTAAATCCAGTACTTGTATAGCGCACGAATCACCCCCGAAGGGGTATCTCGGCGCTGGGGGCCATTGGGAAGATTCGGTACAGGGTTCGGCCTGGAGACTCCTAAAATCATTTTTGTCAAACCGGAGTCAGCGGGTAATGTTGGGGGAATTTGTATCTAAACCTTTTTCACTACCATGTGGGGTCCCGCAAGGCTCCTCACTGAGTCCGACACTATTTAATATATATATGTCCTCTTTGGCGCCCCTTATTCAGTCATTTGGGTTTAGTCTAACCACTTATGCGGATGACACTCAAATTGTGGTGTCTCTTCTACCAGCTGAGTCAAAGAGTACGGCAGTTCGTTTTAAAGAGTGCATGTATGCCGTAGGGATCTGGATGGCCCAAAACTGCCTTAAGCTAAACTCCAGTAAGACGGAGGTGGTATGTTTTGGGAATGATCCTAATTTTTGGACTCTAGATTGATGGCCAGATTCCCTGGGCCCCCTTCCCGCACCTAACAGGAAGGCAATGTGTCTGGTTCATAAGGCACTGTATGGAGCCGGGCCGGCCTATTTAAAAGAGCGGCTGTACTGGTATACGCCAAAGAGACTACTGCGCTCATCTGATGCCAAACTGGTTTATGTGCCATTTGTAAAAAAGGCCAACTGGGGTGGAAAAAGCTTTGTAGCTAATGCAGCCAAAGCGTGGAATAAGCTTCCCCTATATCTTAGAGGTATATCGAGCCTTTTGGCCTTTCGAAAAGCTTTAAAAACCTGGCTGTTCACTGATTAGAATGACTCTGGTTCAATCCTCGGGTAAGATTTCACATAGCGCCAGGACACCTACGGGTAACAGTAGCGCTCTACAAATGTTATAATAATAATAATAAGCGAGCTATTGCCCAGAGTCGCATGGTGCTGGGCAGACCCCTGCCGCCGGAGCCAGGGATCGAACCGTGATCCCCAGCGTCCAGCGTCAGTCGCCCTGGCCGCCCTGGCCGCGGCGCCACACCTCTCCCCTGAAGGACTGTTATAGAGGAATATACCACACCGCACTTTACAGGCCTAGCGTGCAGTAATCTAAAAGATATTCTTGATTACCCTGGGGTCTTATCCTCCCCTGCTTCATTTTATGGAAGGCAAAATCGAAGTGGTACACAAATCTTGCTGCAGGATTGTGGTGGGCTTCTAAAGCCCCATTTGACCCACAAATATTCAATGGTTACTCGAAATGAACTCGGGTAAACTCATGGACAGGTGCAAGCCAGTTTTGAATAAGTGACCCAAGGATTCTTTTTTAGATGGTCCTTGTGAGTAAAGGCCATATTGTATGTTTGTACTGGTGCAAAAAGTAGATCCAAGACTTTTTGCTCCATATTGGTTGTTAACGTAACAGGGAATGGAGGAAAAAGGGTTTGTGCTCAAGTCTCTGAAGGGTAAATATTTTTGCATTAGTTCAGGCAATGGAGCAAATTAAATTAATTCAATTTTTGCTGTGTTTACATAAAAAGAAATCAAGTCATCGGGGCCGATTCCGATTCGGGCAGGAAATCTCTCCGACCGAGCCGGACCCGGAGAGATTTCCGACCGAATCGGACTCTAGCAGCCCGACCGAACGAGTACGATGCGTACGTATGCTATCGGACTCGATTCGGTCGGACTCCCATTGAAGTCAATGGGAGCCGGTCGTACAACGTGTACACGGGCTCCCATTGACTCAATGGGCACGACGCGAACAAGGGCGCCCCCTACAGCGGGTTCGCGTCGATGCGGGTCGCGCCGTACATGCACGTGTAGGGGGACCCATGGGTCCCCCCTGTGTGCGACTTGCGCGGCTACGCGTGCAGGGGGGTCCAACACGGACCCCCGAAGTCCGGCTCCGACTGCTCTTTGGAGCTGGATGGCGCGAGTCGGTCGGACTGTTCGAGGCACGCATCGTACTGGCTCGATCGGGAAACGTCTCCATTGCGCGGTGCGAGTCGTGTCCGTGCGTGTCGGTCGGAGCGGTTCGGACCCGCAAACGAGTCGGTCGGCGATTTCGCATACGCTCGCATCGTACTCGCTCGCCCGGACGCATGCACGAATCGGTCGGAAAAGAGGCGTCCGAATCGGATCCGGTAAAGCTGAATCCGATTCGGTGCCCTACCGGCCGAGATCGGAATCGGCCCCATTATGTTTCTCCACTTTTAGTTCAGAAATAAGTTTATTAAGAGAAATTAAGGCATAAGTACATAATACAGTAACATAATAAACAGTCACACAAATAAGAATAAAGGATTAAAAGGAATAGCTGGATATAAATATGGGTTATACATGGTTTGGAAAGAGGAAAGTTGGATTAAATGGTCAAAACGTTAATACAATGCATACAAAAAATAAAGTATCAATATTAAGCATAATCAAATAATTATAATCTCAATAAGATGAAAGGTATGGAGGTTGAGAAACTTCCCGTTGAAAAGGGTTCGAGAAAAGAACGCCTAGCATTAGCATCAAGGAACATTGTAACAGGTGACCATAAGGTCAAACGTTTCATAGCAATAGAAACAGGGTGCACATAAGTCAGTGTCTAACCTATGATTATGACAAACTGCAAACCACCATGCTTGAAAAGATAATTTAGTGAAATCTTTCCAATTTTTTGTAATCTGCTGAAAAGCAACTGCTAGTAATTAATCTAAAATCTTTATATTAGATGAGCAAGTATTCCAATCAGTACATAAACTTCCTAAAAATAGGTTAGCAATGGAAAAGGGGACTGTGAAACAAAAAATTGAGTTAATCTGAAACCAAATGTTTTTCCAAAAATTGTGAACAAAAGGACAAGTAAAAAGTAAGGGGCCGATTCCGATCTCGGCCGGTAGGGCTCCGAATCGGATTCGGATTTACTGGATCCGATTCGGAGCCCTGTTTCCCGACCGAATCGTACGCGGGTCCGGCCGAGCGAGTACGATGCAGGCACCCGCAAAAACTCCGACCGACTCGAACGCGGCTTCAACACGCTCCGACCGACTCGCATGGACACGACTCGCACCGCGCTATCGAGACGTTTCCCGGCCGGGTAAGTACGATGCGCGCCGCGAGCAGTCCGATCGACTCGCGCCGTCCGGCTCGAAAAAGCTGTCGGAGCCGGACTTTGGGGGTCCGCGTCGGACCCCCTGTACGCGTAGGCGCGCGAGTCGCACACAGGGTGGACCCATGGGTCCCCCTACCTGTGCGTGTACGGCGCGAGCTCGCTTCGCCGCGTACCTGCTGTAGGGGCGCCCTTGTCCGCCTCGCACCCATTGAGTCAATGGGAGCCCGCGTACGCGTTGTACGACAGGCTCCCATTGACTTCAATGGGAGTCCGACCGACTCGAGTCCGATGGCATGCGTGCGCATCGTACTCGATCGGTCGGACTGCCCGAGTCCGATTCGGTCGGAAATCTCTCCGGGTCCGGCTCGGTCGGAGAGATTTCCAGCCCGAATCGGAATCGGCCCCTAAGTGTTTTAAATCTGCATGTGTGGAGTTACAAGTCCAACAAGTGTCAGGGAGATAAATGTGCATTTTGTGTAAAACCACAGGACATAAAAGAAGTCTATTATAAATAAAAAAGAGTGTTTGTATGGTATTTGCCACTCTAGATGATTGTCTTTGACCCATATTCTATTCTATAGTAGGATAGACCAATCTACCTCTAAGGGGCCGATTACGTAGTCGGTTGGAAAGCCTTCGACCGACAGTCGGAATCTCCTAGACCGTCTCGGAACCCATCCACCCTACTCAGTCGGAAACAATTCCAACTGACCGATTACGATGCAGGGGAATCGTTCGGTCATTCCGAATCGGTTCCGACCGGCATTCGGAGAGTCCGAGTCAGTCTGAGCCAATTCGTACAGCTCTACAGACACGTTTCTGACCGACCGATTATGATGTTGGATTCCGACAGCCTTTCCGACTCAGTCTGTCTGACATGAAAAGGCTGTCAGAAGCTGACTTTGGGGGCCCTTAGCATTCCCCCCTTCATCCTGAGGCCTCCGGATGAGGGTCGTTGGGGTACCCAAGGGATCCCCCTCTAAAACCATGCACAGCGTGGCGGGCCACAGGGTGCAAGGTTTTCCACAGACACCCATTTTCCCCATAAGAGCCTGTGTTGTTGGTCGAACACAGGCTCCCATTGAAGTCAATGGGAGTCCTTCCGAACAGTGTTTGGAAGCATCATAATCCGTCAGTCGGAACCGAATCCGACAAGGAGTCGGGCAGTTTGGTTTCCGACCGACATCGTAATGAGGTTCCCAGGATAGTTCCACTTTAGTTTTTTCTCTAACATTATGAGATATAAGTAAATGAGAATACAGAATGTATGTTCAGGGATGAGTGGGAAGAAGAGTATGTAAACGGTCAACAGGAGAGGATACATGAGAGGTAGGAGAAAGAAATTGAGCATTTTCAGTGTAAAGAGCATGCTGTAGGAGTTTATATTTGGTCTGAAAGGAGGAAGGAAGGTAAAAAAGATGACTAGCTTGTATACCCAAATTAGATACTTAAGTCTCCAAGATTTCCAATAAAAGGGTTTGCCACGAATCAATACGAACTTATTATGCCAAATCGTGGATTTAAGAAAAGAGTCAGAATCCCTCGGAACAAACGGTAACCCAAACTCTTAAATTTTGCATGAATGTTTAAGAATAGGAGTAGATAAGATTTGTGGTTTGCGGGTAAAAGATAAGTATTCCTGAAAAGAGAAATGAGAAAGTTAAAAATGCTCTTGCTCGACCCATAATGGACAATCCAAAAAAGAATCGGAAAGCCACTAAGAGGAAGTGGGAAAGTCAGGAAAGTTTACCCCACCTTCTGATTTTGGATGTATTAACTTTAATAATGACATACGAGGCTTCTTATTATTCCACAAAAACAAAGATAATACAGAATTAATCCTTTTAAAAAAATTAAAAGAAATAGGTATTGGAATATTAAAAACTGTATAAAGTATGATGGGAGTTAACATCATCTTAATGGAGTCTAAATGGCCATACCAGGATAAATATAAAGGGTGCCATTTATTAGTTAATGTAGACATTTTCTGTATGTACTTGTCCATGCACAAAGAGAGTGTTGTTGTGATGGAAGGAGTAAAATATAAATAGTATTTTATGTGTTGAGAACTCCATATAAAATTTGAGGTGATAAAATCAATTTTAAAAGTAAACTTGGTCAAAGGTAATATTTCACATTTATCGCTGTTCAACTTGTATCTAGAAACTGAAGCATAAGAATTGACTTCTTGTAAAAACGTAGGTAGAGAGGAATGAGGTTGTGAAATGAATAATAACACATCATCAGCATAAGCTGCTTGTATAATTTGTTGGTTTTTAAAATAAAATCCATGTATGTCTTGATTTTGATGTATTTTAGACAAAAAAGGTTCTAAGGCTAAATTAAAAAGGAATGAGGAAAGAGGGCAACCCTGACGAACACCTCTACCCAAAATAAAATAAGGAGAGGTAAGGCCATTTACACAAATTGCTGTGAATAAAGAAAAGTAATCAAAGATATAATTTTTGGGCCAAAACCAAACCATTTAAGTGTTTGAAAGAGAAATGGCCAAAATACTCGGTCAAGGGCTTTTTTGCGTCTAGGGCAATTGCTGCAAGAGAATGAGGCTAGTGGAAAGTTTTTGATAAGATGTCCAAAAAAAAGCGAGTATTGTCAGAAATAAGATGACTTTTGACAAAGTCCGATTGTTCCTTGCCTAGTAATTTAGGGAGATATGGCTCCAAACGTAGGGCCAGGGCCTTAAAAAAAATCTTATAATCGATATTAACTAAAGATATAGGTCTATATAGGTCTATAATTGTTTGGATCTTTCCCTTCCTTAGGAATGAGGCAAATTAAGGCATCTAAAAAAGAACCAGAAGATTCACCCGAGCGTAAAAAAGAAGCTAAAAGATTATGTAATTTAGGGAGAAGTAACTGTGAGAAATGTATAAAAAACTCGACTGTAAAGCCATCCGGACCTGGAGCTTTGTATTTTTAGGTGCATGCAAAGCAGTATGAAGTTCATTTTGTGATATGTCGGATTCGAATAATGTGAAATCCAGTGGAATATCAGAGGATTTTTGGATATCAGAGAGATACTGAGAAATATGAATCTCTAAGGGAAAATCCTCTGGTGTATATAATGATTCATAAAAATGCAGGAATGCATCTAAGATTTCGGAGTCTTTGAACTTTAGTGTTTGTTGTGCATCCATAATTGATTCAATATTAAATTTGTTATGTTTAACCTTAAGATAATTTGCCAATAGATTGCCAGCTTTGTTTTAGCCACCATAAAACTTTGCACTAGATTTTAATAAATAAAGTGAGGCATTATCCGTTGATTCCTTATTAAACTGAAACTTAGAATTAATAATCTCACATAAACAATCTTTCGATTTAGAAGAATAATATGAATGCTCCAATTTTCTTATCTTTGCTAAAAGTTCTTTGGCTGCTTACGTGAAGTATTGCGTTTTTTGGAGACATATCCAATAATAAAATCACGAGCAGCTGCTTTAAACGCATCCCAAATAACAGAAAAGGGTAAGTTGTCTGTTTGATTAAAGGAAAAATATTCATTAAAAAAATGACAAAAAAGATGAGGTAAATTATAGGGTCTAAGAGGAATGAGTTATTAAAATGCCAACGTTTAGGCATATTGGGTTTCTGCACAATATCCAATTGAATGGAAATGGGAGCATGATCGGATATTAGAATGGAACCTATATCTGCAGTGCTTATGGATTGGGAGATATTGTGAGATATAAAGAAATCAGGGTGGGATCGCAAAGTCTCCAGGCTCAATAAGCTTACATTGTTGAATAGTTTGAACAAAAAGTGTATGTGCTTTGTGTGGTATGAAAGAGACCAACGAAATACGGTCTATAAAAGGGTCAATAACTTGATTACAATCACCTGCTAAGATGAAAGTATCCTAAATATATTGTGTAATTTTCTGAGTAAGATGAGACCAAAAAGAGGGGTCTCCAACAGTGGAAGCATAAATATTAAACAAAGAAATTGGAGCATCTCTAATCAACAATTTAGTAAATAACCATCTTCCATCATCATCTCAAACTTGAGAGAGCAATTTAACAGAAAGTGATTTGTGACAGAGTTATAACCCCATTTTGTTTGCCATCTCCTGGTGAGAAATGGACTTCACCTACCCATCACCTTCTCAACTTTAATGATTCATTTACCATAAGATGTGATTCCTGTAATAGAGCTATATCTACCTCAAGCTTTGACAAATGCGATAAAACACATTGGGGGATATTACCAAGGATTTGCGATAATTATCGCAAAGCGCGCTTAGCGCTGTTTTTTTTATTGCCGGCTATCGCTGGATTTCATCGCGGAGATAACGCGTTATTATCAACGCTTATCTCCAAGGCGATAAAAAATCCAGCGATAGCAACAAACCCAACAATAGCGCAAGAAATCCAGCGATAAATTCAACGCACTAATGAAAAGCTTGCTAATAGGCAGGTGAGGACTTAACCTTACAATCCACCTCCCATTGACTAGAATGGTTAAGTCAGGTTTTTAGCAGGTGTTAGATTCCAGCGATAATCGCGCTTAGCGCGAATTTTTTTATCGCTTCGCGGGCATTGCTAATAGGGGGAAGTTGTGTTTGCGACTGTTTTCAGTCCCTTTTAGTTGGGAACGCCTACTTTGCATGTCATTAGCGATATAAATCGCTGACATGCAAAGCGGCACCAAAACGGTCGCTTTCGCCATAAAGCTGTTGCTAACAGCTGTTAGCGACAGCTTGCTAATAGGGCGATAGAAATATCGCCGTTTTAGCGGCAAAAAGTGCCGCTAAAGCAGCGATAAGGCCCTTGCTAATATGCCCCATTGTCTCTTTATGGGAGAATTTAAACCTCTGACATTACAAGAGACAATTTTCATAGAAATCAAAATGTTACAGAAAAAAAGAGAGATCATGATCTAGACCAACCATATAAGAAGTAAGATACAAACCATGCAACAACCCAACCATTCAAATAAATAATAAAACATTGCACATAAAGTAAGAAAAATGAATATGAATAAATAGATAGAAAAGTATAAAAAGAAAAAGCTAAGGAGTGCAACAAGAGAAGGATATAGAAAAAGAGAGAGAAACAGAAAGAAGAGAAAACAAAAAGAGCAAAACATACCTAAAAATTCCAGAAAAATTCCAAAAAAAGACGGAGAGGATAAGTCCACATGGAACGAACAGATGACACGTCCAAGCCCTACAGAACGGAGGGTGAGGACGGACCACAGCACATAGGATAAGGAAAAAGTGCAGGCACAAACATAAACAATCCTGTAAAGGAAGAAAAAAGGCAGTTAGTATAAAAGAACTGCATGAATATATTCAGATATAACATAACAAACAATGCTAAAATAGCCATCAACACACTAAAGTTGAAAACAAATCTAACAAGACAAGAACTACTGTGAGAGTCCAGTGAAACTAAATGGACTGAGATGTAGATGCTCCAGAAGTTTCCATAGACATTGATTAAGCTCTTCAACCGGATCGGGTCATCATAAGTTGTGGTTTTATTCTTAAAAGTAACTTTAAATAGGCAAGGATGAAAAAGACAATAATGGGCTTCAAGAGAAAGAAGATGAGGTCTCATGTCAAGAAATTAATTGCGTCTATTTGCTGTGCTTTTGGCATAGTCTTGGGAAAAATATAAAATGTTACCCGACCAAGAGATACGTTGAATTGACTTAACCGCTGCAAGAACTTTAAGCAAGTCAGTGTACTCCAGAAAGTACAAGATAACTCCACTTGGTCTCCGTGAATTTGAAGCAACAGCAGGTTGATGACCTAATCTATGTGCATTCTGGATATTAAGAGCTGTTCCTTCTGGCAAATTCAGCAACCTAGGGAGGAAGGATTTGAAGAAATGTAGGGGCTCAGCACCCTCCGTGCCTTCAGGTAGCCCATAGATGCGAAGATTGTTTCTTCTGTTCCTGTTTTCAAGGTCTTCAACCTGTTTCTGAAGTAAGGAGACTTGAGATTGAAGTGCGTTGACCTTGACATCAGTAAGCCCAAGGGATGATACACTTTGCTCTACCACAGGATCTTTTTTCAACCGTTTTGTGGAGGCCTTCCTTGTAGCAAGAAGGACAGGAGCCGAGGGAGAAGAGCCTTTAGGAAAAGATGCTAATGAATTTTCCATTTTGGAAAATTCTGTGAAAATAGCAGAATTTTCAATGATAGAGTGCGTGGAGCATGATACAGGAGGACCCGCTTTTTTCAGTCTACCCATAGAAAATGAAGGCAGGCAAAAGTGGAAACCCAAAAGCTGCAGCAAAAAAAAAAAATAGGAAAACACTGCCAGATATGAAAGCCTCTGTAATGAACAACCAGCAGTAATTCAACATATAGTTATCTAGTTTTAGTAGTTGTGCAGAAAAAATATGTTGAAAAGCCAGGAAAAACCGCCAAGCCTGTAGGATATGCCAGTAGGAAATGCAATTAGGAAAAAAGAAGCAGCCAACTCTACAAATTAGAGATGAAGATAACAATGTTTGGCATGTGAATGGTTAAAACGGCTATGAGCGCCTCCTCAGAGGTGCTGCTTCGCTGTTAGGAGCTGGTTCATCTTAAAATGGCGGTGGCCGCCGCAATGAGGTGATATGCGTCTCCGATGCAAAGCAGTCTTCAGGTCAAGGTAGGCAGCTGCAGAGAAAAAAAGAGCTACCTCCAATAGCACCAAAACATCTGCAGACGAGGGCGCCTCACCAAAAGTGAAGAAAACAATGTTGTGCAGCCGTTGGTCAGCACCGCTCCGAGGAGAGTCACTCGGATGCTGCGATCTTCCGAGGGTGTCAAGCCCACACCCCATGTTTCTCCACTTTTAAAATGCAAAGAAACTAGTACTGAGACAATATCAGATCAAGTCACTTCTCAGAAAACTTATAGCAACATTATGATGTAAGGAAAAGTATTCATAAACATTAGATGTGCTTTATTCATTCATAAAGGTTTTATGATTGGCTTCCTCCATTTTTGCACTAGTTCACACATCGTGCTGACGTATGGACTGGAATAATCTCTGCCTGCTCAATTTCAGTTACTGAAGGCTGATTTTCTTGCTTGTTCTCCTGTAGGTGGGGGACAGGCACAACACCACAACTGTATTGAAGGAGGTTGTAACAGCTTATTTTAATGCAGTCATTCCTGACCCCACTGTGCAATGAAGGCTGGAAATTAACATTATGCTGCATGTTTTTTCAGGCAACAGCAGCTGTTGTTCCTTCACAGCCTGCCTCACCTGCAGCAGAAACAGGAAAGCATGAATTTGTAGTGAAGGTTGCCTTAATGCACAAGCCCTGCCATTTCACATGGTGCCCATCGTGTGTCACACAATTTTGACTCTGTTCACACCATTGCCCAACAGGGCTGCCTTTAGCACTGGTGGCACCCGGTGCGACAATGTTTGTCAATGACCTCCCTTTTCACGACTTCCATCACAACCACTCTCTAACAGTGCCCCTCAAGGCTCCATAACGACTCTGTCTCGGATGCATTTCATTTGTTTTATAGCATTACTGTTAGACTGCCATCCTTGGCATGGTTTCCCCAGACTTTTTGCCTTCAGACCTCCTGTTTTTACTGATCTTGTTTTGCTGGCTTTAGGAATCTGGGCACTTTACCACTGCTAACCAATGCTAAAGTGCATGTGCTATATACTTAAAATATTGTAACATTGGCTTATCCCAATTGGCATATTTAATGTACTTATAACTCCCTGGCAAAGTGCACTACATTTGCCCAGGGACTGTAAATTAAATGCTACTTGTGGGCCAGCAGCACTGATTGTGCCACCCACTTAATTAGCCCTGTAAACATGTCTCAGGCCTGCCACGGCAGAGCCTGGGTGTGCAGTTTTGAACTGCCATGTCGACCTGGAAAGTTAACCCACTTTCCAGGCCCAAACCTTCCTTTTTAGTACACATAGGTGACTCCAAGATATGCTCTGGACAGCCCATGGGCAGGGTGCAGTGTATTTAAAAACGAAGACGTACCTTTTAGGTTTTTATGTCCTGGTAGTGAAATACTCTTAAATTTATTTTCCACTGCTGCATGGCCTATCTCTCCCATAGGATAACATTGGGATTGCCTTATTACATTTTATAAGTGTAATTTCCAAGTGGGAAGAGATGGGACCCCCAAATTGTGTGTCCCTGGAATTGCAGTTTAAAAACACAACTTATGGTGAAGTTGGATTTCAAATTGCAATTCTGAAAATGGCACTTTTAGAAAGTTGGTATTTTCTTTCTGTAACCATTTGATGCCTTCTGCCTGTCTCCGAATACATGTCTGGGGTGGGTGACAGCTGGCTTTGTGCATTCCCTCTAGATAGCCACACACAAAGGAAGCTTAGGTGTGACAGATGAGCCATCAACATCCTGACATTGTCTGCTTTTGGTCTGAGCAGCAACGTGCAGGCGGGGAAGGGGCTTATCAGATATCAGCTTCGCCCATAACAAAAGCCGGAGTTAAGGGGCCAATAGGCCTGTTTTTGTTGTAGTATCCTGGCTGGTAGCTATTGAGATCCTCACACCCAGATGCAATGGAGGGGAAACAAAGGCTCACATCTTATCGCTTCACAGGTACTTAAGAGAGAAATACTTTTGACTTTATTCAGTTCCTGTATATTAGAGATATGCATACACTGTAAGAATGTTAGATGTGTTGTTCGCCCCAGTATTTACATAAATAATTTAAATACCACTACTTTATTTTATTTCTTTTATAGTGCTTTAGCACTACCCATCCCAATGCAGGGTGCCAGAGCACTTTACATTATATGTACAGTTTATACATTGACAATAAATCATATGTGTGTACATCAATATAAAGGATGTGTTACATAAGACAATTAGGGTTACAAGGTGTAGGAGCCACATGTCCTTCATGACTCAGTGTGCTATATTAGAAGGATTACAATTTATGAACTGCAAGTAACAAAAGGATCTCTGTAATCCACTTACCCATTTACATAAAATAAAAATCTGTCATCTGCGTGTTATATAATGTGCTTTGCAGGAAACATATTAACCCTCTATGCTACTTCGATTCAAAACTAGGACTGGGCAAAACACAGATCTCTGTAGCAAATACGTTATCCTCCAGAGTTATTTTACCATTATTATCATTCCCTGGGGTTTATCTGGCACATGAAGATCTCTGCAGCAGGTGCGTTAACCCATAAGATATTTTAAAATACATTCATTGCAACCAATTAAGCAGAACAGGTTTACTTTCATGTTTCTCCTTGTGCCAATTTCTTTGTGTCAGGATTAAAAAAAAAAAAATTGTATAAGTTGAGGACCAGATTTTGCGTCAGGGTTGTGCCAATATCTTGGCACAACCCCGTTGCAAAATCTAATTTGTTAAATATTGTAATGCACTCAAATGTACCCATGATAGACCTGCTGAACATATGTGAGGTCTTAAGATCAGATGTCACTTCCTGTGATGCAACATGCCTTGTTCAATGTCTATGTTAAACCTTTGGCCAGACTGATAAGATCATTTGGGCTGGCTCTTACCTCATAGGATGATGATACACATTGTGGTTGCAATGTCCTCCCCTAATAATCCAACAGGTGCCAACTTCCACAATTGTATGGCATCAATTGGTAAATGGATGAACCTAAACTGCATGAAGCTTAATTCAGGGAAGACAGAGGTTGTTTTGTTTGGAAACAATCCTTCCCTCTGGGCTCCGTCCTGGTGGCCAGTGGAATTGTGGGCTCTGCCCACCCCAGTGAGTACAGTCAGGAATCTGGTAGTGGTAATGGATGATGATAGATAAATTTTATTGCACAATTAATTAAAATCATTGCAATTCATACAAAAGAGTTTAAAAGCAATTTCCATTCTCTGTTAAAAAAGGAGTTCATATTAAAAGAAAGTTCATGACTGGCATGGCTGAAATTCATGGCAATCGCCTACAGGTAAAATAGATTTGATCTCAAACATGTATTTTACAAAACGGGCGGCCATCTGAGCTGAGTCACCCTTCATGCACTCCTCTAGGGCCTCTTGACATGTCCGCACATTGAGGATGTGCCAGATTGGACGCAGCCAAAAGGTTCGCAAGGGGCTTAAGGTCCTGCAAATGCATAAGACGTGAATTAAGGTTTCTTCCCCGTTGCCGCAGAAACGGCATTGAGAGGACGTGTCTTCCTTATACATCTGGCCATACTTGTACGCCATCAGGGGGATTAGGCCAAAATGTAATCTCATTAAATGATGTTTCACTGATGGCTTCATGGTGGATGACAAATAGTGTGGTGGAGTTTCACGAGCATATAGTTTTGACGCCCAGCTACCATGGGAGAGATTTTCACGCCAAGTGCATCATGTTCCACTGACAAGATCTTCGCTTGTTTGGTCAGTACTTTTGCGATTACCCCTGTGGGTAGCGAGCTGGCCCATATATCTTGGGCTTGTAGTGCATCCAAGCAGTGTGTTAAAAATTGACTCCAGGTGGTTCTTGGGTTGTTTAGCAGGGACCAGATGCAACTCTTTAGTGTGAGGTCACAGGCCTTTTTAGTTTTTGAGCAGTAGGCAATAAATCTTGCTTTCATGATCCAATGTTGGGATGATAGGCTAAACTCCATACGGATTTGGGCGTGAGAAGTCAAGTTGGGTAGATGGAACACTCTGCGAAAACAGGCTGATTGTGCTCTGTCTAACCAAGTGAACATTTTGTCCTTGAAGGTTAGTGCGCCAAAACCTAAAGTCGGTAGAAGTTTGGCACCTATCACTCGGATTAACGGTGAGAAATCGGGGGAATGAAGGGCTTTCTTGGTTCTTAAGAAGGCCCCCTCCAGGCAGCGAGCCACTCCTTGCATTGCAGCAATATGCGGAGCCGGTCTTCCTCTATGATCTATCCAGACTCCAAGGTACTTATATGCGGCCACTACCTCTATTGATTTCCCTTCAATATACCAGAAGCGCTTTCTTGCTCGTTGTCTCAAAACTATCATCACCTTGGTTTTGGCGATGTTGATCTCTAAAACGTGTGTTTTGCAGTACGAGCCCAAAGAGTCAAAGAGCCTCTGGAAGCCCACCTGGGTTTGATCGAGGAGAATTGTGTCATCTGCATATTGCATTGATTGAATTTTAATAATTGCGATTCTGGGCAGAAATGCTCGAGAGAGAGCCAGCCACTCGGGCAGGTCTGCTAGGTACAAATTAAAGAGTAGAGGGGCCAATATGCATCCTTGCTTTAAGCCTCTGTTGGTCATGATTTTATTGGTTGTTGACCATCCAGAGGAAACTCTTATTTTTACCCAGGTGTCAGTGTACAGGGCGACAAGTGCATTCAATAGGGATTGCGGGATGCCCCAGATCTTTAATTTTTCCCACAGTCTGGGACGAACAACGCTGTCAAAAGCTTTTCGGAAATTGATGAACCCCAGATATAGCGATTTTCCTTTTGTAGCGAGCGTGCCCTTAATCATCTGGGCTAGACAGATCAAATTGTCTTAATGTGGCAGCCCTTTTGGAAGCCGGTTTGAGTAAAGGGTATTAGTTTACGGTCTTCCACCCAGGTAGTCAATTCTTGAAGTAGAGCACTTGCATAGGCCTTCCCTTCAACATCAAGGAGGGCAATCATCCGGTAGTTATCGGGGCTGGACCGGGGGCCTTTTTTGTTGATAGGGACGAGAAGAGAGCCTCGCCAGGTGTCAGGAATAGGCCCGCCCATTCTGCTTGTCTCGAATAGGGTGGCCAAGAATACAGCCCACTTGTGAATAGATGCTTTGTACACCTTTGTTGGTATGCCATTTGGTCCGGGCACCCCTACAGGGGGCATTTTTTTTATAATAAGTGCGACTTGGGTTGGTGTGATCTTGATGGTGAGCTCCGGTCCGATGTAAGAGTTAATATGGCTAGAGCTGTGATGGCTAGGCCAGTTGTTTCTAATGGGCTCTACGTAGAGTGCTACGATGTGGGCCTCCCATTCGGCAGGAGAGATGTTTGTTACGGTTGGTGGTTGGGCAGGTCTGGCACCCTTATTTACCCAGCTCCAGAATCTCCTTTTTTCCTTTGATTTTATTATTTCGTGAGCGGTTGTCGAGAGGTGTTCTTCTTTCATCCTCTGAAAGGTGAATCTTGCCTTCCTGTACTCCTTGCGAGTGATCGATATCTTCTCTCGTAGAGATTTGTGTTCAGTGTCGTTGTAAACGCGCCTGCGCAGTAAGTTGTTTAGTTTGCGTTTGATGTTTATTGTAGTTTGCTTGTGCTCACTAAAGTGGAGTGTTTTTGAAGTGGATTTGTGTGGCCTTTTAGTTATCTTTGTGGCTAAGTTTTCTCTAAGGTCCACCACTGCCATTTCCCATGATGTTGCAGGCAGTTGGTCACTGGACTCTTGATTCAATTTGTCTAGGAAATGGTCCACCTTCTCTTCAATTATGTCCTGATGGTCCAAGGCCCACCGTACTAAGTGGTAAAGGATAATAAACTGACCTTCGGGCTGCAGGTCAAAGCAGTTACCTCCTCCGCTCTTTACACTCTCAGGATGCTTAGAAAGATCTTTCCTTTCATCCCAGCCAACTCCCAAAAGACGGTGATCCTAGCATTAGTCATGGCAAAAATGGATTACTGTAAAGCCAAGTACCTTAATATTAAGGGTGGGCGGAATTTGCGTAGTCGCGTTACGCAAATCTCCGCGAAATTGCTAACAAATTCCGCGAGCTCGCGGAAATTCCGTGAAATCGCGGAATTGCTTGTCCCGTCCGTTCGCGATGTGTTTTTGCGTGCTCGCGGGGAAATATATCGCTAACTTGCCCATGCGGTCGCTAATGGGCGCGGCCATCTTGTTTTCACTTGTCCCGCCCGCTCGCGATGGTATTTCCTGTTCCGGGTCGCGTATTGCATGCTCCCGCCCGTTCGCGATAAGGGTTTCCTGTTCGGGAACGCGTATTACGTGTTCGCGATGCTTTTTGCGTGCTCGGGGGAAATATCGCGCAAACTTGCCCATGCGGTCGCAATGGGCGCGGCCATCTTGTTTTTCACTCTATTTCTATGGTTCTGGGCCTGCTTTTCAATCCTCCCTCTATCTTTTCAATCCTTTGTTTCTGTAAACTTATTTTGGGTCTTTTTTGTTTATTATCTATCTCTCTATTTTCCTGATTCTATATTTTGAGTTTCTCTCTACTTTTTGTGTGTTTTTAACTACTTTTTCACACTTTTTCTATTACCTGCTTTATCATTTCTTTTACTTACTTTATTTAATTCCTACCTTTTCTTTTCCGTCCCCCGCCTACCCAGAACCATGGCAAAGGGCCACAGCCACAGGGCTCGAAGTCGGAGCCAGAGCCGCGACCGCCTTCCTCGCGGAAGACGGCGCCAAAGAGGGGTGAAGGCACGGGCCTTATTCAATGAGGCGGAGGTGGCCGCACTGTTTTTTTTTGTTCAGCGCCACCTCCCCTTAACCCTGGCAGCAGGCGGCAGGCCTGGGTCCGGGTACGGGCTCCGGGAGCGTCGGCAGCGGTGGGGCAAGGTGCGGCGGGCAGTGTTTCGCTGCTCTGGTGTCCGGCGCACACAGAATCAGCTGACGCACCGGTGGTCCGATATTCTGGACCGGGAGCAGGACCTGCTGGACCTGCTAGGAGTGGAGGTCCCGGGGCTTGGTGAGTAGCTATTTAATATTACAACTTTGTGTTCTTCTGCTCTGTGTTATATATTGCGAATATTTTTTTTTTCCGACCAGCAAGAATGCTGCTGCTTACATTGCAGGTAAATTACGTTTAAAAATCTGTGATTGTTATGACACAGGCGCTCGGCGCTACTAATCTTACTTGTTTGCAACTTTGCGCCCCCTTTTGCTTGATGATTATGTAAGAGTTTACTTTAGAGAACTTAAGTGATGTAATGCTAGAGAGAGTAGTCCTTCCTTTGTCCTCGTGCCACTAAGAAGGGATAGTGGTGGATTGATAGGTTTAGTTACTTATTAGTTGGTAATTTGTAAGTTGTGTGCGTCACGTCACGGGCTGCTGAGTGATGCTTACCCCAGTCCTTAGCAGAACCTTTTGTAGTTTGTTTACTGAGTGTTAATAGGCTTATATCATCACTAGCAGAACATTAGCAGCAACCAGCCAACCATTTGGTGTATGCAAAAATGTATGCATGTGTCCTCCATCTATGCATTTTTGAGGACTAAAATAAATGGAAATGCAGACTTACTGAACAATTGGCCCGTCTGGATTGGAATAGGTGGGCTAGGTCAGGTGGTAGTTAGGCTTGCTAGACGGTCCGTGAATCTCGCAATACTACCAGTCGATCAGATAGGTCAATTTTATTGCAATTTTTGTAACCAAAAATGTTTTTGGTGCCTATTTTAAAATATTTTATTTATTTCACACCAAACTTTAATTTTTGTCTCTTTCTTTATGAAATCTTACATGATCAGCAGCACCCAGGGGCAAGAAGACGGGGTCGCAGGCGGTGGGCCCAGAAGATCTGGAAGATGCCTCCCAGGGACAGGACCGCTCCTCTATCGAGGGCTCTGCTGCTGGCCCCAGTAAGTCCACCAGTGGTTAATATTAATAATTATATTTCCTAAACTTTTCCTGCACCTTATTTTTTCCGAACTATTATTTCGGTATCCTAATTCGAATTTTTACAAAATCTTCTTTGCTCTATACTATCTGTTTCTAAATTCTTGTTATCCCTGCCTCTAACTGCGTCTGCTATGACTCTCTGTACTACTACTATTAGTCTGTCTGTAGCTAAGCTTACCCAGTTGCCCACTCTTTATTTCAAATATTTTAAATAAAACTCATTCACCAATAGCTATAGCCATTGAGTTTGGGTTGTCCTCTTCTACTACTTCTAGTCTTCTTATTCTTGAGGCTTTTGAAAATTCCCACCAAGAAAATGCCCAAACACATTTTAGAATTTTAGATAGGATAGGACATACTACTACTGTTGTAGGGATTCTGCACATACAGAACTTTGCACAAGAAAATAGGACGTTGGTGATGGGAGGTTGGACCTTCCTCACACCTCAATCGGAAGCCACCACAATCCCCTGACCGACTAGTTATAGTGTCTCATTACTCCGAAACGCCCCCCCAAAATACCCAATGAGTAGACAACCCAGACAACATAACACTCCCAACCTCTGTCGCGGAAGCAATGCACACCCTTTTGCTCACTCTTGTGTAAGTCCACACCAAATACCACCGAGTCTATGTAAGTTCAAAAGGTTTCTTTTTATTTCCAACTGACAAGCTCTGTATGTTGTATAATGCAGCAGCAACAGCAAAATGTATAAGATTAAAACAATAAACATTGTTACAGTTAGACTTACAAGTTACTTTCTAGGCGTACTACCGACCACCAGTACTGGGGCCAGCGGTGAAGGTGACGCGGCCGCTGAGGGTGCAGGCGATGCAGCAGTTGGAGTAGCTGCAGGGGGTGAGCCAGCAGCAGTGGCGGGCGGTGGTAAGTTATATTCCTAATCCTTACTTATTGACATTACACTCGCTGCAAGGGTGTAATGTATACTGTACTATTGAGACTTAAGTAAGAAGTAGTTGTGAACGCCGGTTGAAGAAGACACCCTTTACTTAGCAGCATTAGCAATAGCATTAGCGACGGGAGTCTACTGAGAGTAACCAATGGCCTCTATCGGACTTCAACTCAGCTGTGAAATTTTTATGGAGAAGAATAAAAGTCTGATCAGATGACCTTGATGGATGGGTTGAACGAAAAGGGAAAGAAGGGTGGAAGGAGGCAGGACGGGCGAGATTTTATATTTATGACTGGCAGAGAAGGATACGTGGCATGCATGCATAGGTGTGTGATATGAATCAGATGCATGGGTGGCGGAATGCCTGAAACTCCCACAAATGTTCGAGGCCGAGGTAGTGGGAGGATAGATACATACCACAAATGTTACGTACTGTGCTTGCTAGTGCTACTGTGCCACTATGTGTAGAATGTATTTGTCTGACTGCTTTGCTAAGAGTATATTTTACAATAGTCTTGTTTTTCTTCTTGATATAGCTACTCCTAAAGTCAACAGGAAAGAGTTGGCAGCCAAGGCCCGGCGCCGTAAGCTGGAGGCCATACAGGCCGAATACCGGCGCCTGGTTCTTCTAGAGGAGGAGGAGGAGGAGGAGGCGGCAGCAGCTGCAGCCTCCTCCAATGCCCCGGGCCTAAGACACCCCCCCCAGTCTTACGGCGTCACCGCCTGTCAGCCACCCTCCGCCACACAGGAAGAAGCACTGCTGCCCACCCCCACTGTGGATGCAACTGCCGCGCGCTGAAGCACCGCGTGGCCCGCCTGGAGGAGCGCATCCGTGTCCTGGAGAGGCGAGCCCGCTGAGACCCCGTTTATTTATTGCCCCTTTTTTATATCTTATTTGGGTGGGTGGGAATCGGGCGTTGGGTTTTGGACTTTTGGACATTTGTTGGACTTTTTCGTTGCGGGACATGAACATTGGTTGGGGTTAGGGAGAGGGTGGGTCAGGTGTTGTGGGATTTTTTTACATAGTTTATTTTTGTTAGGGTATTAAATTACATATTTAGACTTAATATACGATGTGGTTAATGTTTTGTGGGTGGGGTTACTGTTTTACGTCACACGGTTTCCTTGCTGGTGCAGTGCCACAGCCATTGTTTGATTTAAATAATTGGCTGAGTTACTAAGACACAAACAGACAGATGCGGTACCCGTCACTGAGGGACTTGTCCTACTAGTACTGTCAGTCTCTCCTGATAATCTATGCATTCTGCAACTGGACTCAAAGGGGTGTGTGAAATAGAATTAATGAAAAAAAATCCGTTATTAATTATGCCTCACCCAAACCTCTTCTCTTACCTGTGCTTGATGTTTAACTTGGGCACGGCGATGGCTGCATGGTGGTGATGGTTTTCTTTCCCAACATGCCATGGTTGTGGTGGTAGTAGTAGTAGACCCTAGCAGTAGCACTTGCAAATAAAAGAAAATGAGACAGTCAGTCGCCTGAGAGAGACTGTGGGAGGAGTAGTAGAACAAAGTACAGTACGGAACTTACTGCCAAACAATAATATGCCAAAATACAAGGAAACATAATGGTTGCGGGGATAGCCTAGTACATAGAGTTACAAACTCTAGCTGTGTCGAGTCACTCGACTAGGCCTACAGTACACCGTGGTCCGTGACTCGACACAAGCGTAACCGTTAGTGCTGTTTCGGACGATGACAACAAATCCAATCTATGATGGCATTTAATGCTGATGGATTCGGTTCCTTTGGTAAAAAAACCAAATATACTGCTCATAGGAGGGTGGGCAAGCAGAAGAAGATCCGCGCCCTGCCTTGAAAATGCATTTATGTTGCTTTAGCCACATCCGCCCCAGCAAGCGTGTGATAAATTATTGGTGTACATTTAATTTAGTCACACCTCAATAAGCCACACAGCCCGGGGAAGAGGATTAGGGTTTGAAGAATGGTTGGGAAGGGGGTTTTGGGAAAGGTTTGAGAAAGAAAAACAGTACGCATGGACAACAACAAAACACAATATTGGCAGACAACCATATCCATAAATCAGTTAAGGGAGAAAAAGGAAATGCATGCATGATGATGATAACTTGATGGTTAATGATATTACTAACTACTACTACTAGACAATTAGACAGTACAGGGCAGCAGTATATTATGCAATTTGCCTTGCCTGTCTGCCCTCAGAGAGACCCGAATTACATACAGTTTGTTCTTTTGTACCCGCCCGGGCTTAAAGGTAGCTAAGAAAAGTCAAAAAATGCTGTAGGGATGAATTGAATTATATAAGCAGAGAGCAAACATAACAACAACAACACACAGTAGTAATGATTGAAGACAAAAAAAAGAATCGAAATTTAAAAGATGATGAAAGTTGATACTGTTACTGTATGTTATCCTGGTCAAAATGGGGAGTTGCATCTCGGCGTTCGTCTTGGTCCTCCATTCCATGGACGCTCCGGCCATCAATCATGCGTGACGCCACTGCCTCCCTGGCACATAGATTCATTGGTAAGGTAAGTGAGAGTTGTTTTTCGCAGTGTAGCACAGGGTAAGGGCTGGCCTGTAATTGCAGATGGGAAAACCAAAGGGATATTGAAAAATCAAGTAGAAAAAAAATGCCTAAATTACGGTGGAGTGCAACAAGAACACTTTCAGAGGCGGCATGGATTTGGATACATCATGTCTACTCTAACGTGTGGTTATAAGACTTACCCTAGGAGGGTGTCCGGTTCGTTCTGCTTAATCGCTCTCCGCTACTGCACAAGACCTCAATGCCGACAAGTTCAACAAGCTACCGAACTTCAGAGTGATTAATTAACACCGGCGTACTCTCGCGAGAAGTCGCCACAACATCAGCGCCATCTTTGACTATGCAATAAGTGCATGTATCCTGAATAACTCTATATCAGAATAGATAATGTTATCCTAATTGCTTAACTGAAAACGCTCAGATGCCGACCGCTACTCATAAAAGCGTATCTATGGATACAATGTACTAGGGACTGGTTATGGCACTGTGTCCTCCTCAATAGAATGA